>KK502456.1:462889-527025 GCA_000688735.1 Glossina austeni
CAACCAAGCTCCTGAAGTTTCTGGCGAGTCACTGTAGATGTGTGTGGCCTAGCGTTGTCCTGATGGAACACGACACCTCTCCTGTTGGCCAATTCTGGCCGTTTCTCGTCAATCGCTATCTTCAAACAGTCCAGTTCCTGATTTCTGAACGGAATCTACGAAAACAAAATTGCACATAATTGGCTGTTACACTCTCGTGACCATAAACACCGTTCACAATTTGAGCCGCCTGGGTTGCATTTTCGCCTTTGTCAAAGAAAAACTGTAAA
This sequence comes from Glossina austeni, assembly GCA_000688735.1. Lineage (NCBI taxonomy): Eukaryota > Metazoa > Arthropoda > Insecta > Diptera > Glossinidae > Glossina > Glossina austeni. The sequence goes on from KK502456.1 coordinate 463,159, forward strand.
ATGTACCGAATTTTCTCTTTGTTCACTTCCATTTTTAACACGCTGTAACTCACAACTGAATGCACCAAACAAAAAACAACACAAGAATTTTTTATACTGCGAAATGTCACCTTTCCAACGAGCATAAATCTGAAATTGTTTGATCGTTACTTTTCGAGAAATCTACCGGTGCAGCCATCTACCGAAAAAATAATGGATTTCTTTTTCCCCAACCTAATATATATATTTATATACGATTGTAAAAAGATAAATATTAAAGAACTAATAAGTGAAGTGAAAAATTTTTCCAAAAACATAGCAAACATTGAAAATTTTGTAAGAAAAAATTTGAATGCAAAATTTATAATTTGAGCGATTTTCTTCAAAAGCGCAGTATCCCGAGTAGATTTCGAAAGAAAAATTTTTGGAACGGAAAAAATCTGAGCAGAAAAATTGAATCAAAATTTGAATTAGAGGACGAGAAAAAGTGTAAGTTATTAAGAAATTCCTAAAAAAATGTAAAACAACAAATCTTCGGAAAATTGTAGCTCAGCCGGTGCTGCATCGTAGCAATTCCAACATAATCTTTGGTTTTCTATATCTAAGTCCAGTCCAGGCATTACGTCGTTCCGCAGAGGAAAAGAGAAGGAATTTCCCATCAGACTGTAACAAGAGCGCAAGATGAAAAAAGTAAAGGAACCGCAAAGAAGAAAAAATCGGGCAAGTAACGAGAACCTTACTGAAGACTTGAATTTATTAATTGCTCATAACCTCAAATACTGCTGTAACACATAAATAAATTGCCCGCAGTGTCTTCGCAAGACTCAAGGCAGCAACGATTGATGTCCATCGCTCTCATCAATTATGTCATTGCAGTTTAGGACCAAGAAACTGATGACATCTTGGCAAGCCTTTGAAGTGGCTGTTCAAGCGCTCTTAAGAGTTTGAATTTGAAAAGAATTTCATCGTTTGCAGCGGCAACGATGGAAATGATCTTAATTGGAATTTAACTCTTGATTAGAATACTTTTTCAAGATGAAGATGAAGGATGAAGGCGGAAGGATTTTCGAGTCCGCTAAACCGTGATGACATCATTGATGATGGCAATGGAATTCCCTCAAAAGTAATCATTGCTGCTTGGAATCTTGCGAAGAGACGACAGCCAATTTACGTGAATCCATATTTTTGAGAAACATTTGTTGATGAAGTCGTCGCCTTCGGCCATCCTCTTCTCAACGATTGTCATTTACGCCCAACTTTATCCTACTGTTTCCTATATTGAGTTTCGTTCTTTGGAAAAAAATGTTTTAATAAAAAACAAAGGTTTTTTTCATGGAATGTTCTCGAGCGTCAGACTCGTAGCATCGGACAAGGGAAGAGAAAACACCGTATTATCCGGCGTATATCAAATAATCTCACAGCATGCAAATCGCTTGTCGCACGAGCTTTGAGCAGCGAAAATTGAAAAAAATTGGTTGTGTGTGAAGTGATTGTTTACTACGTCGTCGGAGCTTCATATCCTAAAATACGTGCTTTTGTCTATAATTTGCAGTTAGCACATGTTTATGATATCAAGCCTTTCAAGTAGTTTTCCTAAAATCATTTCTTTCATTGCCCTGAAGAGCGAACGTTTGCTTTACGAGTCACATCCCAAAGCATCGATGGCCCGAACGCACCACTTTAATAAGCCAAGCATTAAATTTACTTCTAAATCTTACACCTATAGGAGAGGAGTAGGAGGGATTCACACAACACTCTACGTGGGCGCTAATCGATTCTTCGCTTATTCATCACATTAGCGCCAAACATTCCAGCCACTTGCTCTGTTTCTCCTGATCTCCTGGCGAAGCATGTGTGTCAGTGTCAGAGCCAGATCATTCTCTCTAGCTCATAGTACAGTCTCTGTCGAACGTGTTAGCAAAGAGAATATGATTAATGTCTTCTCTAAAATCGCGAATACCACACAAGCGGCAAGCTTCGAATTTTAATCTATACATATATGCTCGGAGGCATCTTGGTCACATAACAGTTTGATTGTGTACAACTCTACCGAGTTATGTTGCTTATGAACCAATGATCTAGTATTCGATATAAGGCCACACGTTCGCCAGCTTTTCAATCTTATTTCATGTGATTTTATAGTCGGCATAAGACAACATGTAAACCCGCTTTCAACGTTTTCCCTGCTCTTATATCAAGCTGTGCCTCACCAACGGTTAAGCACCGCAATTTCATGCCTGTCTACTGTGGTTAGAAGTTACTTTACGAAGAAGTTAACTCTCATCACGCTACCGAGGCCGCATTGTTGAAAACGCTACAGTACGCTGCTGTTACACTCAAAGCATAAATTCGGTGTATTGTGGGCACGTCTCACATGTATGAGGGCGATGAATTCTGCGATACAGTTGATCCTATAAAATTATGACATCGTCAGTGAATAAATGTCTGCCGCTCTCTTTAAAGGCTCTCCTATTGGACATAAGCCCCATTATTGCTATCATTACGTGCTTCGCTTTTTGATTGAGATATTCATAGCCGCGCTTTGAGTGTAAGCTTACAATCAACAATGTTGACGCGGTATCGTCTTGGCGGCACTGTTACTCGCTTCATCCTCTTCAACGATCGAGGTGATCTCATTACCTTAGCCCACGATTATAGCTTGCTCTGGAAACAGTAAACGCACAATGTTGTTGTATATGCCGTCTCAAAATGCTGGTCCTTGCAGCATCCCTCCACCGAAAGGGCGTTCTTTGCGGCCTTTATCTGTTGTTTTTTGCCCATGATATAGTTGGCCATAATGTTAGAAAATATGAAGACGAGTATGACATTGTGTGGATCAAATTGATTGCAATATATCCACCAAAGAAGAATGAATGAAGACGTTCTTCGCTTTGCCTTTTCATATCCTACACCACTTGTGGTGCGGGATGTATCAAGTTTGACATCCGAATGAGCTTAAGATAGAACCATCTTTCGTTTCACCGATCGATTCAGAATCTTTTTCTGATTCGATCTAAGTTTATCTGTGCGCCTGCCCGTCGCAAGTGTGTCCTTGCATATTTGTCCTCAACCTACAGGTCGCAATTTGTGAGATATTACACTGAAATTTTTTTAGCTCAAGGACGAATGCTATTGAGAATGGTTCACTTTTTCTATCATCCCTCAAATAAAGAATTTTCAAAAGAAGGCGAAAAAAATTTCAATTTTCTAAATTTTTCGTTAAAACTCGTGGAGTACTACTACTTCGACATTCTACATCAAACAAAAAATAGAAAATTTGATTCGATTGGAGTATTTTTTTCAATCTCTCTCTTATGTAACCGCTCAAACGAAATTTGAATCTCTGCATAGTAAAAAGTTATAATTTTTAATATTACATGACGAAAATTAATTCATGGAAATCAAATTTACTGAATTTGGACCACACAGGATTCTTAGGAAACGGAAACCCTTACATGCCAAAAAGGCCTTATTGGGAATGTTTCGCAATGAAAATGGATTCATGAGAGCAATTCCACATAAAAAAAAAATGGGCCAAATTTGAACCGGATAGGTTTATTTCTTACGGTCCACTCAAGGTAAGACTTCCCAAGAATAGTAACGCCTTCAGGAAAACACTTAATTTTTATTATTTCATGTTGAATATTGGCCAATAGTACCAATTTAGCAGAAAAATGGCTGGAGAGGAACTTGGATCATTGAGTCTTTATATAAATGATCCGATCCGTACCAGTTTCACTTTCGTTCGTCCTTGGTCCAGATCATATTTTATCAGCATATCTCAAATATTGCAACCTGCAGATTAAACACAAGAATACGGACAGACGGACACACAGGGTTAGATTGATTCAGGAAACAATTCTGACTCGATGAGTATAATAAACTGTGGGTCTATTTCACATCCTTCTGAATGTTGCATACATACGCACAAACTTACTACCAGTGGGGCAGCTCTATACATTTCCAAAATTAAATTAATAAAGTATTTATTATAAAGATTAAGTATAAGATTAAAAGCATACACATACATGCATAATAGGAAATACGTGTATTGACAAAGTTCCCCATCTATCTATATGGGCCGCCGCGTTTCCAGAGTTTCATTCTACGTTGCACTCTCTGCATTCTCAATGGCACTTATTTAGATGCATGCATATGTCATATATGTATGAATTTTTGCAGGTGGTCCCTAAGCATTAACGTCAACATTAGAATCACAAAATCGAATGAATATTGAACGTCTCACACGTAGCTTGTAGCGATTATAAAAATGAAAAAAGAAATATTTAAAAACACTTTATACCTTAATATGAGAAAGATTCATAACAATACCGCTGGACACTGTAAAGAGCAAATAAGAACAGCAGCAACAACAATAACAATGTCAAAGGCAAACAAACAGAACAACATGCAAGTTGTTAAGTCTTTGGGGCTCGCAAGCGAACAAAAGAACGAGTGAACGAGTGAACGAGTGAACGTACGTACGTACGTATGAACGTATGGATGAATGTACGAAAGAGCAAACATCGTCGTAGCATGTGTCGGTAAAACATCAACCAATCTAAATAAAGTATTCAAAAATATACATAATTATATATTTAAGCAAAACAGAAAAAAATAATACTTTCGTCTCATAATGAATTTTGCATATCCCCTACTCGACGTAAATATTGTCTGTCGGATATACACGTATTGCAAAAAAAATGAAAAAAACTACTACCTGAGAATCGTATTTATTCCATTTAGGTATAGGTATCACCGATTACACACACACACACAATTGCATTATATAAGAGACGTCTTTACTTACTCTGCGTAAACATTTACCCAACTGTGACTTCTCTCCCTGAAGTCCTGCGCAATAGTATAAGCTATCCCTTATGAAGCTGGGAGACGCACAAATATTAAATTTTGGAGCGCTTTGAATGGCTTACGTATTGTATGCTGAAAAAAAAAAAAAAAACACCAATCGCGGTAGATTTTGTGTGATGAGCAATGGATCGTTTACGATATCCAAGAGGCAAGTGGTAAACCCAATGAAGACTAAAGACTGACTGAAGACAGGTCGGCTGAACGTAATATTGTATGGGTTGTTCCAAGCAAAAGGAATCATCATCACCAGGCAATGCTGCGAACAACGATTGATGGCAATTGTGTCTAAAAATATCCGCAATATGCTAAAAATCATGATATGATGACTTTTCAGCAAAAGGAAACGTTAGCAGCACTGAACTGAAATGCTCTGCCCTTCCTATTGTACTCACCACATACCACTTAAAGGTGCTTTCAATCGATGACTTATGATCTCTCCCAAAGAGGCTTCAAATTTTATGGCGATACCAACACAAACATATATGTGCTCACAGTTGTCCGTCGTTCGAGCGTGGAGTTTTTAGAAGCGAAAAGCGGGCCAATGAATTACAGAGCCCGTGTATGCATGCAAACGTTTACGGGGGAATATTATGAAAACTTAAAAAACGTCGAATTTTTTTTTTCATTTTTTGAATTTAATTGAAGGATCAAAAAAATATTCACGAGTTGTTCGGATCGTACGTTGCGGAATATTGAAGCCAGAAGGCTGCCTTTCATTATGACATGACATAATCACTTCCTGAAATTATCATCAAAGCACAGAACAGACATTTGACATAATTTGGTGTTGACCGTTGCAGCAGTTGCAACAATTATACGATCTCCATATTCTCATAAAAGATCGCTTAGTATGGATGGAAACTTTGTTAAAACTTAAGTATTAATTATCAGACTTTGATTAATTAAGAAAAAAAAAAACAAAAAATTATCCCTTCTGTGTCCAATTTCGGATTCATAACCACTATCACTAATAAAATGTTGAAAAAAAAAAAAAAAAAAACAAAAGAAAATTTTATAAATGTCGCTCCTTTCCGAGTTTAGTATTTTTAACTTTTGATTTATTAAAGTAAGGTAACGAAACGAATGCATTTTCGTCCGTTGTAGTCCTTTTCAAATTTAAGTAGCTTTTCTTTGCTTTGTACTCCTTTCGATTCGTAGAAGTAAAAGAAATAACGCGGAACATGCAGGCAATTAAAGCGAACGTAAAACCGATGATGCAAGAAGTAACTAATAAAAGATTTGAATATTTCGAGTGAATGGGGTCGACGAAATGTGACGACTGACTAACCGTGAAACAAAGGGTACAAAAGCTTTCTTACAACACTAGAAGAAAGGATTTATTTATGGGTAAAACATCTTTGTTTTGAAAAGTGACTTCATGTGGGCGGAATTATGGTTTTTCCATTTGAATGTTTACGGCTTCGGCAATTTCAGCCGCATCACAATAACTAAAAAGTGCAGAAAGGCTTTATCGATTCTATTATTCATTTCGATCGGTTACAATCACATGGTGTTTTTATTTGAAGAGAACGTTAGAGTTATATATAACGATGTATCGGTATATTAAGTCAATATATATATTGAAGAGATTTCTGTTGCATTATTTACGAACAAAGTGATCGATAGAATGAGTTTATCAATATGTTCGGATAGTGGGCATAACAACTTGAGTACATACAAGTATGCATTGATTAATAAATGTATAGTTGCCTTAAACTCTTGTTATTGACGTTGTTCCTATTCGTATATATATACATATTCGTATATGTGTAACTATATGTTTGCATGACCGTTTTGAACTCACCCGACCAGAAAACTAGTTAATAGCAAATGATATGAGCAAAAAACAAACAATTGAAAGTAAATGAAATAAAAACAAAACACATACACTTGAAAATGTCAATAATAGAGTATTTAAAAAAATAAATAAATAAATAAATAAATAAGAACAAATAAATAAGTAAAGGTTAAGACAACCTAAAAGACTTATTCACCTAAAGACGACTCTGGTATACCTATCATTAGTTTAAAGGTATTTTTTCTCGTGCGATTGTATGTAACACACAAAAGGGCTTCAGATAGGCCCACCTTTTATTATACCGATCAATTCGGAATCATAATTTGAATTGATCTAAGCCTGTCTGTCCGTCTGTCCGGCTGATGTCTGTCCATGTAAGCTAGAGATCGTAATTTTTGAGATATTTTTTTGAAGTTTGGTTCAGTGACGTGTTTTGATTCAAGGACGAACGCTATTGAAAATGGTTCGGATCGGTCCACTGCTTCGACCACTCCCCATATAACGCCCTATTGTGAAAAGTCGTTATACGGAAAAAAATTGTAATTTTTAAAATTTCTTGGCAAAAGTGGCTAAGTAGTGGTATTTCGGTATTCCAAATTAGTATGAAAACTTTGGACCGGCTGGGAACGCAATTGAAACCAAAACTGAAGTTCATACGATAAGAAGATGCGATTTTCAATGCCTCCTGATGAAAATTATATTACATTAGTAATTTAACATAAAATAATCACCTGTGCCAAATTTGGACCACCTCGCCCTATTTTTTGGATCCTACCCTAATAAAGATTTTTACGAAAATTTATCCTTTCTAGAGGAGAAAAGTCTAAGTTTTAATATCTGGCGATCGGAATTGACCCATAATATTATAGTAATTTCATACAAAAATGAACTCTACAAAATTTGGACCATGCACGCCTTTTTTTGGATCCTTCCCTATGTAAGGATTAAACTTGTACTACATAAGGTTGCGGTTTGGGCTCGCTTCTCCATAAATACGCACTTGGACGATTTGCCTTTCTCTGGAAACCATTTATAATTTTTGTGTTCTATAATGTTAGAGAATATAGTGTAGGGTATTTAATGGCCGGCCTTGCACGACTATAATGTTCTTACTTGTTTTTTTGTTTTTTATTTCCATTTTATTTTTTTATATCTCGTATAATTTGTATAGAAGTTGGCCAAGAGCTATCCTAGTTATCTGATTCCACATTTATTTGATCGGGTTCGTTAAGAACTTTAATATAACTCAGAATATTAATCTCACTTTAGGCAGCAAGTATGATGATGATGATGATGATGATGATGATGATGATGATGATGGTTATTTTAAGCAATTGCTAACCAACGAATGATCAAAGTTTATATGCCTTAGATCTAGATTTTTGCTTATTTTACTTGCTTAAGAAATATTAAAAAGAAATTGACTGTAGTGAAGCATTAAAAGTGTACAAAAAGACTTATAGATCAAAAGCAATTCTGTCACCGATAGATTAAGATTATGTGCCACGTTTGCTTGTGCATTTACGTACGTACGTTTGTACATATACTGTGTGTGTGTATGCTTATATTACTGGCCACAGAGAAGATACGTAAGATACGTCACTTTGGCTTTACAATGCGAAACTAAACTATTACGAAAGATTAATAGATGAATACCGAATACCGAATACCGACTAACAAACATTGCAGCCACTATGTACACCCAACACATAGAAACACATACACATGCATGTGTGGACGTACACGTCCCCATCAACGTGGATTACATTCATTCACATTCATAAACGATTTATGTGAGTAAATGCAAAATATTTGCGACTGCGACGTTAAGAAAGTATAAGAATGTTGTGAGTTTATTACTCGAAAGTCGGACCAATGTGTGATATTTACTCCAAGAGGATTTGTGTGCATACAATCGCAGAGAGTGCGAAAATGAAATCATAGTACAAAAAATGGGCTGGTAAAAAAGTATTATCAGTATTACCCTCTCAGTGTTCCTCTCTCTCTCTCTCTCTCTCTCTCTATATATATATATATATATATATATATATATTTATATATATGTACATAAGATGGAATTGTTTAAAAAAACGATTTCCTTTCAATCCAAAAGTTGCAAAATTTTATTTGCAATTTTTAATTTAGAGTCAACTTTAATACGGAACACAAGATCAATTACTCTTTCGCTGAAATTACACTATTCTTAGAAGAGACCTTTGGAAGTGGCTCAAAAAAATTCTTCATTCTAAGACATTTTGTCTTCAAGGATAGTCAACGTTTTTCTCGACCAGCTGAAGAGATTATTTAGAGATCAATGAAAATCACTTAAGATACCTTGTGTTAGCTAAATGGACCGAACTTGAAGTGCATTTACTACAACGAAACAACATTCGCTGCAGTCCTCTGAAAAGCTCACAATGAAGTGAGAATCTTTCCTCGAACGGATATCATATCATCAATGATATAAATACATGATGCAAAATAAGCAGCCACGATATAAGTCCAGTGCACTGGCATGGTTTCCATTGGATATTGAATTGCATCAAGAAGAACGATTTGCGATTTCAGTTTATTGCTTCGCTTTGAAGCTGCTTCTCGGGAACTAAGGAAAAGTATTCTAATTGTTTACTAATGTTTAATAGCTACAGCCGATGCAAAAGTACTTGAAAAAGCAGGCATATTGCGGTAGGCATAAAGGGCACTGTCTCTCATCATGATAACGTAATGCTTTTTGAAAATCGATTATAGATTGAACTGGAAATGATTTCTCATTCCCTGTCTAGGCCTCACCTGATGACATTTGATTACTATTTCATTTTAAATGCATTTTACTGAGCTCTTTGCAAACTTGAAATTTGGCGAATGAGTGCGCTCCTCATATATATTTTATATATATGTAGTCTGCTAAGAAGGGAAAGGTATGTAAAATGTGAAACATTAATTGTAACTGCAAGGTGAATACTTGTCAGCATGAATGGATACATCGAAGACATTCGTTCACAATCCGATCCAGAATACTTAAGCGATTGTCAAGCGATGTTCAATGTTATGTTTCCTTTTAACAAATTGCCCAGAGTTTCCTGTACTCAATTCCCGATTGCGATTTTTTTTTTTCGGTGAAATCCTTTCTTTCTTCTCTTGTTAAGTCATATTCGATGCGATAAGAGTCCTAACTACAACACCAGTCAAATGGTCGTCAGAGTTCCTCCGCCATTAAATTCAACACAATTTCATCGACCGCGCGTTCAGTACATGGCTCCAATGCATGAATCGAATCCGCCTTATTACTGTAAACTAATGACTTCAAATAACCCCATACTGAGTAATCTGAAAGTGTTTAATTACAGCTACTGTCTGTCTGTCTGACTAACGAATCGAACACGCACTCGATATCGAGAGCCATAAACCGATCCCTGTGTGCAATGTGTTGTTATTTTGTGGTAAACAAGGGAAATTCGTGAGCAGCATTAGGACCATAGAAAAGACGACTCGACCTCTCGACTCTTATCGTTACTGAGACTGAAAGGTGCTTTTATTTTGAGAATCCCAAGCGGTAAAGATCACAACTAGACGCAGACGCCTCATTCATATCGATTGCTTTGGAAACGGAGCTCTGCGTTTGACGCGACCAGAACGTCTGTTATTAGCTCTTAAAGCCTAGTGCAATGGTTATTGTGTGAGCCCTAGCAATTCACTTTGAATTCTACCCTATTCAAAAAACGATCAGAATGTCAACGAAGACAAGGCAAGGTTATATTTTTACATTAAATCCATCAATCCATTTATACGCCGAAACCGGTTCGTAGTACGTTGAAAGCACACACTTGGGAAATGTCAGTCCATGCGAGTTACCCGCTTTAATTTTCCGATTGCCATTTCTTTGCATCGATAAGTCACTTACTCGCTGAGCAGCGACGAAATGACACGATGAATGATTCGTGACTAAAGGGGAAGTTTTAGCGGGGTTAGTATCTACAAATTTCCTAAAAGATGAGAAAAATGTGTAAATAGCGATGGAGGACTCTTTGATTAAATGGCTTTTTTTCGAAAAAAAAAGCAAAGAGAAACGTTTCCCATACCTGTACAGTTGAGTATTTTACGTCCAATTTTGAAGTCGTAATCATGTTGTTACAGGACCGATCGATAAACATACAAACTGATGGCTACGCGACCAGATATGTCCAACAATGCAATCACCGTATAACTAAAATTTTATCGCTCAATATCAGGCGGACTTTTGACATATGTTTTCCTTCTATTACGGTAAAGTTGCTAAAGCCCTATAAAAATCAGTGTTAAGGTTTCAATAAACGAGCCGCTTTTCAGTTCTGTTTATTATTATCACTCAAGCGAGGTCAAATTAGTTACAATACTTGGTATACAATTAATTCAAAATTGAATAACAAGAGAAAATAATGATAATAAAAAAAAAAAAAAAAAAAAAAAAAAAAAAAAAAAAAAAAAAAAAAAAAAAAACAATTCAATAACAAATCAGAATACACTTAAATTCTAGTTATGCTAGCTACCTGATATATGGTATATAGATCAGTCTTGATTCAATTTATTAGGTTATACAGTGCCATAGATGCACAACATATACTGATATATTTGTTAATATATATACTTACGATCCATCAACTTCAAGTTCCAAACAAAACTTCGTATATATTAATGAATGATCGCCCGTCTAAGTAGCCCTATCCAATTCGGAATTTAGACCTCCCACACAGAAAGTCTAACCACAATAAAGATAAACCATCACAAACCGTAGCAACCGTAGAAACATGGCAAACCATCAGACGTTGTAATATAAAAATTGGCCTTTTTACGTTTAGAATTGACGCCGAGATCACATCATAAAAATTAAGATGACCGTTAAAAGATCGACACGCAACGCGGGTGATTGGGTGATGGACCCCATAATAAGTGCGAGTCTTGCCGGAATACGAATATTACTCTCGCTCGATTACTTGTAAAAATGCCGAATTGCATTCACCGGACAGTGCTTTATTAATAAACGGTGCCACCGGGAACACCAGACCCAACCACTTACGTCCACTCTCCAAACTGAGAAGGTGAATAAGCTTAAGATGTCTCTCGTAAGGAGGCAATGGTATTGTTTTTGGGAAAACTCCATCTGGTCGACACACTATCTATTGTTCGGCGATTACGACCATGCGGTGCGGTACCATTGTAAGGGTCATTAAATTCGCAGGATCAATGTCTAATAAATCGCAGCGGAGCTTTCGTTTTGTTAACCGAGGCTTGGACATGCAACATAGAGCTCAATTCGGAGTCAATTGTAAACCCCAAATCCAGGAAGTTCGAAACAGAGTCCACCTTATGGCTATCAATATAATAGTCCGTAGCTAGCGAAACTCCATCACAAAACATTAACTGTTTACGTATTTTCAAGTTAAGTGACGTATTATTACATTTACTCCAAGCATAAAGTTCGGAAAGGTCAGAACGCGGACGCCTGCTGTCCTCGCAGATATTGAAAGAGTAAGATAGCTTAACATCATCCGCAAACATTGGCACTTAAAAACAGTAAGTCATTAATAAATGCGTTAAAAAATTATGGACCCAAATGGCTCTTCCGCGGAACGTCACGACCGTGATTTACATGATCGAGTGATCAACACTCGTTATGTACGACCAGTTAGAAAAGATTTAAACCACACAACTGCAACAATGGGAAAGCCGACCTAATACAGTTTAGGTAAAAGAGGTCTATGATCAACCCTATCAAAGGCCTTGAAAAAATCGGTGTAAACAAAAAAACGGACCCGAAAGTCCGTTATAAATGATGCGTGTATATATTCGTCGTAAAGCATAAAAATAAATGTTTTTATAAAAAAATACATTTACAAATACATTTACATATAATGAGGTGATGAAAAAAATTCCAAAATCGCAGACAATTCATCGTTTTTCGTAGTTCATAAGCGATATTAATGGACGCACTGAGAGAAGTAAAAAAAAGGAATTCATAGAAAAAATGATTTCATCATTCAATGCCATCCGATTCGGATCGATCGGAAATTTATTTGTTAGTAAATGCAGAAGCGACGTCACTGGCACTATACCTCCAGTCTTATTAACAGCAATCGACAATTTACGCATTCAATGGACGCTTCGTTTTCTGTGCTATAAATATTTGATGGAAATGAATGAATGCAAAACTTATCGTTTCTCTGTCTTATTACAGTCGACCGGGAAACGAACGATGCAAACAAAACAAAACAAAAAATAGTTAATATAGTTTTCGACATATAAAGACCTGTTGTAGGTTATCGATCAAGTTCTTTGCTAAAATTAATGATAAGATTGTGTGAATTAATAAAAATAAATGATTTAATTAGAGATAAGTGCATTATATGGCGCAAATAGTACGCCTTTCTGCTTCTTAAACGCATTCAGTACAGCTCTATATACCGAGAGAGAAGTAGATGTAGAAACAAATAAAATTGAAAGTGAAAAAATGTGGTTATATTTAATTATTACGTTCGTTACACTAGTCTTGATTTACATTAAAGTGCATTATAAAAAATGGCAACGTCTGGGTATAGATTATGACGAGCCTCATGTACCTTATGGTTCCTTGGCGGAAGTTGTGCGCAAGGAAAAGCATTTGGGTATGGTGTTGCATGGTATATACTGTCAGAAAACGAAAGCAAAAATTGTCGGCTTATTTATGTTTTTCAAACCGATTTTATTAATACGCGATGCTGACCTGGCCAGAAAGATAATGACTACCGATTTTAATAGTTTTCATGATCGTGGTTTGTATGTGGATGAAAAAAATGATCCGATGTCTGGAAATTTATTCGTTTTGCCCGGCCAGCGTTGGCGTGCATTACGAGCGAAATTGACTCCGGCCTTTACGTCGGGCAAACTGAAAGGTATGTTTGACACCATTGACGACGTTGGCAACAAACTCACTGAATATATAAAGCGTGCATGCGGAAACGATGCCGTTAAGACATTCGAGATGAAAAATGTGCTGACTACGTAAGTTCGATGTAATTAAAAAAACTCGAAAACATCTCTCTAACCGATCGCTAACACATTCAGATATGCGATCGATGTAATCGGTTCCGTAATATTTGGTTTGGATATTGATAGCTTTGCCGAGCCAAACAATGAATTTCGGGTCTTGAGTAATTTATTATTACACGAAGGTACTGCTCTCCAAAAACTCTTCATAATAATGAGGTTTTGCTCTCCGTCGTAAGTATGCGAAATCATTTAATTAATTTATTAATGGCAAGAAAGAAATTGCGATATATTTTCATCTCTCTCTCTCTCTCTCTCTCTCTTTCTCTCTCTTTCTCTCTTCTTCTTTATTTCTTTCTCTCTTCTTGTTGATCACTATACGGCTTTTCCTGGTGATTATTACGATAAATTCATATGTACCGAGCATAAATAAGGGAAAGGGAAAGGGAAAGGGAGAGACAAGGAACTTACACCAAAACATTTTCGAATTACATGAAAGAAAATAAAGGTATTCTTCATTTTCCTCCATTATTCCTATTCGATCGACAGAGAGAGAAAGTGAAAAATCTCTTTCTCTTCCTCTTTCTTCTTCTTTATTAAAACGAAAATTTTTATATCCATATTCCGTACAGAATTGCAAAATTATTGGTATTTCTGGGTATGGGCGATAATATAACTTATCCGTTGAGAGATATTGTTAAGCGAACTATTGAGTTTCGGGAGAGACATAACGTGGTTCGAAAAGATCTGTTACAATTGTTAATACAGTTACGTAATACCGGGAAAATAAGCGACGATACTGATGAACTCTGGGATATTGAAACTAGTGCCAAGATTCTCGAATCGATGTCCATAGAGCAGATAGCTGCCCAAGCGTTCTTATTTTATATAGCTGGGTCAGAGACTACCGCTGCTACTGCCGCTTATACTATATACGAATTTGCTATGAGTCCGAAAATACTTGAATGCGCTCAAGCTGAGGTTGATCAATGCCTAGTGAAACACGGACTTCAGCCAGACGGCAAGTTAACCTATGCCGCCTTATACGATATGAAATATTTGGATTTGTGCATAATGGGTGAAGAAATATTTTATATTTTCAACCTTAACGGAGTAAATAATTTATTGTGTTTTTTGTTTTTTTTTTTTGTTTTTTTGTTGCTTGTCTGTTAAAAAGAAACCACACGTAAATATCCTGGCTTGCCGTTCTTAAATCGCGTTTGCACTCAAGATTATACGGTGCCAGGAATTGATTTCGTCATTAAGAAGGATACTCCAGTCGTAATACCTCTCTTCAGTCTACATCGCGACAATGAACATTTCCCCGATCCTATGAAATACGAGCCTGAGAGATTTTCTCATGATTCCGTGTCAATTGCATTTATGCCGTTCGGGGAAGGACCCAGACAGTGTATAGGTAATTGCCTCATCTAACAAAACTGATAAGGAAAGCGAATAATTCCTTTTTTTAATCCGTTTGACTACACAGCACAACGTTTGGGTATATTGAACGTTAAATTGGCTTTAGTGAAAATTCTAAGCAATTTTCAAATCGAATCGATCGGACGCAAAGAAGTTGAGTTCATGTATCACCACTCTCCTGCGTTAATGCCTAAAGATGGTCTCAACGTTCGTCTACGTAAGAGATGGCAGTGAAAGTGCTTAACAATGATACGAGAAAATTTTTGGAATTTTAGAACTAAGAGGACATAGAGATATTTCGAATTCGTACTTCGGAATGTTAATAAAGAAATGGATAAGGAGTGAACGATTGCTGTTTCCATATATAGGGGATCTTTTATAGATGAAGCTGATTCGAGACTCGCGCTTTTTGCGTAGTCGTGCAAGAGAAGTTGAAACAATTTCTAATAAATTTAATTTAAAAAATTTCTCTAAGAGAAAGTAGTTAGTAAGTCCCAGGTCGTCAAGTAAATATGAGATTCACATTTCGGGCATAAGCTTTCGAAGAATTTAAAGTAAATTCTTTTCTTATTTGTATTATTGTTTGTGGCACTGTTTCCCTTGCTTAGGAAAAAATAAAGATCCGCTTAAACTTCAGACTGGTTTAACATTTCCGAAAAACACCAACTCTCGTTCACTTTAATTTGAAATGATCGTTTAGCGCTGGATCTGATAGAAAAGAAGTGAAGTGAAGTGAAGTGAAGTGAAGTGAAGTGAAGTGAAATGAAGTGAAGTGAAGTGAAGTGAAGTGAAGTGAAGTGAAGTGAAGTGAAGTGAAGTGAAGTGAAGTGAAGTGAAGTGAAGTGAAGTGAAGTGAAAGTGATATAAAGTGAATTAAAAATGTTTTCACCTTTTTATAAAAAAAAGAATGCATTTATGTGAAGCATTCTTTCTTTCTAAAACCTTCTTAACCAGTTTGTTGAGTTTCATCAATAACTTCAGCTACTTCCTACGGTAATTGATTCATCTAGTATCGTAATCTTTAAGTAATTTAACGGATATCAATCGTTGGCCATCTTATAATGTTTTCAGTTCAATAACAATTTTACAACATTTGTTTTTGTTCCTTTTTAACAAATTTCAAACAACATGAAAATCTCAAATAATTACATTCACATAAATTAAACCTTCTCGACGACACAGATGTCTACATATATTTATAATTTATAATCTCTCTTATCTTAATGCTAAAGAAATCGTTTTTTCGTCTTTTGCACTACAAAGAAAACGAACCTTTGAAATTGAGACGGCATTGCACTTATGTCTTCACAAAGGTTATTTAAACTAATTGCTTAAAGATTACAGTGGAAGGGATCCTTATAGTAAAATGCACGATTTGTCATTCCTGGTGCGAACGTAACCAACTTTCCCCTGCACTTCTATATCGCCCGTACCATTGTTAGGCGTTACTTGGCGAGGAATGGCATGTAATCAGTGTGCTCCTTGATGATGCGACCTTGATAGATTTCTTATGAATTTCCACTAACTGTTGCCTGTCTTTCCACTTTATTATAGCCAAGCTACGGACCTCGTACGTGAGACACCAATCAAAGGCTTCAATGATGTGGCCAGTCATACGCCTCGAATCTAAGACATTCAGAAGTATCGTGGTCGGCGATATAATTGGAGCATATCGGGTCGATTATGAGCTGCTTGAAGTTTATCTCTCCGCGCCGCATTTGCGCGAACAATGATGTGTTGCGGATCCACGACAACGTCCATCTGCTCTTCCGCTCCAACCACTGCCACCGTTCTTGAGACCCGTTATTGACAAAAATAAGGGCAGCTTTTCTTTTCAGTATACATTTTTTATACCCTGCACCACATGTGGTATAAAAGTACATTAAGTTTGACCAATGGCCAGAAGGACTTGAGGCGCATTTTCTATTGTGACGATAGTTTCTGGATCACTTTCTGCATTGATTATCTGCTTGTCTGACCATCCATCCATCCATGGAATATGCAAATCCTCTCTCTAATTCCGGTGAACGGTATTGGGACATGTACGAATGTTTGTATATTCATCCTATTATGTGATACATATATACATTAGTTATATCTGAGCATAAAGCAATCATTGTCGTTGTCTGGAGGACCTCAATATTGCTGTTTACCGTTAATGTGATCTTATCTAAATTTGAAACGCCACTTTACGAGACACTTCTCAAGACTCTTATCTTACCAACAGCCCGTAACTCCTTTTACATTTAGATGAATGTAGGTTTTACTTCAAATGTATTTTATTCCAGAAGCTTGAAAACATTGTCATCTCGCGTGGCTGTGCGCGTAGACGTGCGTATGTGCGCGCGCATGCGTATGTGCATGTAAATGTGCATACCCATGAATCTTCTTCTCATTATAAGTAAGAAAAGTGTGTGTGTGTGTGTGTGTGTGTTTTTTTTTTTTTTTTATTTATTTTAAGAATAAATGCCCGCTACTGCTTGACCCTACCTTCTCTTCACGCAACCATAAGTGATTACTTAATGTTTACATCTCTTTCTTTTCTTTAATGAATTCATCGGGTGTGATGTGTGCGCGCATACGGTATGGTATGCACACTGTCTATGCTATAAGCGAGCTTGTACGTACGTACGTATATTATATTTATTTTGCCCTTCAAACATTTTGTAGATTTTAATAACAAATGTAAACACTTGTTGTTAAATATATTGTTTACAGATTATTATCTCACATATGTTCAATTTTACACATAAAATTTCATTATTTCTTATTTATGTATTATTACATATGGCGCTTTTTGTTAATGTTCTGCTCGTTGGTATCTGTTTTGTTACTTAGATCCCTCCGATCGGGGTCAATACATTCATTTAACTGCACTATGTGCAGCTGTTCTAAAGTCTTACTTACTTAGGCTGCATCTTGCACGTTTGACATTTTGCGAGTTCATTTCAACCCCTACGATATGATATACATAGTCATGTATATATAATCAAATTTGTTTATTTACATAAATGCATTAAATGTTTGAGCACATTAATCGGTTTTTTCCAAAGTTGCGGTTACCTTCTTATTCTTTTCGCGAAAGTTTTAATTTAATGTTGTGCCCATAACTAGCTGGCGATTGCAAAATTCGTATTATTCGTAATCGTGCATTTTTAGATATTTCGAAAATTTGGTGCTTTTGAGAATTCCTGTGGCGGCCCCTTTTTATATCGTCCCCAAGCGCTCTATGTGACTGTTGATCCGAAATATATTTTCTTTTCTTGATCAATGAACGCAATTTGAGTTGCGTCTGTCCATTCAAACGAACTGGAAAGTTTGTCGTTAATTCAATGCTCGTCTCGGGCAGATAAAGTTTCGAATATCAAGGGGAGCTACTGACTTCAGTAGTACCGAGTGTATCGAAACAACTAAAAATTAACTACAATTAATATCCAACCATTAGCTCTTAGGCCAGCGTTAATGTCGCTGATGGTGAAATTTGATTAGTATCGACTTTGTGCCGCTATCACTCATGTTGTCAGCAATAATTTTTTTTTTTTTTTTTTTTTTTTTTTTTTTTTTTTTTTTTTTTTTTTTTTTTTTTTTTTCTTAATTCGTTTCACATTTTTTTACGAACAACGTTTGCTATATTGGTCATTCGATTCGTCATTCTACCAGTCACTTGACTATTTGGCACACGTACGAATAACTGACAACCAACACTTAGCCGTCAACCGAGCGCCTGAAAATACAAACAAATTGTAAAGATTAGCGATAGAAATCTTTGCAGTTTGTTGTTTGTATGTGTGCTTATGAAAAAAGCTTATAGTGACTGTTGGATTATAGTACTCAGCACCGTGAAGCATAATGCATACAACGACTGGGAAGATTGGCATGAAGTTAACTTAGAAAAAAAATTGCCTTAATTGTTGTGGTTTGTGTCTTGAGTAGCTTTTGCAACACGTTGCACTCACAGCCAGGACTATAGGAACTATTTTACCCGCTAATCTCTAATTGTGCTTCTTTTTGACTTATTATGCACGCTCAACTGCCTGATCAAACGATAAACGATTATTCAACTCGGATAATTCCAAGTTTATATGGGAAACTTTATTGCCAAGCGTTGGCTTGTCTCGCCAAGTGCTCTAATCACACGTATTGACTGTTTTTGCTTGCTTTTCCTTACTGATTATATTCCTTTCACTCTATAGAGAATTCGATGATTTCAGGTTTTTGCACCGAAAATTTCGCTTTGATGTTTTCAAAGATGCGTTATGCAAGAGTTGGACGAAAATATTAGTTACCTTAGTTCATTAACTGTATTAGACCGATGAAAAAGTTGTTCTCAATATCTATTGATCGGTTTAGCGTTAGTCATATATCGTGAGAATGTTCTTTAATGTAGACTTTAACCAGCTGTCGCGCTGTTCAAACTTCCCTTCAGTTAGGTTAAATGTGTGTTGGCGACTATTAGTTGATTTGGTGTAAAATAATTTTTTCTGAAGAAACTCAATAAAAGACAATGCCATGAATTAAGCCTGCAGCAATTCATTGTAGAGAGAATTGCAATTATTTTGTTGATTTTTCACAGTACGTCTGTGTGTGATCAACCGACCAACCAACCAGTCAGTCAGTGGTGGCGCTGCTTCTTGGGTGTGTGCCTTTGCGGGAAAGACACAAACAAAATAAGGAAGAAAAAAACAAAAAAAAACAAAAAAAAAGAAAAGAAATGAAAAAAGCCAGAAATGAAATCTTATCGCACAGCCGGAAATCAAAGCTGACATCAAAGTTAAATACCGCTTGCCATAAAATGCTGCGGTATCGTCAATATAATCGGTCAAACAAACGGTTTTTTTTTTTAATGTGTTTGTAACGATTATCAACGCCATATAACGAAGCTTCGCTCACACACACACACACATACACACACGCGCGTACATAAACAGAGGAGGGTTCATTTGGTTTGATGCGGTGTTGTCCACGTCACAAATGTGCAATTTCGTTATGCACGGACTGCTGTGTATATATGACAAACTCAACAAACTCACGCATGCATTCCTATTCTTTTATTACTGATATTTTTAATGTTTTCAACGGTTCAATGATTAAATTTCCCAACGGTGCAAATCAAGACACCAAAAAAAAAAAAAAAAAGGTTTGACAAAAATAGAAAGAAATATGGGAGAACGTTGGTGTCGTCTTATATAAGTTTCGTGAGTTCAGCAATTATTATGTAACACAGATTGCCAGCGGCCGGCCGGTGAGCGAATTTGGGACCACATAATAGTGGTGTTTGTAAATTATAACTTATTTGTTAGCCCTAGGCTATGGCCTATGCCTGTGGTTGCTTATGGTAGAGAGACCCTCTACCTACTACTAATGCCTACTTAAACGATATAACCAATGGGACTATAGAAGAAAAGGGAATTTTGTATTTACTTCCTTTTCTTTCTATTCCACTTATGGAAACCTTAACCTTAAAATTATTTGCGTAAGTACTTGACATATAACATTACGATAAGAAGTGAAGAAGGAGGTGCGATGAAATGAAATGCACGTGCATTCACCTTTTCGATCGGCAAATGAATAAGTTTCCGGAGACACCCATGAAGTGCGTTCACATTAGAGCGACAATAGCAGAAGGCTTGTAATATAAGTCGGAACAGGTCGACACTAAATAATATATTTTCATTCTCTCTATAGGGAATCGTGTCGTTGCAATCGTTGTACATTTTTGGGACAATTTAATATGTCAAGGTCTGCGATTCGATTGCGCACCAAAACCAATTATAGTTGTAACCAAATGCGCTGTCGATCACAGTAGCTGGACAATGTGTTACGGCAAACATTGTTGTAATAATTTCGATGAGCAAAAAGTTGTACAAAAAGTAAGCTTAGTTTTCGATATGACGGGAAAAAGAAGGAAATGTGGCGTCGCATGACATTGATTACGACCCAAGATTAACAGTTACTCGATGATCTTAGGAAACGCCAATCTTCGCGATCTATTTTTAGGAACAACTTGGAAAGAAAAAATTCTTTAAAACTTAAAGACGGAATCAATCGATTCGTGTTTCGCATAACGCAGACAACTATTGCGGATAATTTGAATTTTATCGAAGTACTGTTTTGTCACAAAACAACACGAACAAAAAAAAAAACAAAACGTAAATGAAGGGGAGGAAAACCTCAGAATATGTTCAATTAATAAAGAATTCACTTAAAACCCTCAAGAGATTCATTACCTTTTATAGCTAATTTTCATAATGATTCATAAAGCATGGAAGTTATATTACGAGCACCACATTGCGAGCAGCCACTGCAACGCACACAAAACTATCAGAAATAGCAACAACAAAAAGAAAAGAAAAAAAAAGAACCAAATCATTCACAATAACAACGCACAGCTTTACAGCGTACTAATAAAACCGAATAACATGAATAACAGCAACAAATCAAGAGAGGAAAGACCGCAAGTTATAGAACTAAAGGAATAAAAACAACAATAACATCAACAAACAAATATACCAACATTAAAATCGAGTTGTAATCCCAAAACGTAGCGCCGATTATGTTTCACAAGGATGATGATGATGATGATGATGATGATGATGATGATGATAATGATGAAGACGAACGACTTTGCTGATGACGATCGCAAGCTAGCAAAGCAAATAAAAAGGAACAAAAAAAAAAAGAAAAGATAAACAAGGAAAAGCAAAAACAAAAATCATATTTGAAACTGAAAAGATCGCCTTCATACCTTTAGACAGACACACATATGGAACGCTTCAAAATACACACCTCATCTTGCTTCTCAGCTTGAAACGCATAATGTGGAACAAACCGAAAAGCAGGAGGAATTCACAAAGACCGAAACGAATGTGCATTGATACTAACATACATACGCGTATAAACTATGCACATAGTGTATAAGTAAAGCCCTCAAAGCAAACTAGCGACTTTGTTCACAACCACCACAACCACCTAGGGAGGAACCTATCACAAGAGACTATATGTGCACATATAGAACTAAAGCTGCAGCCATTAAATGTGACCAATTTCATACACAATAACATATATGCAACATACAAACATTATTCTTTTTATTTCGTATCTTCTTCGCCCTCATTGTCATACATACATACATACATACAAACATTTACCCATATATATATGTAGTAAACTCAATACCGTAACGAATACGGAACATTGAGAAGAACATCGAAAGTATCGGTCGGCTCGGTCGGCCTCAACCATGCACATCATCATCATCATCATCCACATCATACAGCCGCCAAGCCAAACGACCGAAAGATATGTTGAGTAGTAATGTAGGGAAAATAAAAAATACAGCAATATAACAACAAAAGCAAAAAACAAAAAACAAAAAACAAAAAGCAAAAAGCAAAAAAACAGACACATTACTCGGGCATAAAAACAACTTCAGAGAACGCCGGCAATTATGATGGGAGCGCGCATTTATAATCAAATGCTGCATGAACGTCGCGGATGTATGAAAAATTG
Source organism: Glossina austeni (assembly GCA_000688735.1). Lineage (NCBI taxonomy): Eukaryota > Metazoa > Arthropoda > Insecta > Diptera > Glossinidae > Glossina > Glossina austeni. Next base: position 485,738 of record KK502456.1, read on the forward strand.
TAAAAAAACAAAAAGAAGCATAACAACAACAACAACAACAACAAGAAAATTCATACATATGAATATTTGCCTCTAAGTGTATATTAATAGCCTGTTTTTGGCATCTCGATCTTTTTAGTTTGGTTTGGCGACGCAACGCAGGGAGATTTGTTGCTAAGATATATTAAAATAATGAAAAACTAGGTGAAGTCTGACATGATTGCATATGAAGGTTTAAAGTATTGCTTGAAACAAAATGTACTTGTGTGAAGGCATTTAAATTTGTTTCTCATTTGGGACTTGATAACATTTCTGGATAATCAAAATAAATTTTTAAAATTAAGGCTTTTCTTTTTTTTTTTGGTTGTATTAATAAACTGAGTCACCAAAAATCGTCTATTCACTTGTATTTAAAAGATCGGGACCGTAGCGATTGCCGCCCCTTTTTCTTTCTCTCTAACGAATCTAAAAAGATCTGAAGATGTGAAGCTCGGCTAACGTTCCGAACTATAAATAAAAATAAATAGAGTTAATGCGGTTTTAATTACACAAGAAAGCTCATAAGTAATTTACGACGATTTGGGCCATGCGTAGCGCTTTTTTATGTACCGAAATTACTATTAGTCGTAGATCGTAGGCAGTTTCTTACAGGGAAAATGTGAGCGGCTTTAGCAACTTCTTTCAAACGGTACTTGTTTCTGTTTAAGTAAAACACGCAAGACATTACAGATCCCTGCTAGGCGCGATCTATCATGAAACATTATTAAGGTTTGGCAGCTATTTTACTTTGTTAATATCAATTCAATCCTTCTTTTCATCTCGATCTATTACCGCGAGTTTTCATCACCTTCAAGATGAATAGTTTATTACCAATTTTCTTCGTCAATTTACGTTTTTATAAACAGTATTTCGATGTCAGTTAACAAGCTGTGGCAAATATTTTTTGCAGACAAGTATTTGCCTTGAATGAGCCTCGTCAAGTTGTACTTTTCTTGCACGGAACAGCTATTGACTGCTATTGACTTTTTTTCATTTTATTGTTATTATCAGTTTATTAATTATTAATGATCATACAATCACACAATAGTAAACATTACTCTAACAGAGATCGTCATAGTTAAGATTCCTTTAGAAAAGTCGTAAATTTTTTACAGATAAACGTTTTTAACCTAGGCTTATACTCGATTAAAATTTTAACCTAAATTGCGCATAATGTTGCATAAATATTCACTTTCCCAAAAATGCGTATATATCTCTAATAAAATGAAGAGTAGTTAAAATTCGGTCGAAGCCAATGGATTCCTTTAATTTCATACTGATGTTCTTGCTTCGAACCTTACTGATGCCTAAGGCAAATAAAGCATCGAACCATGGCCAAGCAAAGTAAAAACTAAACAGCACATCAAAATGAATTGAGCTCGTTGCATGTTCGAGGGAACCGCAAATTTTTTGTTGAGACCGAGAGCGAGAGCGAACAGAATATTTAGATTTTTAACCATGCTCTCCGTGCTCTTTACTTAGAGCCATTTATCCAGGTATTGGTGACATTGTTAGTGTAAAATTTTGTTTTATTCATAAGAACATTGAGTAAAGACATTCTTACTCTCAAAAAAGTCAAAAACGGGTTTCGTAAGAACATATAGCAAAGTAAATTTTACTTTCAAAGAGACAAAATTTTAAATAACAAAACAAATAGATGTATGCACCATACGTATGTATTTTGGCAATTCGAGTATTTTGATGCCTTTTCCTAAAAAAATAATACAATATATGAAATATACATGTAAATAAATAATTTTGCATTTTCTTAAAATTTAATAGCATTTTTAGCAATTTTTGATGTTTAAAATTAATGATAATTCAATCTTAATTTTTTTATACTTTGTTGATGTTATTTTATTTACTTAAAAAATTTTTTCAAATCCTATCAGTATTTGAACGTTGTATCCATTTGGAAAAGATATGGCGAGGACAAAATAAAGGATTCTGGTGTTTGCGGATATTACCGTCCGTAACGTTCTACAGATTGAAAATTTACATTTAAATGTTATATTATGGATATTATGAAAAAAGACTTACGGACAGACAACTCTCTAGACCTACTAAAGCTATAAAAGTACTTAAATGATAATGCAATTTTCAAAGTCAAAAAGCTAATAGACAGATTTAAAAGCTCTTTTTATCTAGCGTGCTAGTATAAAGCTCAGTAGTTTTGAAGGAAAAATTCTCAAAATTAAATTACTGTAAATACGCTCTTATTACATTACTTTTAATTTATCGAATAGATAAAATTACAATGTTAAATAAGAATGAAATGATATGTATTAAAAATGCATGTAATGTAATGTAAAATATCCATATTTCTGTCCGCTTTTTCATGTCTACTTTTGTGTGTTAATCGTGTGTGTGTAATAAATGATGAATAGTAAGTCTTGTAAATCAAAATATCTGGAAAATAAGCATTCTTTTGAGTACTGTGTACTTTAATTATAAACATTCATTATATATATTCTTCAAAAATGATGCTGATTTAAGAATATATGTATATATATATATATAATTGTAGGATCTATGAAGCTTCCTTTTGAGCGTTGCAAACATTTTGCAAATTGAATATACCCCTCATTTGTAGCTAATCGAGCTAAGATGTTCGTGTTTTCTCTACTAGACGATTTGGTCAGATGTTTAATTTAGTAGATATTTTCTCTTTGATTTAGTTGCGAGTTGCGAGTTGGAGTTGCGAGTTACTCTGCTGAGAGTAAAATTAACTTTCCTGTACATTTCAAATATGGTTTAAAAAAAAAAAGAAAAGAATAATAAGAGAAGAGTCAGGTGTTTCAGTTCTATAATTGCAGATGTGTTTCATGTCTTCTTCTTCTCCAGCTATTAAACAAATCAACAACCGAATATTTTATTGCCATCTCTGTGTTTTATTTTACTCTGAGAAGCGGAATTTTGGTCGTTGCTTTTACGGGCCATCCATAAGAAATGTTCAGCAAAGAGAGTAAAATAAATTTTACTCTGAGAAATTGAATTTCATGGATGCATGGATGTGTCTGCATCGGACTTGTGTAAAAAAAATATACGTTATTTTATATATTTATTATTATTTTCACTTAAGACCGCGTTTGTTGTCAGTTGTTGTTGGCTTGGTGTGTTGTCGTAAAAGCGGTTGCGGTAGACTTTTAGAGGTGTATTTAGCTTCTTGCTTGCAAGCTTGCAAGATCGCAAGATCCAAGGCAATAAAACGAAAATACATATATTCTGAGAAAATATAACAATCGAAGCCGCAAATATTTCTATAATTTTCAAAAAATTTTCATGAACAAAATAAGCAAAAATCTTATAAACGAATGTTAAACTCAGCTGTGAATAATCGATATAATCTTACTTGTGATTAAGAAAGGAAATCAAGAGGCATTTGACAAAAAAGACTTAATAAATTTTTGTTTTGAATTTTTGAGTGGTTTAAAACGGTAGAGAGATGTGTAAATTTTTTGTTGCGAAACTTTGTGCTAAAGAATCTGCGTAAATATATATGATGTTACAACAAACAATAAACACTTCTACATATAAATAATTGATTAATGTTAAAATCTTAAAAAACCTTTGAACATTTTAAACGGCAAAGTCGTGTGAGCCAATGCAAAATAATATTCGTAAATGTATTTAAATAAATAAATAAATAGTTTTTGGAAGATAAAATAATATCTGAAAATTAAATTAAAAATTAAAATAGTCTAAATAAAAAAATTAAATAAAGTCAATTTAATCTTCGTTATTAGTTAATTTGAGTTTTGAATGATAGGGGTATGTATGTTTTGTTATCGCGAGAGCTTGTGCGGAATAGTATACGCAAATATACGTAATATTAATAACACGCATTAAGTACCTTTACATCTGATTACTTAGTATTATTAATTAATTAATATCAAAAATTTTAAAAATATGAAAAACATAAAATACCTGAAAAAACATAATAATAACGCAAACAGCCTGAAGGACAAATACTTTAGTTTAAACATTTTTGTGTTGTGAGTTTACCGACTGATAACAACAAAAGGCAAAATTGCAATTTGTGTTTAAGCGAAAGCTTTGAAGTTGTCATTATGAGTTTTGGAGTTTAGCACGCGCCTGATAAGTTCTTCCATTTCTCTATGCGCGGATATCATTTGGAGCATACGAATAACTTTCGCCACTTTCCGATAAATTGATTCAAATTTGGTCAGCTATTATAAAAAATCAATCGGTTGGTTTGTCAGTGACCAAATTTTTAAATTGAAAATTACTTTATCGTGAGGAGTTTCATCTCATTTCGGAGCGGAACTTCTGAACTTAAAAATCGTAAAATCAAGTAAGAAATTATATATATAGACTGGCGTACGTACATATATATACGTATGCCAGAAAATTTATATTCAGATACGCGCGGCAAATGCGTGCAAATGAATGAAAAGCTGCCACAAAGGCTACAACAAACTACCTGAGGAGATCATTTGAAATGATATGCTTGAAAGAATTCCGATAGATGTACGCGCACATCTACACACACGTTTATACCTTGTGTATGGCTATATAGAGATGCATGAGAAGATCTTTCGATGTGTACATAAGTAAATAAAAAGCAAAAAAGAAAATATCTGTTTCAATGTGTGTTTACGGAGGTTTTCACTTCAACTAAAATCAAGTGTGTACGTATGTGCGTGTTGTTGTTGCTGTTGTTGCTGTTGTTGCTATTATAAGATGAAGGAAATGAAAAAATCTACTTAAAAAGATCTAAAACACGCAAAAAGTTCAAAGCGAAGAAAACATACAAATCATTTTGTTGTTATTGTAGCAGTTGTTGCTGTTTACAATTAAAAGTTAAAAAAGTGCCGAACAGACGAACTGAACAGAAGATCAGGGTTAATGTGTTTTCTTATGAAATTGTAAATATGCACATAGGTATGCGTATGTACACGCATATACATACATGTGTCAAAAATTGAGTAACATAAACAACAAAATTTAAAATAAAGTGAAGTTGAAATAAAGGGTTTTGCGAGCGCGAAAACAAATTGCAAATCAGGAACGAAAAAACAAACGTATTGAAATTATCAAAAATATTTATTTTATATTGATTATAAAAGATGAGGATGAAGGACTACCGCTTAATCTGTCTGGCCACCTTAAGCCTTTGTATGGCTTATACTGAAACAGAGGCATTGGTAACATCTGCTGGTTCAGTTGCTTTAGCAGCACAAACCCCGAATGGATTACAATGCCAACGCATAACCGTCTCAGCCTGCCAAGGACTCGGCTATAATATGACAGCTATGCCAAACTTGGCCGGACATACAAATCAATTGGAAGCTGAGCTAAGGGTAAGCCGAACAACTTTATGATAATTTTCCTTTTTTTTTTTTAAACAGAACAACATTTGCGGAATAAATAAAACGAAGAAGAGATTTATACTCTTTTGAAAAATTAAATTATTAATTTTTAATAAATTAAATTATTTATTAGTCTTTTCTTAGTATTGTAAATTAAACTTGCTCTGGAAATACAATCATTGTATAGCTGGTCTAACTATGCAGTGCTTTCTTATACACTACACCAGTTGTGGTATAGCGTAGGTTGAGTTTGTGTGAACGTATATAAAGCCTGTCTGTCCATTTGTTTGCCTGATATTTGTCCATGTAAGTGTGTGTTCAACCAACAATATTGCAATTTCTGAGATATTTTGATGAAATTGGATACTGTGACGGGTTTTGACCCACGGACGGACGCCCTATTTTGAAAAGTCGTTATATGGAAGAAAATGCAATTTTCAAAATTTCTCGACAAAAATGGCTAAGTAGTAGTGCTTCGGCATTCTAAATTGATATGAAAACTTTGGACCCGGTGGGGCAACTTTTCGAATCCCCTTCCGTGTAACAAAAACTGAAGTTCATATGCGAAAAAGGTTGAATTTCGAAAGCTTCATGATGAAAATTAAATCATTAAAGTTATTTAAGATAAAAAAATTACTCGTACCAAATTTGGACCATCGCGGCCTATTTTTCAGATCCCAACCGATATACAGATTTTCACGAAGATTGATCTTTTGCCGGGTAGGAAAATGTAAATTTCAATACGTTATGATTGAACTGAGCCCATAATAGTAATTTGTAAATGAAAGTTAACTCTACAAAATTCTACAAAATTTGGGCGACGTACGCCTATTTTTGCATCCTATCCTCTATTAGCATTTTTCATGGAAATTTTTATTTTTTATGGCAGAAAATTCTAAGTTTTAATATTTTATGATAAAAATTGATGCATAATAGTAGTTTGATACCTTTGGGCAGAGCCATCCTTACGGAAAGTTAGCCTTCATTTGCAAAGAGGTCTAATTTTCAATATACAGTTCCATAATAATATGGTGATAGAGAAACAGGATATATATATAGTTTTGATGTTCTGTGGCAAAAATAAGAATTGTGTTAGACAACGTAGTGTAGGGTTTTTAATAGTCGGCCTAGTTTGGCCGACTGCAATGATTTCACTTATTTTTCTAAATAAGTTAATGCTATAACATAACGCAAATATAACATGAATACATATGAATACATACATTCAACGTAACATGTTCAATAAATATGTAGTGAACTTGAACAGTTGAAAAAAAAAAAAAGTTTAATGACGTGAAAGAAAACTTGCCAACCCAAACAGAGCATTAAATGTTTATATTGAATGTGAGTGAATTTGTGAAGCAACATAATTGATTTTTTCACTTTAACACGACGACAACTAACATTTGTAAACAAAGCGGTTAAGATCCTAATCGCAATTTCAAAGGTCAGACTGGTGGCAAAACATAAACAAACCGAATCCGATCCGGACATACGATGTGCACTTCTATTTTTAACAAGCACTTCACAGACACAATACAACAACCACACAACGCGTGGTCACTTCAAATAAATATCACAATTGTGTCTTTAAGCTAATCGCCCATTTATTGATAAAATTACTCTTGATTGCTTCCTCTCTTTAATTTATTAGATACACGCTTTGATGCAATGGTGTTATAATTACTGCACGTAGATCGTATACCCTACACCTTTAAAGTACGCGATTTTACATTCTGCATCACTTGTATTGCAAGGTATGTTAAGTTTTGCGGATATGTATGTAACATCCCGAAGAACTTAAGATGGAAACCACCTTTTATTATATCGACAAATTCAGAATCATTTTCTGAACCAATCTAAGCTTACCTGTTCGTCTATCCGTCTTGTCTCTGCCAATATACTCTTTTGCTCAACCTACAAACCGTTCCTACAGAAATTAAATCTTTATACAGCAAAAATTTTAATTTTTCGTATCTCATGGTAAAACATTCGTCTGCAATCGTATGATTTTATATGGAAATTAATTTTACCGAATTTGGACCAGGTAGGACTATTTTCTGGATGCCAACTCACATAAAGATTCTAATGAAAAATAAGAAAAAACATCCCATTTCTGATTCCTACGATGAAAAGTGGTTCGTCGGTGTAACTATATTAAATTTCGATCAAGTAGATCTATTTTTTGAACCCCACCGTATATAAGGATTTCCATGAAATATAAACCGTTATACGCCAAAAAGGTCTAATTTTTAATACTTTATACTGAAAGTTTGTCCCAATAGCCATTTGACATAAACATTAACTGGAGCAAATCGGAACCACATGGATCTAATTTTTCAATATCCTTTCATATCGTTGTTCTCATGGATACCCAGCGCTTTACCAAAAACGTATAATGGTTAATATTTTATGACAATAATTGGTCTATAGTTGCGACGTAGCATAAAAATCGGGAATTTTGAAGACCTAGGTCCACATATATAGCGGCTCTCAACAAAAGTAAGCCTTTATATAGCGACAATTATTTCATTTGCAATTTTTTACGACGAATTTGGCCCTCACTAGCTGACGTATTGGGCATCCTCCGCTATGAGGGCTATCATGGAAAGTATGCGTTTACATAAAAATAATATATAGTTTTTGATGTATTGTCGCAAAAATGAATGAAGTGAGGTAGGCAGCTGAAAGTCGGTTCTGCCCGACTATAACGGTCTTATTTGTTCAAAGAAAAGTACTTTGGATTAAAATCTTGACGCAAGCAAAATTGCTATGAGAAGAGAAATCTAATGAAGAAGAATTGTGATTATGTTGATCATGGCGTAGGTTGATTAACGCAATTTATAAATAACTCTACTCGGAAAAAGGTATAATTTTGCTCGTACTTGTCACTTAGTCACAAACGATATTACATCTGCAGCAAATTAATGTGCGTATATTTATTTCGTGTAATTATGTTGTCAAAAAAATACAGGGAATCGGTTATTTAAGAAAATCGTACTTTTTTACGAAACTTAATTGTTTGAAGAACTATTTGTTCCGTTGCTCTATCACGCCAGTTTTTTAATTTTTGCGATATTTCTCATGAATGAAAACTCAATCGAAGAATTTCTTTTTCTTTCTTGCTTTTCCAATGGAATTTTGTGTCAAAATATTTTCGTTTCTTCTGTCGAAATTCTTATAAGCTGGACAAAGAATAAAATTGTAAATAAATATCAAAACCAAAGAACGTTTTATACACGTGTGTTGAACATGTCCACCCTCGGAAACTAGCATAACTGTAAGTTGTGTTCAGGATGGACCGGGTTGTACAATGACCAGTATTAGCCTGCATATGATATTTGTTCGCAAAATTTGAGCAAAAATTCGTTCACTCGATCATGACGACCGTATATTGTATTTTATATATGATATCATATTAAATAAAATTTCGATGACTTAGCCGCACTTTGGTCTAAATAAAAGTCATATCGATATTCTTTACCTTCAACCGATTGCGCTAATTTTCAAACTTAACCTGACCTAACTGATAAGCGACACATTTTCATCACGTATTCGTGATATCGACGAACGGACACACTACAGACAAACATGTAATGTGTGTAACTATAATAAAAAAAGACACCAACACTATCGCCCCCTCCGATACCTCTGCAACACACAATTGCTTTTAGACCTATTATATCTCTTCGGAGACAATCTTTCACGTAGTTCCGGCAAATGCTTGTATCGAATATTAGACATGGGGTGTGCTTTGAAGAGGAATTCATTCATTTTTAAACTTGATCAATTACTAAAGTCCCATGTTTTCACATTGCTTGGCCAAATTTTGAGATGAATAGTGTAGATGGATATGCGAACGGAGAAACGTAGCCGCATCAACTACGAATCTTCACTCTTGGGCTACAGTATGTAAGATGTGCAAATGCACTTTATTGTTATTTTTGTTAGGAGTTTTAGGGGTTACTTTATGAAGGCCCCTACTTCCCTTTCGCTTTACTTAACAGTATAAATTATTCCGCTAAAGAGTACGTAACGTACTTCTAGAAACTCTCAAAAAATCGAGATCTTTGCCCTAAAAATGCTAAACAGGAGAAGAGTTACTTTCTCGACTTTTAAGTCGAAGGCCAATGATGCTGACTCGAGATGGGCGATGAACAACGCTTTAGTGCTTCAAGCGCAAATTATCATCACACACAGACTAAGGGCCCAGTTAGCGTCGACGAAGAAATCCAATATCCATGGAGCCCATATTTTGAGAGACGCGCTGGATGTATTATGTTGTTGTTGAACTAAACTAAAGGAAGTCGTCACCAGGGAATGTTACCAAAACCAATTGATCCATTTACACCGATCGTTAAAGTGGAAACGGCTGCCATATTCAAAGAGCCTGAAGACGTGCAGTATCAGAACACTGGGCTTCATATCGTATAACTCGTCCAGGAAACGTTAACAATTGTAAACTGAAGAATGCCATCTTTTCTCTTTTGTTCGCTAGATCTTTATTAACTCCAACTCCAATCCATGACTCATTGTCTGTTTGAGTAACGCTTCAATTCTTATAATGGTATCCAAAGTGGATCTATTTACGACCCGCGATCAGATGTCTTTTTGACAAGTAATTTAAATTTTTTCTCGGAACGCTATCATTTACCAACAAATCTTTCTATTTTAGATTACGTAGATACGCTAACACCATTGCTTATCCTGGATAACATATTGTCGATGTCAAGATTTAGAAGAACATTTCAGCTTCGAATCTTTGTTCTTTTCGCTGACCTATAAAAAAACTACCAAATTGTTCTGATACCTAAAGTTATAGATCGAAGTCCCCTTAAAATATTATTGATAATCGGAAAATTCATCACTGCGTCGTTGCTTCCGTGTACTTTTGAATTATTCATGTGATCTAAAATAACTGACACCTTGGCGATCATATATGCTCTTAGTTGAACTCGAATTAGTTAATGAAAGGATCTAACGATAAACATACCGAGAAGGATTGCAACAAGAAAGCAATTTCGGGGAGGAAACAAAATATATTTGGGCATATTTTTCAATCTGTGCTCTACTGGAAGTATGAGTTATGTATGAAATTTTGACTTTCTGCACTAGTTTCAATCAGCTTGTGCCAGCAATTAGAAAGACCAGGTTTTTCGTGTATATCAGACTAACTAATTTTTGGGAAAACGGGACCAACGTTCGTTGCAAGACAAGCAGAGTTTTTTATATCCTACACTTTTTGTATTGGTATTGGTGTGTGTTGGTATATTAAGTGTGTGCGAATTATTATTATCATTCTGAATCGATTTAAGCTGGTCTGTCCATCTGTCCGTCTTGTATTCTCCTATTTAACCTACAGATCGCGATTTGGTGACCTGGTGAATTTCGGTACATCGACGTGCCCTGGCCCAAACACGAAATTTAGTGACAATGGTTCGGAGCGCTTTATTTTGAAAAGCCTTTTTATGCACTCAGCGAGGCGGTATAGTGTGCTTAAGGGTGGACCATGGCCCCATATAATGTTTCTATTTGTTTTTTATACGTTGCTCAGACTTTGACTCTTTTAAGTGAATATCTTAAGAGTGTTAAAGGGGAAAAATTTGATTGTGAATGTTGTTGTAGTTGTTGTTGTTAAAATACTTCATGATAATGTTGTAATGGTTTTTTTTTCATGTTTTTTTGTTTTTTTTCTTTTTGCCTTTTCTCTATTCTCATTATCTTTATGCGGCTTTTTATAAAAAAATTGTTGTTGTTGTTTGCGTTTTATGGAAGGGGAATTTTTTTCAATTTTTTTGATTTACTTTTTTTTTTTTATACACATGCATATGTATAAATTTTAGTCATGATGGTTAATGTTCGATAATTTTTGATTTATCATTTAACTCTTAATGGATTTTAAATATAAATAAACTCAGACATAAGTTTCATTTTAATATTTCATCGATCGCTAAAAGCATTTAACGTCGAAAAAACTAGACAACATAACTTTTTACGCTTCATGCTTTAATGTAATTATGCCGACAACTATACATTAAGAGTAGCTTTTTATCTTAAAGTATCGCTATATACACAAGTAAGAGGAACGTTGAGACCTGATTATAATAACTTAATAACGTCGAGCTCAAGCCAAACTTACAAGTGCTGGTTAAAAAGTTAACTAAACTATTTTGTTCATCAGCACGAATACATTAAAAGGACGAGCATAAAACAGCTTCTGTGTACCTGTCGCTGATTTTACGAAACTGTCATTTATGATTGAATACAAAATGCTAGACACTTTTTCTACAAATCAGATGCGCAGTAAGCAGATTTCTAAGTAGCAGTTAAATTTGTAAAACCAGTGCTCAGCTGGAGCTTATAACTGATCGTCTGATTCGTCGAAAAAATGCAAAGTCAACGAACAAGAACGACTCGTAAATACCTTGTACCACAACTGGCGTTTTCATTAATTACGGATAGGATACGTAAAGCCATCGATGTCTTACTTGATCGCAAAGCGAACCCACTCAATATTTAGTACAAGCTTTACATCAACATCGACTATAGATAGTAAATACGTAACTTTTGTTTTCTTTCCCAATTCATTGATTTTATACATATATAATATGTATGTTGTTTTCCTACTTTTTTTTAATTTTACCTCTTGAATAGGACTTCAAATAGTGTAGGACTGGTCCCGTTTTCTGGGTTACTATTTGTTAGTTTGCGAAGCACAGTCGACAGGCCGGTGGATGAACATGATTAAATCGCTTCAGAATCTCGTCAAAGTCAAGATTACACGTACACGTAACTTCATGTTCACTGTTTTCTAAGAGGAAGAGGTCGAATAGTACTATAGGATGCTATGACTTCTTCGTCTGAAAGTCCTGTCTTTATGCTATACGCAACTATATAAACTGTCACACTGAAGAGCAGAGTACGTAGTTTCGTTTAGGTTTGACCTCATCCCAGAATAATGCCATTTGGGTAAACTTTACGTTACGATATCCAAAGTCCAAATAACCATTATGTAGAGTAGACGAGCCATTATAAAGCCGAGTAACCTTCGCAAGGGCGCGTTTATTCGAATCAAATGAAACCTTTAAAACAGTGACCTTGCAGAAATTCGGCCCGATATAGGCGATAGCCCCGATTCATTCAGGTTTTGTTTGCTGCTCTAATTTGGAATGCTGTACCATCTTCCACAAAGTGTCATTAGCAAATATTACATCTTCCAATTATCACAAGTTTAAATAGGTGACTTACGATTTGTTGCAAATATGGGTTGTTTTGTGGATAGCCTTAGAAGATCTATTTTCGCTTCCACATTATTTCTAAAAGACAGCAGAAGTAGTGCTAAGCGACGGACAATTCTTTGAATAGTAAATATGTAATCAATTGCTTACAATAAAGCCTTGCATGTCGAAACAAACGGTGGAAGCAACAATCCGTACCCAATATTAAGTTTCTTCAACTGATAAATTAGTTCAACTCACAGTCTATTAACACAGATTATGAAAAAATCGGCAAAAGCAAATATTTATACCCACGTAGGAGGGGAATATTTTGTCAGTTACGTGACATATATATCGAAATCATAATACTTTTGTGCGTTAATTTTTTAAATGCTTCTGATAGGTAAGTATATGTGCCAAAGTTCAAAACGTCACTTGCTGTCCGTTGTCAGTTATTAATAACTACATGTTAGACCCGCTTTTGAGCGGCCTACGACAGTTTTCACATTTTCCATATGGTCCTGAAGAAAGAACGCATGTGTCCAGCTTCAGTTTTCTGCAAATGCTAGAGGGAGACAATTAGATAATCCCAGAGATTTCGTGTGGGGGCCCGGCGTGCAATACGCGCCACAAATGTTATCTGTGAAATTTGTCCCAGCGCACTAGATCGATGATAGTCATGTATGCATGGGAGGCTTCATCTCCCGGTCAGGGCTGAGAGGGAGTGCATAAGTAATCTCTCTGTGATGTGAGCGCTAGCCACACCCATTTACAGCATTCATCAAGTATTGCTTGCGACATCACAACAGCCATTTAGAATGCTTTCAACAATTGTGGGAACTTAACAAGCCTCTGCCCTTGATATACAAGACAATAAAGGTGTTGTTGATTGAAGGCGTTATATACATACACGTAAAGTTCGTACTGGACATATGAGTAGTTGTCTCTAGATATTTGAATTGCATATTTACTTGGGTTAAAAAGGCTTAACTCACCGTGCACAATGGCACACAGCCACCACAATAAGATCGCTTCCCTTGATAAAGGGTGAGGTAACCTTTGGCGTTTGTGACGCCATCATAAAAATGTAATTTTGTTGACTTAAGAGGAGATTTATCTGAAATCTCTGTTTTCCTATAAGCTGACAGTTCGATTGCACTGCCACTCCACGCTTAGTAACCTAATGCCCTTGCTACGAATTTAAGTGCAAATGCAGCCACTAAGAAAGTCTCCGGGCACACAACGCTTTATCAGAATGACTCTGGCAGTATCTATCCCGTAATAGATTTTCTCATTTCGTGCTGTCAAGCATAGCTATCGTTATTCTTGCTCAAAGACTTCCATTAAAGTACTACTAGAGAGACATACGAAATATTTTCAATAAATTCCCCCGGCTTCCCCATGGTCCACTTCGCTCCTGATAGGCAAATAATTACGTTTCTATTCGGTTAGAATTGCATACAATGCGGCCAAGTCTACGTAAATATGGCTGAAACTGAGTGACATGATAAAAAGAAAAATAATAAAATCTTTGACAAATAAATTAAATTTGTTGCCAACTGGATGTCCTTCAATATAAGGACTTTCATAAAAATTGTGCATTTGCCTAAAAGCAATGAATAATTTTTGGTTTGTTATTAATGAAGTGACGGGGTGTAGGGTGGCTAATGGTGACGACGAAAGCATTCTTACTCAATCAATATATATATATATATATATATATTTTTATTTTTTTTTTCATTCGCAAATAAATAAATAATAAAAAACAATGAAAAAAAATAAAAACATTATAATGAGATGCGATCCATCATTAAATATCTGACGCCACTTCGCTTAATACAATTATTCATAAAATTATCTTTTCGAATAAGTTGTTATATGAGATCTATTCTGACTACTTTCAACAACGTTCTTGCTTAAGGCAACACATGCAGCTCTACTAAAATCCATCAAAACATCTTCCAAATTGCGACCTGTAGGATTAATACAAGCAACAAGACATACAGACGGTGAGACGGACAGACGGACAGACAAGCTTTCGTCTCGCTCTTTAAATCGATCGGCATAATTGAAAGTCTCAAGTCCTTCTGGCTGTTACAGCCATCCGCACAAACTTAATATAATCTTGTGTACTACAAGTAGCTTAGGATATTAAAATATTCGTTTTTTTTATTATTACGAAAGAATATCATATCGCATAAGCCCGATACTTACGTTGCGATGTTTGTGTGCTATACATATACTAATATAAAAATTACATAAGTGTAAATAAAGAGAAACACAGAGAAAAAGCAGCAAAGAATCAAGAATAATAAGTGAAAAATAAGTAAAAATAAAATAAAGATACACATAATGAAATAAATGATTAAATAATAAATAAACGAATAAATAAATGCATTAATAATAAATTAGTGCATAAACTATAACAATAACTGAAGTTGTTGGAGAAACGCGTCGTAATGATTGAGAGAAGTACCTCACAATCTCTCCTTTGAATCATGCCAGACTGAGGATGACCCATAAATCACGCGAATATTAGCGCCATTCGATTCTAGTGATCCTCTTCGAATCGACAATTTTGGAAACGCAATTCTCGTGACCTGCTTCCATACTATTGTAAGTCTTTATATTATGTACTGCGTTAATGTTGCTCGCAACTTTTTTTGTGCTGTTATTCTCTATCTCTGGAACCCATAACGTAGAGTATGTTGTTTCCTTTTCTAAGGGAACTCAACTCGTTAAAGATTTACATCAAAAATAAAAACAACATTTTGACTGATTTTCCAGGTAAATCATTTTCATTACGACCTTTATTTCGTTTTTCAATCAATTATCAAAAAAAAAAAAACAATATTTGTTTCATTCTTCTTCTTCACGTCATTAAATTAAAATAATCAGCTTTATGTGTTAATTTTCTTCTTTTTTTTTTTTCATTGCGATTATCAGCATGAATTTTGGTAGTTTGGCTCGTTTCACTTGATAGTATTGTAGCGGCTGAAATCACGTTAGCAAGGCTTCTTTCCAATAATTAACTCGTGGATTGTAAAAGTTTCCGATGCCTTTATCTGCAAATGCGATGTTGAGATCATTCCAATTTCTACAACTAAATGCCCATCGTTAGCTGATGGGTGTAGGTTAAGGCTCAGAAGAAAGACGGACGAATTAGAAATCGCAGAAAGTTACGTTTTATCGCATCGAAAATTTCATATCTAAAGCTTTCAACTTTTTATACTTTACTGACTTATAAGAAATTTGACCTAAATGATCGATGTGAGATCTTAGCTTGATTCAATCGGGCCTCTCACTTTTGTGTTGAAATTCTCAATATAGCGAAAATTGCAAGCATCGCTAAGACTTTGCTCTGCCAACGCAGTACAAATAATATATTTTACGAGGTAAACTTTACCTTATAGACTACGGCAAACGTCCAATTGAAAGTTGGTTTAAGTTTTTCAATGTCCAGGATAAAGACGGTTGATCGACTGGCAGGCCAGCGATTGGGATGATGGGTACACAGCTGTCAACGCAACGTGAATTTTTTTTTTTTGTTTTTTTTCGGGAAGAGAAGAAAAACCTGGCAAGTAACGAGAAATGTTTTCAAAGTCCTTGCCTAATGATGTGATAAACATTAGAAGGCCATAACTCAGTGAGAATCATGAAACCAAGAAAGAGAATGCTTATGGATAGGAATTTAGGATAACTAAAATAAACAAATATATGTTGATCGTAATCGGATTTGTAATCGGAACCAACGCCAGTACATGTAGCTGAAATCAAAGGCAGACATAATCGTAGCTTAGAGAAGATAAATATTTATATTTTTGCTTTTACCCTCGACTCTTGCAGTTACAATTTTGTACTTTCTTCCGAGTATTAAAGAAATTGAAAGCGTTATTAAGCAAATTTGAAAAACACGTTTGAACATTTTGAACTTTCCTAATCAAATGCATCAAATTCACTGCAAAACTATTTCGTTGCAAAAAATTGCTTTAAGAAACAAACTGATAATGCCAATCATAATATATATGTAAACATATTTATAATCACATTATAATAATAAAACACTTCAGGAGATACCGGCACCATTTAGAGACTGGATCCAAAGAGCTAAGAAAATATTGCACCGAAAAGCGCTAGTAATGTCGGCCTATAGTGGTAGCGACCAGGTTTACGGACTTGGCAAAGAGTAAAGAGAGTGTCACAGTAGACAAATTGGAAAAATTATCGATCTCTTAAATGTGATTTCGTCAAGACGACGCAACGCATCGCACAGTTAGCAATGGGAAGCAATGAGCGACACCTTTTATACGAAGCTTGTGCATAGAAATATTCCGATTAAAAGGAGCGCACGCGATCTACTGACAAATTTAAAGTTAAGATAAATTTTCAATTTTCATACGATATTTAGTGATATATGTACGTGTATATGTATATGTCGTGCATTGAAATCATTAACTTCAGTGAACTTCGTTTAATGATCGTGAGTCATCATTTTGTTTATTATTAAAATGAAGAATTTCGTAATATTTCTAAACTTATTATGTCTGTTTATGTCTGTCTATCTTTCTGCCTTAAGCGCATATATGACGTTTATCAGATAATCAAATAAAAAAAAAAAATTATCCCTGATTTGAAATGTATCGTCGCTTGACCGCAAATGCACACAATCCTCTTCACCATCATTATTATCCTGTTTTCTTTGTGATGACGTAGCATGGCATCTGATAGATTTCCCAAAACTAACTTGAAAAAAATCACCCACCAGTGATTAGCGGATGCTCGCTAATAACCTTCGGATTTCCTTTGTTATCGAGTGAAGCGAAACGTTCACTCATCCTTAGCCTGGACGCAAGGAACCTAGAATGAAGAGGAGTGTTTTTGCTCGAAAATAAAATTACGAAATAAGAACAACTGAATGTATGCGCAGAAGGTTTACATTTTCTTCACCGAAATGTAATAAATTTACACCAACACAGGTTTGTAAGGCTTGTAACTAAAATCAGTCAGTTATGTCTATAGACTTGATATTATATAAGTAGTTCACATTAACTCAATTAGAAAATGTTTTTTATTTACACATCGAGTGGTAGGATTACAATTTCATGCTTTGAATTTCATTTTAGAAAAACGAAAATTGTTTATAAACGGACCTGCAACCTAAGACAGGCTTCTGCATATGATCTTTAATTGTGAAATTTTACTATTATTTTAATTTTACAATAATTTTAAGCTTGCATATGATTGTTCTGAATGCGAAGTTTGTATCTGAAAAACAAGTAAAACCATATAACACCATACACAACTTCACTTAACACAGTTGTTCGTATTATATCAAAACGCAAAATTTATCGAATGGACAGGCAAGCAAAGTGATTCTGAATCGATCGGTATACCAAAAGGTGATGTTCCAGATTATCCTTTCGGTTGCATTTAAAAATTCATGTTTCACCAAGACATGATGGCGGTTCATAACTCTTTCCTGCTTCGCTGCTTTTGTTAGGAAAAATATTTCGCACGTGTTTTCGATGCTCAATGCATTGGAGAAGAGAAAGAGAATAAGATCGTGCCAAGCTCTGTATTCGGCAATACTCAACGAACTCAAGCAATAGCAGCCATGTTAGCTACGATAAATAATTTATTCACTTTGCTAATTCCCTAGAGATTTAATGTATCACTAATAAATTAATTCAAGATCTTTGGCTTGCTTCTCAACTACGTTGTAATGTAGGTTTACTTGCTAGCTGTGCTAGCTGTTATTGTGATGGCGTCGGTTATAGCGTGAAAAGCATGAAAAATTAATTTTTACGAACACATTATTACGACTTCCAATCCAAACAAACGCCTTTAATAGCATCACATATGATCTGCGTAGGGCAATCGCTTCATGTTTTGCGGTGATTCCAACCAATAGGGCTGCTCCAAGTAAATCATGTGCTCTTGTATCGATAACACCTTGTCTGCAATGGATAGGTGAACGACCAACGCCACCGATAAGCGGAAGCTCAGCAGCCATTATCACACATGACGGTATGTCAGCCGTATTCGAAATTAAGACGTAACGCACCTTCTAGCTTGTCGCAGTCTTCCTTGCTTGCACAGTTTCTTTTATCTTCTTGTAAGCCCCTTGTTAGGCTCTGCCGATATGTTACCTACGGTTTATAAAGATCGAATAATGAAAGTGATTTTTTATGTACGTATATACGTAAATATTATTATGTTACATAACATATATATATGTATATATATTCCTTCACTTTATTGCTCTTTAACATTAATTTACAAAATATTTTAAAATGCTTTAAAGAAATGCTTGGTTGTTTTTGAAATGAATGTTTTTTTCTATCTTAACAGCAAGTCTGTAATTTTGTACAGAATTTCTTAGAATTGCTCCTATCTGGTCGGCCGTCTATTATGATTTACTATAATTTATGTTAACACCGAAAATTCATTTATTGTGTCTGCATTTTACATTTGTAGTCTACATATATATATATATATATATATATATAAAGATATATATGCACACACACAGGCGCGCGCGCGCTAACGCACGCACAAACACATATATATACATATATATCTATTACTTACAGCACCTGCCTTATGCACGCACACATGCACAGTGCAGTAAAATACAAAGAAAAAAAATCCTGTTTTCCTTTTACTTTGGCTTTCAATGCTCTGGAACACAATAAAAGCAACAAAAATACTAAGAATTGCGAAAAAAAGCAGTAGACAACAACAATGCTTCGTATAAAATATGTATAAAAAAAAAAAGCCTTTGAGCACGCGAACAAGTTCAATGCGCCCAATCAAAGAAAAAGGTCTTGAAAGACGACTAAACAAGAGATTAGCTTGCCTTTCTTTACTCTTACATATAAAGGATTTTAACATAACAACTATACATGTGTGTATATGTATATACAATATATGTACATTTTCGTATATAATTCAGTAAATAAAATATAGATCACTGGAGGCGAATTTTAAGCGACAAAAAACGCATTTTCTATGAGGCCTTAATATATATTTAGATCACTGCTTCTTGTTCTCTCTTCTTGTTCTTGTTTATGAATTCGATCTATGAAAACGAGTTCAAAATACCTAACTCAACTCCTTTGAGAATCCTCAGTATTTTATACCTTAACAGTTACATTAACGCTTGTGATTTTTCTTTTCAATATTTTTCTTATATAGTCTTCAACCCACTCGTCAATATTGAAGGATGATATCCAAAAGCTTTTATTAAAAGTTGAATTCTTTATGCGGATCAAAAAGTTGATTTTTGCAATGCATTCACTACTTAAAACTATAGTCGAGTTTTTCTCAGCCCTATGTACATCGCAATAGCCGCACTGCTAGCACTTTCAATTCTCAATCCATTGATTTCAATTTTCAACTGATACCATTCTCTGTTCATTAAGCATGCAGCGATTCCTTCATTAGTTAACTTTAACAATTTTTTGGCCAGTTTTCGGCCGACTTCTTCGAACAAAACAAAACTAATTGTAAATGGATTCTATTTTCTTCAAATCAATATTTTCAACATTTTTTTGAATATGCTTCAGTCGATTCGAAAAATCAAGAATCTTTTTGAATCTTTTTGCTTGAAATAAAAAATTAAGTCCTGCGAGGTCTTTGTCTTCGCAAGAGCTGCAACTCTGCCATTTGTTTCTCTCTTCCTCCCTCCCCCTTCCCACACCCCCCTCCAAGAAAAAGAAAACAACAACGACAACAACAACAAGTTAAAACGTTATGGTCAGACAGAGCCGGCCCGTAAATATCCTAAGCAAACTTTTCACTTATTTTTTTCTCAAGCACCAAAAATTATATTCTGTTTCGATATAAAGGCCAATTTTCTATGGGAGCTCGGAAGCCCGAAAAACAGACCAATGTGCTTCAAACTTAGCACAGGAAATTTATATCCGTCGATTCACTATTAAAGCATAAATTTTCCCCCTAAAGCAATAAAACTCTGATCTAAACGATTTTTAGAGCCGCTTGTCCTTAAGCTTTATGTACACGGAATTCCATTCCACACGGAAATCATTCGGGAAATTGCGACCTGTAGGATGAGCACAAAAATACTTGAGCAGGCGTACGGCAGACTAACGGACAGAAACACTAAATTCCAATCAGGAAAAGATTCGGGATTGACTGGCATAATGAAACGTAAATCTATCCCATTTGGATGATATACTGTTACCGCAAGTAGTGCAGGGTATAGTTATTGTAAAATTTTTCCTATCAATTCAACAAACACACCTTTTAATAAAAATTTAAATAAGTGGATCTTTGTAAAAACACTCGGGAAATTAATTTTTATTTTCTTGGCCTCAAGATGGCATTACAGCTTTTAATGAATATGCCCAAATTTCGTCAGGATTTCATCGTAGATCACGGGTTATCGATAACCCGATAATAGTATGATATATATATACATATATATATATACATATGTTTTCTCTGCACTTTCAGACGGACTTGATAAGTATTTCAGTCCCCTATTTGGTATAATTTCTCAGTATTTCTTAGTATTTACTAAATATCCGTTGTATATATACACACACTACGTATGATTTAAGTTTGTGTAAATGTATGTAACACCAAAAATGATTTGAGATAAACCCACGTTTTACTGCACGGATCGATTCAGAATAAATATTTTAATCGATTTGAGTTGGCCTCTCTGTCCGCCTGCACACGGTATGACGGTCTGATGTATCTCCGTGTGTTCTTGCGTTCAACTTAGAAGTCGAAATTCTTGAAATATTTTACCTAAGCCTAGTGCTCCCCATAAAACGGCTGCGTTTGAAACGATCCTAACATAACACTTTGGCCTATGAAATGTATGTGAAAGTGAGCAACTTTTGAATCGTCTATAATATACCCGTTTGTATGAAAAGTCAGTGTGCACTACGTACACTTCTAGCTCTTCGCATTTTATTTTCTAGGACGCCTACTATACCAAGGATTTCATGGAAATCACATCAAATTTTACGTACTTTTAACACGAAAGAATAGTGTTAGGCAAACTGTTTTGGATATTTAGTGATTGGTCTTGCCCGACTATAATGCTTTTACTTATTTGAACTTTTATTCATTGCGGATATAAGTTAACTTTAGTCAAAGAGAAAACAAAATTTACTGGAAGAAGTTTAAATATTTAAGTCAACGTTAAAGTAAAGATAGTTAACTATAAAGTATTCCTTCGTCACTCCGTCTACGACAACGAAGCTAATGCAAATATTAAAAAACGCACGGATTTGAAAGGAAATATGTGGACCCTGCAGAATTTTCGGAAGAATCGGAATTTTGAAAATTAATTTAACCTAATAAATAACCTAATAATAATTGGAAAAAAAATCAGACTGAAAAAGCAATGGTTTATAGTAAGTAGAGAAAATACATTCTATTTATTGAGTGGCCTGATAATTTGTACAAATATTTAATTCCAAAGATGAAAGTTGAAGGTAGAAAAGAATTTTTCAAATAAATGTCCAATAGCGACAAATTATTATACTAAGCATTGTCTGCCTACTCCAGTTCACTTCATTTATTACCTAATTTTCGTTTGCAATTTTTGAAGTTATCCCATGCATAATATTAGACATTTCAGTTCTTTTAAATCTAGCCGGTAATTGTAGTGCACTACGGTAGAAATGTTTGCGAGCTAATCGACTTTCTTATGAAAATGTTTAGTTGACCCATAACCAGACCCAGATTCGCTGTTAACTTCAATACTGTGACAAATTTTTCAATGGAACGGAACAAAACGAATCATAGATTGAACCATTGTTCTCGTAAAGTTAGAAATCGGGGTTCGCTGGGTGCCACAAATCGGCTCGCCTTAGTTTAAAATGAAATTTTGTCATAAAAATGACAAAAAATGTACGGCTGTTAAGTGTTCGTTTCTCTAATAAAACGTATAACTGAACAATTGAAGGTTTAACTACTTCAAACCGGAAACTTACGAACCCATGGCAAGAAAAAATGTATAAAATATTTATACCTCCAAGATATTTGCTGTACAATAACGAATCGAGTAATTGATGCAATTATTGCAATCAGTTGAAGACTTCAAAACAAAGCTTCCGCAGCGTCTAAAGGGACATCGTAAAGCTATTTTCCAACACGTGCTTATATTGCCGGGAAAGGCCTCTAATTATTTTAATAGGATGCGTTGTAATCTCCGGAAATTTTGTGTATTATTTTTTTCATGAATTCAGAACAGACCCACATCGTTTCAGATTACTTTTCATAGACATTACGAAATGGGTTGCCTAAGCAGATGAGTCCTTCTTCAGTCTAGTAACCTGTTCTCGTACTCTACACCACTTCTGATGCAAGGATATATAAAGCTTGTATGAATGTAAACAATACCGACAAAACCGACTTTTACTATATACCGATTCAGAATTCTAACTCAGGGGACCCCGGTCTGAAACAATGTATTTTATGTTCAACCTACAGGTCGCAGTTTTTGAGATATTTTCATGAAATTTGGTACACCGACAGGTTTTGGCCCAAAGACGAACGCTGTGGAAAATGCTCTGGATATGACTGGTTTTGTCACCACTTCCCATGTAAAATTAAGGGTGTGAAGATAAATTCGAATTTAACTAGCAAAGACACCTACCAATATAAAAAATCCAACTAAAATCCAGTTGGATTTTAAACTAGAAAATGTCACCCATATTCACCTAGATCATTTATTTGGTATTGAAGAATAAAGGCTTATTCGATGAAACGTTTAATTTATTTTTATTTTTTAATTTATATATGACATTTTACCCAAAATGATTACAATTAAAATAGACAAATAAATTCACTAGTTTGGCCGCACTAGAGTCTCAAATTTGGGTGTTCTCCCATATGCATTTTACACTAACATACCAAATTTCAAGAAATCGTTAAAAATAGTTCCGTGTGCAAAAGTGTAATTATTTTTTGTTTATTCGATAGGTGCTTTTATATAGATTCGCGTGGTATAGGTGAATATGGGTGACATTTTCTAGTTTGGCCGCAATAGAGCCTCAAATATGGGTGTTCTGCCCTGTCCATTTTATGTTACCATGCAAATTTTAAAATCCAACTGGATTTTAGTTGGATTTTTTAATATTGGTAGGTGTCTTTGCTAGTTAAATTCGAATTTATCTTCACACCCTTTATAAAATTTACATATATTTTGAAATGGTGTTATATGAGTAACTACATTAAGCGCAGTGGTGTAGTGGCCGTGTCCTACTATAGGCTTTTTTATTTTGTTTTATTTATATACGACCAGCTAGCCAGTCGGGGAATAAAGGATGGATAGGAAGTTTAAATTGGAAGGAATTAAAAGTGTAGATTAGGAGAAACAGAGAGTGCCGTTGAAGAATATGGAACGGAGGGGAAAACCCGTCACGCAGATAAGGTTGATGAACGAGTAGTCGTTGTACGATATCTTGCGGTGTATGGACAAGTCGACAACGAGAACACTATTGACGAATGAATTTCTTTCTCTCTCGACAGCGTTAGCTATGGGCAAACGTGTCGATAAGCACAGCCCAAGTCACCCCAAGCATCTGCTCAAAAGTGTCGAAGGCCTTGGACATCCTCTCGTCACGTATGATGATGATCGCCCGTCTTATGAAAGGCAATTGCGGCTTAATGTATATCTCTTCGCGATAAAAAAGAAGAAAAAAAACTAGCATAACGTCGCAAATCAATTGGATTATCCACTAGCTTGGCCTGCACTTACTTTTGTTTGGAATACAATTTTGTAAATTTATATATAAAAAAAGGCGAACAATTTTGTAAGTTATTTTTAAATTCTTTCGAAGTACAAAAAATACATTTTTTTTCTTTCATTTCTTTTGTTTTTAATTTTTAAGAAACTTTGTTAGGAAAAAGTTGCTAAAAACACGTAACCGAAATTGTTTAAAAAAATTTCTTCGTTTTTAAGTTTCACCGTCGTTGACTTTTTTTGTCGATCATTGCAATTAAGTTTAGAAACAGCATACAGAGTAAAATATTTGCGAATAATTGTAGCAAACTAAAGAAAAAAACAAAAAAATAAAAAAATGTCGGCTTTTTTGGAAAACAACAGATAAAAAAAAAAAAATGAAGAAAGAAAAAATTCCAAACGAGAGACATTTCATCACAGTCAAGTAAACATAACTCAAACTGACGAATGGATCTCAAAGGAAAGAAGACAACGTAAAGGTTTTTTTTTATATAATTTTTTTCTCTCATATTTATTTGTTTATTTTTTTTTTTTTTTTGCTAAAACATAAAACAATCCAAGATATACGCCAAATAACAAACAATAGAAAAAATATCGAAATAAGGAACGGACAGACAGTATACGAACATCGTATATCAGACGTCGTCACGATAATCATCATCACCATCACCGTCGTCATCGTCATCGTCATCGTCATCCTCAACAGTAACAACAACAATAACAATAACTAAACTTGCCATAATAATAACAGCAACAACAATAGATACAATAAGACACAGTGAATAAAATAAAAACAACAAATACAATAAAACAAAAAAAGAAACAAAAGTCAAAGCATATATATACATATGTATGTAGATGTTTGTAAATTGTATATATGTACCGGCTAAAAGAACAGTAAAGCCATTAAAAACGATTTATCTGCAAAGCTCCGAAAAAAGATGAATGTGTACGAGAGCAACAGTAACTCAGAGAAGACTCTCAAACAACCGAATAACTGACAGACAAGCGCAGAAACTGACAGATATACACTGAAAGACAGGCTAAAGGACAGACAAACGCGTAAGACCGTCATCCTCGTCCTCATCATCATCATCATCATCATCATCATCATAATCATCATAATCATCATCATCATCATCATCATCATTATTATCATCGTCATTGTCATTATCATAATCATTAGCGTGCACCATTGCGCATACAAAAGACATCCAGCCAAGCTTAACATTAACTAAAGCAATAAACAGCAGCAATATGAAAAAAAAAAAATAAGAGAAAAGAAGAAAATTGCTATTGGTACAGATGTTGTTGTTATTGTTGTTGTTATTGTTTTTGTTGCTATTGCTGCCATTAGGGAAGAAAGAAGCAAAGGCACAAAACACAAAAAACGATACACAATACGAGGAACGTCATTATGTTTGGAATTTAAGGTATCTTCGCGTACCTTTCGATTTTTTTTTTCTGTTTTGTTTTTTATTTAGCGATCTGAAATACAACAAAAAGAAATAAATGGGAATGGAAAAGGAAGGTTTTTATAGTCACAATGCACAGCGCATAAAAGGTAGCTTTGATGCCATAGCATATAGCATTTATTCATACATCAACACACCTATATAGGTGACTGACTACATTTATGTGTATATAAATACGTCTACAGAAATACGGTTGAAATTATCAAAATATTGCAACTTAATTGTGGCCTCAAAAAACGAAAAAAAAGGAAAAAAAAAAAAAAAAAACAATAGCAATAACAAAAAAATTAAATAAATAAATAACTTTGAAAAAGTGAGAAAAAGTTCCAAAAACAGATACGAAAAAATTATTTAGAAATAAATGAAACTAAAGGAAGAGAAAAAAACGAAAAAAAAAAAAAAACACTTGTAAAAAACTTCCTTTTAAGTTAACATGTAACTGGTTTCGGTCTTAAGTCTTTCGTTTTATTTTATTTATTGATATTTTTCATTTGTTTTGTTTTTTTTTTTTTTTGCTTTGTTTCAACTCCTTTTTTGTCCTTTTTTGTGCATTTTTTTCAACGGAATTTGGAAGAAATGCGACTCTTAATTTAACAATAATTTCTAAAGTGTGCATATATGAGCGTATATTTATATGTACGTATGGATGTGTGCCTGTATATATGCATATAAATTTAATTATTTAGTAATTATCGAAATGTGTCCGCGGGTAAACATAGAGAAGAAAGACTTTTTAAAAATCATTCAATAACTTCGTCGTTATGTATCAGTTTTACTGAAAACTCATAAGACGAAAATTCGTTGATATAAAAAAAAAAAAAAAAAAAAAAAAAATTAAACCGCTCACATCTTAGCTATGAGCATATACTGCGTACTATGTTTAGATTCTAACGATCTGTAATAATCAAATGTATGTTAAAGATATTGCGAATCGAACACAGCATCGATTCATGCATCATAGTTCATCTGTCTGTCAGGCTAGTCATAACTAAGAGTCACGAAAGCGTCGTCTCGAAGTGCTATTGAAACTAATCAAATGTATTCTCGACAATTACACTCCAATCGCTCAAAACATGTCAATATTGCTTGAAACGTTGCAAACGAAAAACAAGAAACATTAAAGAGCTTGAAGTTCGACAGTTGAGTGCAACATTGTATAAAGACTTTCGCTAAATGTAATAAGAAATCGCAAAATCATTAAAAGTTGGGCCAGCAACTATTCGTAAACGGAAATTAACCGTAATGCGAATAATTTAGAAAAAAGATTATTGAACGCCTTATGACTACGAACCAAAAGCCTATGAGTTAACGATTTTTTAATATTTGCAAACAAGTCGGGGGCGCAGATTTCATGAGCAATGAAAAATGCAATTTCTTTTTTGCACAAATTTACGAATTGTAAGATAAGATTAAAGCGAATCCGTTCTTTTATAGTTCTTTAGATTACAAATATTGGAGGATAAAGCCAATGTATGCTTAATATGAAAGTTCGTCGTAGGGCGACTCCGGTAAAATGCAACAAAAAAAAAAAAGCAAGACTAGTAACTAAACAAAGTATAAGAGAATTCGTTGTAATTACGACCAACTCGACCCAATTACTGCACCGAATCGTATTTGCAAAATTTTAATTCGTAAATCTATTGACATATAAAAGTGGTGTCAAGTTATTCAAGCAATAGTGCTTGTACGGGACTTGAATGATTCTCCCCCCGTAAACTATGATAGAAGTACACGTACGCATGCATTCAAAGACCCAGAAACTTGTGTTAAGTAAACTTCAGTAGGATAATGTATACCTTTGCGTGAAACTTAAGTGAAAGGAAAGCTTGACAAACATTGGCAGAACAAATGACGATGTTGCGTAGAAATTCCAATAACGAATTCTTTGTATCCTTGATATAGAAACAGAATTGTTTCTACAATGAAAAGATCCATCCATCCACTGACCCTTTGTTTAATAATATTTATGTTCAAAATTTGGAGGGATTAGTTCAAGTTCTATCAAGCTATACCCATCATCGAAGCATGGGAAGTATATTCATTTTGTCGAAACGTTTCTAAAATCCAGAACGAAGTTTCAGAAAGCCCTGTCTGTTCGGTAGTGTAATGTCTCTTAAAAACATTCTCCTGGGCGTAAAAATTAAGCTATGGGTTTGAAGCTCAACACAAGTTTGGTTGATGTAGTGATGCGACCAAGTGCAACGTAAACTGTAAACACCTCTGCAAAAATAATTGATTTCTTGCCCGTTGCTCACAAACTCCGACAGGTAAACCTATGAAAATTTATCCCATAGGTGATGCTATGCTACATGTACAAAAATTGGCTACGCTTAGTCAATATTATAGCATATCATGGTTTCATCTTGTTGCTAAGATCCTTATAATGCACAGACCAGCTGAGAGAAATGTGTTTGAAATGCACCTAAAAATTCCCCTCTGTCCGTCCATCCCTCTGCCGAACTGTATGGTATCTGTGTGGTAAAAACAAGAACATCGCCTTCGCATTTGTAAAGAAGTTTGAAATTGACCTAAACCGACCAGAGGACACGCCTACAATGCTACATAAATTGAAAATACATTTCCGTGCTTTCCGTGTGTCTTTTGCTCATTACTCATACTCATACATATTACAATCTGAACAAATGATAAAAATTTCAACTTTTATTCGACAAAAAGAGAAAAAATTAGCCACGCCCAGAATATAAAACATAAAAATTTATTTTGGTTTTTGATTTTTTTTGACCCCTTTCTACGATAACGGTGATGGGTGTGAAAGGTTCGATCGCAACCGAATATAATTTTCTTATCTATTTTCCTCCTTAAAAAAAAAAAGAACACGAACGCTTTCAGAACGAACGTTGCTAGGTTACTTTACATAAACATCGTAACATGTAATTGTAAGCGCGTTAATGGTTGGAATTTCTTTTTGTATTGATTCTGGACAACTTTTATGGGAAATAATCAACATTTATTAACACAAATGTACGTATAGATCTTTTTTTGATGATATGAAAACACGCGCAAAATATTACATATCGCCATTGATGAGTATAGAGTAGCATAGATTTTAGCATAGATTGATAGAAAATTGTACAACATTTCTTTATTTGCTGACATACAACACTGAATGAATTCATTAAAATAATTCATAATGAAACAAAAGGTATGAAGTCATCTCTATACGAAATGTTTTTTGTTTTTTTTTTTTTTGTTGCTTGTGTTCTTTGATCATTTTTAAACTATTTCCAAATACATTGCCGTTAATTATGCGAAAGATAAAACAGAAAGAAACTTTTTGTTTTTGTTTCCTAATTATGAATTTTTATTCATTAACTTATAACATTATTATGCGGATACAGTATATAGATGGAGAAGTGAAAAGTATTTAAACTGAATTGATCTGATCTGATTGAACTGATCACGAAAATTTCTTATAGTAGTGAAGAAAAAAGAAAGTATAGGCAACATAGGCGACTAGCCGCCAGTAGCTTTTTTTCATAAAAGAAAAAGCAATAAAAGATTAACGAAAACATTTATAATTAAATTAAATCAGATCGTTATCATTATCAGCAGTCAATATGTAAATAAAACAAATGAAAACACTATAGTGGGCCACCGTCCATCGTTAAATACTCTACACCACCCTACACTTATTCATATAACGAATTCTCAAAAGTAGACTTAGTAGGCAAACCAGAAAGTTGACGGCTGTAGGTTGTATGGAAGAAAACAAGACGGACCGACAAGCTTAATATCATTTTCTGAATCGATCGGTGTAATAAAAGGTCCTTCTGGGTGTTGCGTACATCCACACAACCATAAAAAGAAAAGGTATCATACTAGAAAAGGTGTACAGGGCTGTAAAGGGAACTTTTTACTCGCTTATAAAATATACTTTTTGGCGACTAATACTAAAATCAAATGTCAGGTCTTTTCTCCATAACGGACGGTGTATCTACCACCCTTTCTCACACGACGCAGCAAGAGGCACTGTAAGATGAATATGCCGCGCATTATATCTTTGTCAGATGCCTATCGTAAAAAGTCGGCCACCTGCTCCAATTGCTTACAGAAGGACACGAATTCCTGCGTTTCTATTTCCCTTTTTTTTTTTTTTTTTTTGAAATATTGCTTCAAATAAATTATAATCAATTTGAAGTTAAACGTTTAAACCCATACGCAGTGACCAGTTTTTCAAAGCCTTTCGAGTCAGTCAACTAGCGATTGTTATCGTTGTGCTACACACATTATGTCTTAGCTTAATATCTGTGATAGAATTGTAAATGGTCGTTGATGGGTCATTTTTTGCACTGATCCTTCCTTTGGATTGTTACAAGTAATCTCCGGTCAGGTGATGTGAAACGAACCGTTGTTTCGCGAAAGTTACAATAAAATCTTACGTACGCCATTCATTTGTGTCAGCGATCATTTTATATATGTTATCTTGCAGTTATTTGTGTAGATTCTTACGTTTACATAGCATGCTCCGTTTTGCAGGGCTTTCATACATTTTTTCAAGTTATCGATGGGTATCATGTGATTCGATTTAAATAATGTATCATTTTTTTCCCTCTGTGTATACCCATTAGTGCATCTCTAGACCCATGGTACATACATCCAATTACTCCAATTTACTCACTGCTTTCGTAATATTATGCATTAACTATGAGTCCCACAGAGTTTAATTTTTAGATTGTAGATCTCAGTCCTGCAGATACACTGGGGGATCAATTTCGCAGTTGAACAAGTTGAGCATAACCTCCACGTAAACGGCTCAATGATGGTTAAATACTTTTTTTCGATTTTTGCCAATAAACTACGATCCAAAGTAAACGTTGACGTGAGATGGATTTCAAATATTTTGTATACTCGAATATCCTCGAAAATTCAAACGCATTGAGATGATGTCTAATATGCGCCCTAAGGCATAGCTTCCTTTCTTGTTTAAAAACTGCATTCAAATTAAAAAAATGAAAAAATTGAAAAAAAAAAACAAAAAGAATGGAATCACAAAATATTTAAAAGCATAACCGTTTAAGTTTGACTAAAAGCAAAAACCTGTTCTCTGATAAAAGTTGTTTTGCTGAAGTTTTCTGCTCGTTATTTTTTTAATATGTCTTATAGATAAATGCAATGAAGATGAAAGAGAGAGAGAGAGAGAGAGAGAGAGAGAGATATGATGTTCATTTTACAATCCTGAATATGCATTGGGTTTTCTTCAATTTGTTTACCATAGCCTGCCCGTTGCGAAAAGTGCATCAAAATGAGTAGAGTTTTCGGATTTTTGTCGAAATCTTTATTTTGTTTAATAAATGGCAAAATAAAACATACATTTTGGTTAACTGTTATATTTGTAGTATAGATAATACAAATAAGCTTCAATTGTAAAAAAGGAAAAGATTTTATTAAAGTCAGTCAAAACTTATTGTTCCGTTTTGAGATAAGGAAAAATTTCAGATAGAAATTAAGCCGACAAGCTTTTATTTCGCAAAAGAATTGAAAGGACTTTGTTTAAACCTTGGCTACAAGGTGCTAGACCATCCACGAAGAAAAAATGTGAAAGACCACACGTTAAACGGTCTGCTTGATACGATGCCCGCGAATTTCGATCCAAGGCAACTGCTTTTAAACTATCCCGCATAAAGATTAGCATTTGCACTAATTTGCACTAATTTGCTCTATCAATTCGACACAAAGAGTTATTAAAAAAATATCCATTAATTAAAAACAAGTAACAAAATTATATTCGATCGTGACCGCATCTTTTATACCCATCATAGTGATAGTAAAAAAAAAGGGAAACCCAACTAACTTTTCATACTCTACAATATTCGGTGGGCGCGGCTAATTTTTTCTATTTTCCAACAACAAAGTTGGAAATTCATCTGATGTATGTGTTGTACTTTATGAGCAAGAAACAAAAGACGCGGAACGCAAAAAGTTTCGTAAGTATTGTGACATAGTTATGTGGCGCGTTGTCTGACCTGCGTTGAACATTTTCAAACTCTCTTGCAATTTTGTAGGCGATATCTTCACTTTTACTAACGGGAGAATGTTTACCACAGATAGTACATAGCTGCGCAGAAGGACAAATGGACATATGAATGACGCACACGCTTAGATGCATTCCGAATTTGAAAGTGGCCAAGAATTTACATACTTTTGGGGATTTTCGTAGCTTGCATGCTTCTATGCATTATAAAGATTTTGAAAAGAAATTAAATTATGACCCTACAAAGTGGGGTAGGCATGGCCGGTTTCTTCCATTTTTGTAGAGGTACGAGAATTAGTAGAGTATACGTTCACATTTGTGTCGGTTTATCTGCTATAGTTTATGAGTAATGAGCAAAAAACCCATCTTTTATTCGTTCTAAAAAACAGAGGTGTACCCACTTTACGTCGTGCTACGGGCATGTTCTTCGGCGGATTTGACCCATTTTCGATACAAATCCGCGTGGAAGAACTTTCAATCTTGTACTGACGGACAGACCGCCAGACGAAAATGCTTAAATCGATTCAGAATTCGATCCTGATCAAGAATACATATACACTTTGGGGGCTGATTGATGCTTCCTTCTGGACGTTGCAAACTTTTTGTGAAAATGCAGATACTCCTCATCGTCACGACGAGTGAAAAATGTGAATTCTGTATAAATTCGATTCGTTTTTGTGGAATTCTTTATTCGAATTCTCGACATAAGGCTTAACGATTAGCCCCAACGAGGCCAGCTTTAGCTGATTAATCATTTATTAGGCAAATAAATTCTTTTCGATAGCCTTGTAGCTTGTTAAGAACGGGCGACAGAGAAAGTTCCGGAACCATTTTTCATTACGTTATTATAATCATTCTTATTATCGTCGTTGTTGTTGTTGCTACTGCTGCCCTCGCTGTTGTTTTCCTTCTTTTTTTTTTTTATATAGAGAGAAAAGCGAAATAATTTGTAAAATAAAAAGACAGACACGCACACTTTTAAATAAATCGAAGAATCGGTCGCAGTCATTAATCAACAGATAAGACATAATTACGGCCCAGAAAGGCACATTAATTGAAATGTGAATCAATGCAAGCAAGCCCGGACTCCATATAGAAATACAAACGCAGTAACAAATACTCGCTTATAAGCACGCATACCAATCTATAACTCATTCAATAGTAAAAAGTTAAAAACAGTAAAAAATTGATTATTAAGTTTAATGATTATAAAAAAATAAAAATATAAAAATGAAAATGAAAATGAAATGAAAAAAAACCCTGAGAAATGTGTAAAAAATTTATAATTTATGATTTTTTTTCATGATTTAATTTTTAGTTCTTTACCTTTTGTCTGGCATTTCTCCTTTAAAAATATAAATTAAAGTTTAAAGCGTTAAATATTGCGATTCGTTACATAGCCAGCGATTGAAGCGTGAAAGTAAAAAAAAAAAAAAAAGAAAAAAAATAATACTACAACAATAACAAGCAAACATAGAATATATAACGGACACCTTTGCTACAAAATGATGAGTTTCGCTCTCTTTCTTCTCCTTACTCTTCTTCGTCGTCGTCGTCGTCGTCGTCTCCGCCTTGTTCTTCTTTAGCTGATCGAAGTTAAAAAATTATTGATGATTTGTGTTAAAGTTCTCAATAAACTTGAAAAACAAATTAAGAACAAAACTCGTCTATAAAAACTACAAATTATTATATGTTTAAAAACAATATAATGAGAATTAAAATGAAAATGATGATCACGATGATGAGGTTAATGATGATGATGATAGCGATGACGAGTTATTGTTATTTGTCGCCGGTATGCAAGTTCGAATCGAAATTTGTGCGGACATTTGTTGCAACAGACACCTGGATTTAAAGTGCACTTTTATTATATCGATCGATTCAGTATCATTCGCTCGTAGTCGACGTAGGCTTCTCTATGAAATATCGCTTGAAATTTTTATAGCCATTTTGTCAGAACGTTTCCAAAGCCCAGAAAGAAACTTCAAATATCTCACGAAGTATATATCTGTTCTTGATCAGCATCAAATGCTGAATCGACTCAGGCATGTCTATCTGTCCGGTTGTCTGCCTTTGCAATATCTTTTGTATCGTTATCGAGTTCGAATCTGACAGGAACATAGGAAGTTCTTGCGCGCAAATTCGTATCGATGATGGATCAAATTGGTCGAAGGACACGCCTACACTATTACGTGAACTGAGAACACCTGTGTTTCTCACAAAAATTGAAAAAAAATTCACCACACCTACCCACTATTATAGCGCGTAATAAGTTAAGTTTTTTCTTGGCCATTGGTTTCAAATTCAGAACGCATCTAATCCGTCCCTTTGCAAAAATGTAAATAGCGCCTGCAAGTTTGCAAAAGAATTTTAAAATGACCCCAACCGTTCAAAGGGCACGCCTGCAACGCTCACACGCCTACGCGACAAAAACCGTGAACACCACATAAATTTCCACTCGTATTCTGAAACTAGGAAAAGTTATCCGTTCCCACCCAATATTATAGAGTATGAAAATTCCGATCTTTTCGTTTTTTTAAGTCTTCCTTAGGATAACGGTGATGAGTATAAAAGATTAGGTCAGGATCGAACATAATTTTCTTGCTTGCTTCCTATTTGCATATGGTTTAATTTTTATTACTGATTATTATGACGGAAATAGGTAAAAAATGATAAGATCTTTGACTTGAAAATTCATTTGAATCAAGTCAGTTGATCCCTCTTCCATGACAAATGTATCATCTTTCTATGAAAAAAAGTATAATTTTTATAATAAATTTTTTTATTACGAAAACGAATGAAGATTTGCGTTAGGCAAGCCGAAGTAAGGTATTTAATGGTCTGCCTTGGCTGACTAAACCCAATGGTTACTTGTATCTTTCGTTACTTTCGTTTTCTTTATTTGATAAGAGTTCCGTTAATGATATACACGGGAAGGGAGTAATATGATACAATATGTATATGCGTATGTTAAAGCATACATTCATTGCTTGCATATAAGTCACCAACAGGTCCACCGTAATTTTATCATTTCATTTATGCCACCTACCCTGTTACTGATCAATTTAAGTCTCTGATTATTTAAAATTTAATTATAATCATCCGTTTGCTTATACGCCTAGTGATTTTTAAAAGCGAGAAATAAAAGCAAACCGCTCCCATCAGCATAAGTATCAGAAACACCACTCATCTGCTTGCAAATATGCTTGCGGTAGTTAAAAACTTGAACGACTTCGAAAACATATGATTAAATAAATTGTGGCCTACAACACTTTCCAAGAGCGAGAGCCAATCGAGCTCACACACAATCACAATTATGTAATTGCCCAAAATACAAAGCAATTACTGAAAATTCTATCTAAGAAAAAAAACGCAATCTTCTTCTTTTTATATCTACTACTCAAGGATGGGTGTAAAAGCGTAATAAATACACTCCTTTAACCCGGTAGGATTTCCTTTCCATACTAAACCCCCTTTCCTTACTGTGAAATCTCTCTTTCCACTAGTGGAAACAGCATCAGAGAAAAGGATGTGGACGGACGACAGAAGCGAAGTAAGTGAAAATATGGAAGTAAGAAAAATATGAAATTGCAGCACATTCAGTCGATCAAAAAAAGCAAGGAAGGGACAACGAGGAGTTCATCTTGTCGTCAACTTTAAATGCGATTCCATTACTTTAAAGTTTAAAAATTAGCCGGAACTCTTACATGAAACTCGGATCCATTAAAATAAATTAATGGCCATCGCGACTGTGTCACGCTGTTCATCTATTTTTGACGTAAATTGCAAGCCAGTTTTCTGACAACTCAGTTTCAAACGAAATGCGAAACAATAAATTCATTGAGGACGAAGTTCGGCGAAAAACGTTTTTCACGAAAATGCCTGCATGTCCGAACACAATCTAATATATCTCTCTGTACTCTGACCTGCTTATTGTACACATTCACGATTGTATAAAACACGCTACGAACACCCCACACACAGTATATATATTTTTGATCAACGACTATTATCGATTTTAATTTTAAAGCTCCCCTCCACCTAAATATTGAGATACTGACAGAATTCAAAGGACCAATTGGCAGCCCACGTTCAGTAATGCAATTCATTCACTACCAGTAATGGCAGCGACAACTAGCAGCCCGATTGTACCGCCAGTCTGGAACTTGCGCCAAACTGTGACTCGTTGCACTTGGAGGGCAATTTTCAACAATTTTCGTTGGCTTTTCCGAGCACCAGATTTAATCGTTTTACTTATTTAGGTACACAAATGGGTGGGAAAAAGTCCAGTCCTCCAGAATTACTTCGTTTCACGATTTCAATACGTTGCACGAGTGCACATCGATTCATATTTGTAAACCTCCTAGTTCTGCTCTCCTCCTAGTTCTTCGCAATGGCAATTATGTGTTGGCAGTTCAAAAATCGTGGAAAATTCCGCCGATTCAATTTTCGCAAATTTTGTCGATTTAATAGTTTTGGAAATTCGGCAAAAAATTCACGTGACGCAGTGGTGATGGGTGAATCGAGTGTCCATGTTACTAATGGAATGACAAAATTAATGTAACTGGACTTCGCTGATCGATTAAAAGAAAATATAAAAAGTTATTGTTTAGTTGTTTTTTCGAAGATACAGACCTTGAGATACCTTGAGCAAAGAGAAAACTCCTTAGGCCGTGTATATGCATGGCTTCAGGTTCGCATTTCAAATACGATTTTTTTGATGCGTAACACTTTATCAAGCTCTCTGTTTTCATGCATTTAATCTTATTTACTGACTCCTTTTATAGATTTGTTTTGCTGCTTTTCCCTTCCGATTTTCATCACTTTTTTTTTTTTTTTTTTTATATCCTAAAATATTTTTGAATTTATAAATTATTATGACATTTGTTACCTTTCAGCAGATTAACAAGTAGTTAAAGCATTTTTTCTCTTTCGTTTTTTTTGTTCAACTTTTATGTTTGCAATGGTTTCATGAAAACTCTTTAAGATGATTACTCATAAAAAAAAAAAAAAAAAAAAAACATTAAGACGTAAAACGATTCAAATTCAAGTTTCTCGGAAATTTTTAGTACATATTACGTTTGGTATTTACGTGTAAGTTGAATAAGTGTATCAGGCCCGGCTTAAATACGCTTCTGATGTATTTTTCGTTTATCTTCCTTTTTTATTAAAGATCTTGCGTAATGCTTACGTTTAAAACTGTAAAGTTTATATGAAAATTCTCTAGCGTTTAATTACAAGCATTTTTTCTGACTTAACATATATAACGACAACGTAGAAGCTATATAGTATTAGGTCAAACTAAACTAAACTAAAGCTTAAATATACACAACAGGAATCTCATAAAATGTATGAAAATATTTTTGACAACGAAATCAATTTAATTATGCGATTTGTTTATACACTTACATGTGTACATGACTACTACGTCTTCAAATACTTTGTCTTTTATTGTCTCCTTTTACTTTCATTTTTTACTTTCCTAATAAGCAGCGCAATTGTTTTCGTTTTCAAACGAAAGTTTGATGGCTTACACCTCAAGCATTTATAGGGACATTAGCTAAGCGTTTTTTTACCCATCATTTCATTTTGCCAAAACGTTTGCAATGCGCAGCAGGAAGCTTCAGAAACCCTATATATATTCTTGACTAGCATTAAATTATGAATCGACTTAAGCATGTCCTTCTGTCCGTGTATGTATTGTTTGTTGAAAACATTCTTCTGGTCGCGAAAGTGAAACTATTGACTTCACATCGGGTAGAAAGAAGTTGAAAGTTCCTGCTCGCAGGTTGATATCGAAGGGTATGCCTACAGTACTACGTAAACTGCGAACATCTATGTTTTTCGAAAGAAATGAGACATTCGTCTTTTGTTCATTACTCATAAACTACAGCAGATAAATATAAAAATTTGACCGTATATTTCATGCGCGATGCTGTAGTGCCCCTACAAAAATGGAATGGAATCGTCCGCGCCTATTTGACTTTATAGTGGGACATAATTTAATTTTTTTTCTTAAACTTTTATATAACGCATAGAAACGAGATTCAAAACGCTATAAACTATATAAAGCCTCGGTCAGTTTCAAACTCGTGAATGCCCCGAAGCATGTCCGTCCTCTCACCAGTCCATCTGTCCGTCCATCGAAAGAGTAAAGAAATCAACGTGAACTGTCTTTCATTTTAGGTATTGGTCCATGCAATTTTTATTCGAAAACGATTTCATGTAGACGACCGCCTCTCCACTTTTATGGAAATACAATTTTAGTCGCTTTTGTTCATAAATCTGCTCTTATTTTAATAGTAACACAAACAATCTTGATAAATAAGGCCATTGAAAGTTGATGATTTAGTACATTAAGCCATTGCTCCGACATATCACCAAAGTAAGGCGTCCAAGAGAGCTGTATTGAATGAGCTTTGTGTTAAACTCCTATAAGTATTTTTGGCGATAATACGATCATTGAACTTTGCTGTCCGTAAATAAGTTTTGTCATGAAATGTGTGACATGTTGCACCATTTAATTGAAGCCAAATATCGTCCAACCCGAAATCATCTTAGAAAAGTCATTTATCAGGAATTCTCTCGTAAAGATAACTGCAATGGCATTTCCATGTTCAAAGACGACACCTTCAATCCATAAAGATTAATTTCTGTGCACGTGCAGGTCTTTTATGAACATCGGGTGAGTTTTGTTCACACCAAAGACGCAATAATCTTTTATTACGAAATCATTTAAACAACTATGACCTTTAGTCGACATCTACTAAACGTAACCGTGTCACGTCACTGTTTTCATAATAAAGTTGAACAATTTCTGTATGCATTGTAGGGCCCAAATAATGACAAGATCCAAACAATACTTTATGGAAAAAAATTTGACTCGGATTTCTATGTCAAGTAAAATGACATGCATGAGAAGAAGAAATTGGTGATACTATACTGCCTTCCCACGCAAATCAAACTGACACTAATAAGTGCATCAATTAGATCGATCGGAACTTTCTTGCAGTGAGGCTCTTAACAATTCTGACAGATATTTGCTCAAAATTTTCGACTAATACGTGCTTTTAATTATAAGTTATTGTTATTAAGTGACAATATTTTAAAATATCCGTATCCGTATTATTTTTCAATTTTCTACCAATATCCGGGATGTGAAAACCCACATTTTCAATATTTGATCCTTCAGTATGAAGTAACAATAAATATGTCGGCGTAATTATGAAAATGTTATTTCACTTCTTGCCACGATACAAGTTCTAGCAAATATTTGGACGAACGGACAGGCAGGCATACATTTACTTTCTCCATAAGAACATAAAGCCCTTGGTAAGTTTGTTTGGGTGTTACAAGTGCAAAAAAAATACGTCCTTTAAT
Source organism: Glossina austeni (assembly GCA_000688735.1). NCBI lineage: Eukaryota > Metazoa > Arthropoda > Insecta > Diptera > Glossinidae > Glossina > Glossina austeni. The sequence goes on from KK502456.1 coordinate 524,881, forward strand.
AGTTGATGAAGAAAATTCCAACAAAGTCTTGCATCAATTCCGCTTACGGTTTTACTCGTCAAAACTTCCTAATTGGATATCTTTGTTCATAAAACAATGTTTTTCCATTGCCTTATTCAAAAGAAAAACATGCGTTTGTAACATAGTTTTGTAAGTTATTCTTCACGAATGTTACGTTATGCATCATATTCTGCATCATATTTAACCAGTAGCTTCTGCAACGTAACATTCTTCGGTTCGGAATACCATGCTTTCTCTGGCATTATAAAGTGTTGGTAACGCATCTGGCATATGATAGTGTAGATGACATCGCATTCACACAGTATATGATGGGACGTTTCACTCATCGCTTGGCAGAATCTGACTGAATCGGTATCAGAGATCTCTATGTTTTTCGCAGTAACATGACCAAATATAAGTTCCATCTCAATTCCAGTTGCTCCTCATTGTTAGTATTATACGTCTTCTCGCTTACCCTTGTCCAGCGTTTCGCTTCTGATGACAACGCGAGTTTCTCTGTTTCCATTGCGATATCAGCCTATTATCATAACTTATTCTTACGTTACAGGAAGGGTCCAGAACTCACTATGGTCCCTTAGGCTCTCAGCTAAACAGTCTCAGTCCTTTCACTGCCTTCAATATCCGAATGGCCGAAGTGTCCATGTTAAGTGTATGGCATTGTGGTTGCCCAGCCCATTCAAGATTCGGAGGCATTTTAACACCAGCCTAGATATCATTGTACACGTGAAGTATACCTCCCCTGAATACATCTCACAAAGATAGAACGATTTTGATATTTAAAGTGTGGCCCCAAAAAAAAAAAAAAAAAAACTTATATCCGCATCTAGAGGACGCGATCAATACTGAAACTATTTTTTGTTGCTTAGTTTGCTTAATGCGATCAAATGGCACCCCGTACGTAAGTGCGACTAATTACTGCAGACTTGGTCGAGTTATGTACTTTGTAAGATCTTCGTATATAATATGGATGAATGCGTTGCAATCATTATGACGTAGCCAGTATACCCTCTAGGGATGTAGTTAACAATAAATCAAAATAAAAAAACAAAAAGATATAATTAAGGAAATACAAAGTTAAAGCGAAATTATTTCACCAGAAACTTGTCTACATTTCCTATGAACTCTTTCAAGGTTTGAAAAAAACATTTCAAAGTTAAACGCTTTAGAAAACTTTATTGCTGTAAAAAAGGGTAAAAAAGAGAATTGGGAAGAAAATGTAAAATTGTAATAAAATGATTCATAGCGATCGCGTTTTTGATATCAAGCGACAGTTTATGGTTTTATGATTGTTCAACTCATCAACGTGACACAAAGGCAAACTGATGCGTCATTTCTTTTGTCACAGAAATCGAGGTAAGGTTTACGTGTCGAAATTTCCCCTTTGCTAAAATTTCCAAAAATAGCACAAATTGCGGAAATGGCGATACAATGCTGATAATGGACCCGTCCACTCTAAGTGCTATCCCGCGAATCAACTTCTAAAATGACTATAAGCCATACGCCATGGTATCAAAATTGACTAAAAAAAGAAACTAAAATAAAACCAAACAACAAAAGTTTCAAAATATCGTCATCATGAATTTCAGTGGACATAGAACTAAAAGCATTAAGTGCGTTAAACATTTACTTCCAACACCAATTAAGGAGCGTACACTAATCGTATCGAATATAACCTTCAAACATAGGTTTGAGCAGACTTGAGCAGAATTGAGAGTTGGCTGTGCCATTTTATACATCCGTCCGTTCGTCTGTTCGTCAGTCTATGCATCCGCCACCGTGTACTCGCATTATTGATTAGTAATTAAAGTTGATAAAAGCTGCAACTTGGCCTATACATGTCCACTTGGGGACCCAAAATTGGGCTTCAAAAGGGATGTAATTTACCAATAAAACCGCATTACTTGAAAATCTTTTGTTTAAATATTTGTAACAATTATTTTGAGTTTTTAGCAGATATCGATCTAAAATTCACGACCAATATTTTAGGGGATCGTCCACAAATTCTGACCGCTGTAAACAGATTCTAACAACCGAAATTTGTCCTGAAGCTAATGTGTTCAGCGATCTTACTTATGTTTCTCGTCTCTCTCTCTCGCTCTCTCTCTCTCTCTCTCTCTCTCTCTC
>KK502456.1:527049-537049 GCA_000688735.1 Glossina austeni
TCTCTCTCTCTCTCTCTCTCTCTCTCTCTCTCTCTCTCTCTCTCTTTCTGTTTTGATTGAGAATATTTTGCTTTTCATATAAAATTTATTTCAATAAATTCCAATACGTTATAACATTGTATTCGAGCAAGGTCGACCATTGAATACGCTACACCAGTCCGTCCGAAATTTGTCCTGAAGCTAATGTGTTCAGCGATCTTACTTGTGTTTCGCCTCTCTCTCTCTCTCTCTCTCTCTCTCTCTCTCTCTCTCTCTCTCTCTCTTTCTGTTTTGATTGAGAATATTTTGCTTTTCATATAAAATTTATTTCAATAAATTCCAATACGTTATAACATTGTATTCGAGCAAGGTCGACCATTGAATACGCTACACCAGTCCATCTGATGCAAATCTTCATCTATCTCTCTCTTCATCATGAGCTATTAAAAGTTTTATCTTATCGCCAGCTAAAGACATCCCTTTCATCAGAAATACTAAATATTGGACTTAGTTGCCCCAAGAGCGCCTATTTTCTTTTAAGAGCTATTTGATCCAAATTTTCCACATCTAATGAATGAGTTAAAATAATGTTTTTCATTCATTTATATCGAGAAACGTTATAAATCGAAAATTGTCTTCACATAACTATGCCGTTATATAGGAAATGGACGCAAAAACCGTACGATCCAATCTGTTTTTAGTAGAGTTTGTTTTTGAGCCCGAGTATGTTAGTCTTAATCGAAATGTCTTTGAACATTAAAAATGCGGAAATGCTTAAGTGGATTCAGAAAATAATCTCGGTTCGAATGATGTAATAAAAGAGAAGTTCTCTGGATGTTACACCAAAAACCGTATTTTATTCATATAAAGAAAATATTCATGTTCTCAGAATAACAACGCTTAACATTCTGCTTTTGATTTAGTTGAAGAAAAATTTTAATCTTTCTCTTTGAAGTCATGAAATCGAGACTTTCTTCATCTTTAAGTATCATTTTCAAGATTTAACGATGTAACGACGAAATGTCAAATATTCAAGAGATGCTATCGAAACATCAATCTTCATAATCTGTACACTCACCACCGAAAGATGAGAGCAAGCCAAGTGTCTTGGCATTTTGTCATATCTCGAAATACTCATCCAAAAGATTTGTGTATACACGCGATGGACACAAACTACATAAACACTGTGACATATACTACCGTCTAGTTGCCTATTGCAAACACTCCTTCCGTGCACATATATATATATATATATGTGTGTATGTAATTTAGGGTCTCATCTAAACTGATTCGATTTGAAATTTGGCAAAAGCGTTTATAAGAATTATGACAAAACTCGATACAGAAACAGGGCAGACTCCAGCGTTTATTAAATTTTCACTTGAGCTGCTGTATATCTAAAGTTCGCTTTAAAGTTAATGCAGTTTGCATAAGCTTTCCATTTTCTTTGCTTCTATGTTTTCTACGCTTCACGTCGTTCATAATACGGTTAAAGTATACTTACAAAAGTGTTGTATTATGCTTGTTGCTCTCAAAAATTTCTTTAAATATTTTCTATTTTCTACTCCACACAACAGTAAGTAAATAAGTTTTTGTTATTTCAACGCGAAGTGATTATTTTAAGCGCCAAAGCACTAAATGCACTGATGATTATGCTCTACATTTAAACTGACGATTTATGCTCTACATCCAGAGGAACTTTAAGTAGATCCCACTTTAATGCCACTCGACGATTTAGAATCATTTTTTTATCCAATTTTGGGGGCGTCTGTGCCCCTATCTACCTTATGTCTGTCCGTATGTGCTTGCATTCATGTTATAGATTGCAATTTTGAAAATATTGTGATGATGTTTCGTAATCTTGTGGTGACGCAACAAGGACAAATGCTAGTGAAAATGGATTGAACCATTCGAACCATTTTTGCTCGTATTCACGACATAAAGCCAAATTTTCAAAAACTAGTTATATATCAGAAATTTCCGATTTTAAATATTTGTCGATGAACAATAGTATGTTGGTACCCTCTTATAATGTATTTAGATCGGGATGGGACTATTTTGTGTGCCTCCTCTTACATAGACACTTCTAGAGAAAAGAAATGTTTACACGCCAAAGGGATAAAAGCTTGAATATAAAATTTGTCCGAAATAACGATTTGATACACGATACGTTGATTGATACGTTGACTGTGTGAAGTTCGGACCAAATAGGTATATTTCTCCGTTCCCCTGTCATATGAGGGGGGAAGATGAGCCTTCGTAAGACAGGAAGATAAAATTATCGATATTTAATGACAAAAATAGCTGAAGAATTATATAAAGCGATATGTATGTATGGTGTTTGAAGACTGGCCTTGGCCAAATATAAAGTCTTAATTTGTTTTTTGCTTTGAAATAATATGAAGCGTTTTTTGCTATATAGAAAATCACTTTTCTTCTACTTTCAGATTACAAAGTTACTGCCGCTCATCGAATCGAATTGTTCGAACCGAGCACGATTTTTGCTATGCTCGTCACTTTTCCCGTTATGTACACCCGATGTACCACGCCCTGTTACTGCTTGCAAGTCGCTTTGTGAAACCGTCAAAACGGAATGCTCGCCGCAAACGGAACTAATGCAGCTATGGCCGGACTTTCTAAAGTGTGAAAATCTACCTCAACCGGAAAAGCAAGAGTTATGCATGCAAATACCGCAAGAAACCGTAAACAGCAAAAGTGAAACTCTATCCTCACCAGACCAGCAAACATTGCCAGCTGACGCGTTGGCTACTGCAAATCATTCCCCAAATCGTCAGCTACAAATACCCCAACAAGTAGTCAATGGGCCCTCTAGCGGCCACTTCTACTGGCCTTGGTTACCTTCGCATATACAAAAACCTGTAAAACTGGCTGCCATCTGTCCCTATAATTTTACGGTTAATCCTGTAAATGCGGATGAATGTGTTCCGCAATGTAATCGTGACGCGTTTCATACTACGCAACAAAAAAAAACCGCGGAAAGTTTAATTTTAGGCCTCTCGGCGATATGTTTTGTTTTGACATTATTTTCATTGGTAACGTTTTGGGCTGAGCCGACTAGATTTGGCTATCCGGAGAGACCTGTACTTTTTCTATGCCTATGCTATAATTTATTTAGCGTTTGCTTTCTGGAGCGCATAGTATTTCATAACTCATCGCGGGCGTTCGCGTTACTCGAAGATCCTATGAATCGAGCCCATAGTCCGGCTTGTAGCTTGACGCCGCCATGCTTGGCTTCTTACATTACCACAAGCTATTTAAGTTTATGTGCTGCCACCTGGTGGTTGATATTTGCTTTATGCTTTTATCTTTCCTCGCACAAGAAGTGGTCTTCTGAAGCGTTGGAAAAAAAATCCGGTCTGTTTCATGTTTTGGCCTGGGTGCCGCCACTGGCACCCCCTATAGCAGCTTTGCTAATGGAAAAAGTAAAACCTAACGAATTGACGGGTATGTGCATGGCACCTGGATTTGTCGAAATTCCTGCAATAATGTTATTGTTGCTGGGCTTCTTTTTCACTTTAAGAACTGCGAAATCTCTTCACATTTTACAACAACAAATGTTGCCTACATTTGGTCATCAGAGATTTTCAGAGATACGAAAAAGATTTTTAATCTTTTCACTTGTATTTTTCACGCCCACTTTAATCGGAATAGTTGCGACATTTTTTGAACGCTATCCGACTACTGTGCCCGTGTGTTCTACATATGAAGATTGCGCGTCGCCTGCAGTATTAATGGCCTGGCCGACCTTAATACGCTTGTTCTTTCAGTTAGCTGGTGGCACGTTAACAGGCATGTGGGTGTGGTCGCGTAAAACTTGCGAATCGTATCGCAGTCGTTTGGTACCCACACCCACCTCTTCGATGACTAATACCACTACCAAATCGATAGTATCTTTGCCCAAAAAACACATACACACCACTGGCAAATCCGTGATGAGCGCCCCTCTATACAGTGGCATTAACTTTCATAACGTTCCCGTCTATACGTCTTATATGCAAAGAGTGTAGTTTTAAATGCAGTTATAAAAAGAAAGCCAATAAGAATCATTGAACCCAATGCTCCCAATGTATATATATATTTGTAGTGAGTGATTTTTTTAAAATCAAACTTGATGATTATTTCCCTACATTAATAAGTACCTTAACGTTAGCGTCGTTTTTTTCGCAATTTATTCGTGCATATGTAACAAACTATTCCAATTATTTTTTTTATAACTATATTCTCTTTATCTTATACGTATCTTGTACTTTTTTTTTATTATAATATTTTTAATGTGCTTTAGTATTTTTATATATCAATATATATATATACATATATATATATATATATATATGTTAGCTTTAATTTATTTTATTTATTATTATCTTTTATAAGAGCATTCAATCTGTACATCAATTACGAATTAAAAAGTATTATATTAATATAATGTATATAGAAATGCATACATTTATGTACATAACAGTTGTATGTATGTATTAAGTTAATTGCAAAAATTAGCAAAAACAAAAAAAAAAAAAAAATCAATATTTAAATGCTACACAAGTAAGAGAAGTAAACAACTTATCTAAATAAACTGAAATAAAATTTTAAAAAATTTAATTAAGAAAAGAAGCCGAGCGAATGTTTTACTCGGGAGCTAACTAACTCTCAAGGTTTTGATAAACTGAAAAGGACAACTCAAGCTTTTCGCCACTGAACTTGCTTTTGATCGATTGTCTTGTTTCACTAAAGGAAAGCTTTTACCATCTGACGCGTTCCTATCGTAGACTGAAGAGCTGTCTTTTTATTGAATTCTTTTCCGATACCTGCAGCAAAAACTATTTTCTTTCATTGCTCGTATCGATAAATGTCGAGATCTTCGAATTATGCGCGATTTTCGAATCTAACGATAACTGATCGCTGAAGAATGTAAATGAGATCGAGTTTGTTAGCCAGCCATAACGAATTCAGGAAGCAGACGAATATTGCTCAAGAAATCCCCCCTATTGACACTGACCAGTCTGTACATTTTTTTTGTCATATTCCCTGTCAGCGCAATTACATCATCGCACATTTTCGATCATTTTCCTATGGTCTTCAGCAAACAAGTTTGTTTATGTCCGAGGCAGATGAAAATTAGTCTCAGTATTCGGAGTCACCATGACAACTTTCATATATATATTTCCAAGCTCCAGTCAGCGAACGATCAATGAATGTAGAAGAAAGTCTCCTGGCGTCTACTTGCCAACTTGTCATCGCCATGACAATTGTGTGTTAAAAGACTCTACAGAAAATTCGATTTTAAAACAAATTTCTAATATGAGCCGATCGATTCAATCGATCAACAGATTTGCTCAAATAGAAACAAGCAAAAAATATATACCCATCGGTGTCCTAGTTTTGTAGAATAATTCTGTACAAATTTACATGGTGTATTTGTTGCAGTTTATGAGCAACGAGCGAGAGAGAGGGAAAGCAAAGGTGTCCTAAATTTTGGTTGCACAGACGTGTAGGCCTTGTGGGCGTGTTCGTTGACTTCTGTGACCCACTTTCAAGCTCTTGCAAATTTGTGGGCAGCATCTTGTTTCTTGCGAACGGGAGAATATTTACCACAGATACTACACAATTGGGCGGACGGACGGATGGAGAGATGAGCGGCCGATTATGCATTTCGAATTTGAGACTGACCAAGAATTAATACACTTATCTTGTGGGGTTTTCGAAGCTTGCTTCTGCGCGTTATAAAGGTATCAAATAGGCGTGGCCGATTTTTCCCATTTTTGTGCAAAATCCACAGCATCACCCATAGAATATACGGCCAAATTATTGTAGGGTTATCTGCTGCAGTTTATAGATGGAATGGGTGAAAAACCAAGAACTTATATACTTTATGGGTGTTTTGAAACTTGTTTCTGCGCTTTTTTAAAGGTATTGAAAAAAAACTAAATTTTGATAAAATGGTGGGTATAAAAGATTGTGTTTTGTTGTGGTTCTTTTACCTCTAAGAATTATACACATATAAACCATTAGTCTTAGTAAACAAATAAAGTATCGTCGATACATCCATCAGACGTACATAGTCACTTTGTTTCGTTCTAAACCAACTTGCTCGATAGCACCGATTAATTTTATAAGTTCCTACAGCCTGCCTTTCACTACGCAGGCGAAAGTAATTTTTAAATTATATTCCTTTCAACGCTACATTCAGTATCCAGTCAGGGAAGATGTAGCGAATGTATCTGAAAGCCTGTTGAGCTCGCACTGTTGAGTGATGACAGTTTACGAACGGCTGGAAATGTCCAATGAAAACACTTGTTGCAAAAATCTTTACATGATGGTTGTTACTTGAATATATTACGGAGTCCGAGAACAGCTAATGAAGCTGGAAAGACATTGGACAAGACAAAGGATTGGAATTATAAAAAATTTTGATTATTATTCATGCACTTGGACTTCAGGGAACACGGCCGGAAGTAGTTTTTATATAGCGAATAGTCACGCATAACGAATTTGATTTTTATGCCGTTTAAAACTGACTGCTCAACCAGCTTCCGGAAGATTTTAATAGATTGCACCTAAATAATCTGATTGAATAATGAAAATGTCACCGTCGAAGCAAAAATATGCAGTTTCGCTCTTCACCTTATCATGTGTATAGTAAGGTATGGTCGGCCCTCCAAGCTGTCGCTAGAAATCCACGCTCCATTGCCGATTCTAATACGATGCAAGAACAAAAAACTTTCCTATTTTCATGTTCTTGAGCCAGCTACTAGGCATCATTCCCCATCTCTCTGTTGGACGCCTTATGGCCTCATGATACTTTCCCTGACTTTTCCTGGACTTTGGACTCAATCGTCTTTAAATGTTTGAAAGCCATTCAATTGTAAATATTTCCAATTTGAAAAATTCCTATAAGAGTTTGGCATGATTTCTCACATTTTCGAAATCCTTGAAATTATTCCAAACATTCTTCCCCGAATTTCTAGTAACTAAATTTGAAGAAGGTAAACAATTCATTAAAATTGCATTGTTTCCCTCATCTCACATGATTGCAAGCAATATGTGAGACTTAAGCAACAGCCTGAAGTAATAGGGTAACTAACACCTGTGCAAAGAGAGCTTTGCTGATTAGAAACGACGCAATTTAAATTCGCAAAGGAAAAAGTATCGATATCTTAGGGATATAGGCCCTGACAACTAGTCAATAGTCAAGAGTGAGTGTCTTGTCGTTTATAAATCGATTCGTTCAAGTTGTGATGTATTTAACAAATCGAATTTTAGGCCTAAATTGGCCTCAACTGTGTAATTTTAATGACATATGGTGACGGTAAGGAATATGAGGATAGTTTGACATATTGGCTGATTGTGTTCCTTATGCATTTGCACCAATTAATGACTATAAATATCAAGTGTACCCCGAGTTCAAAATTCACATTTAATTTAAATTTTCTTTCTTTTTTTTTTTTTCTTTTTAGTTGTTTTTCGCAAAAATTCTCACTTATGTTTACAAATTGTAAATTACATACGTACTATGTGCTGGAAATTACTATAATTATTCATAATTTTGTAATTAGTCTGTCAACCCTCAGGCATTACAACACAGCGCAGCACTTTTTCTTTTTTTTTTTTTATTTATTATTTTAACAGCGTTCTGTATGCGGTATGGTAGCAGAACAGCTTAACCTGATAAGTAAACAAACTTAATTACAGTGGGACCCCGCAGGAGAGAGAGAAGGGAAAATATCAAATAAGAGAGAAAAAGACAGATAGATGTTGCAGCACAATTATAATGAGGCACCAACATAGAGAGCGACAAGAATGACAAGTGGAAGGGAAAAAGGAAAAAAATTCAGGAATGACGACAAAACGGTCGAAAAAAGTGTCAAAGGAAGTGAATGAGTGAAAACAAAAACTAGCTTGTAAATGTCATCTCACTACTAAATACAATTGTCATGTTGTAAAAAATGACAATTAGTTCGTTAATTTTCTGAATGTTAACACAAAAACGGCAAAAAGCAAAAAGCAAAAAGCAAAAAGCGCAAAAAATGCGAAAAGTAGAAAAAAGCTACAACTTCTTCTACTACGGCGCGCACATTCATCAACGCCAGCGTAAAAGTCAATAACATAAGAAGTGAAATCGCGGTCGCATTACGAAGAATTATATTTACACATACATTTGTCCGTCCGTCCGTTTATATATTCCCATATTTGTAAGGTATATCTTAAAATACAGAGACAAACACATGCATCGATACGAGTACACCTCACTATATGGTCAATATATGGTATAACAATAACTTTCTAATCTTACGGATATATCACCTGTGCGACAGACTTTCTAATATACAGGAAAACCAATCGAAGAGATCACAAACTCGCCAATTTCTTTCAAAGAACAGCACTTATGTGCTTAAGATGGACTGACGTACTCTAAGTTGCTTAGTTGCTTTCCTAACAACGCATTTGATAATGAACCGCAGAACAGCATAAATGCATTGAGGAGAACAAAAATACAAATCAATCTCTATATAATTATTATTATCATTATTTGACTATTATTGTCATCATTATCGGCTGAGGGATATATTCATTTGATCAAAGCGTTTGCAACGCCCAGAAGTAAGCATCGAAGGCCTCACAAACTATATCTATTCTTGATCAATGTCAAATACTAAAACGATTTAAGCATATCCGTGTATCCGTCTGTGTGTCTGTCTGTCTGTATAATGTCTGTCGTAACCATACCCCTGACCGTAAAAATGAAGCTATCGATTGCAAAATTGGCAGAAATATTGGAAGTTCTTGCACGCAGGTCGGAATTGAAAATGGGAAAAATCGGTCTACGGACGCGCCTACACTCATACGTAAACTGAGGATATCTGTTTTTTTCAATAGGAATAAAAAATTGTTTTTCTGATCATTACTCATAAGTTGGAGCATATGCTTAGCAAATGTACAAGAATTTGAACATATATTCTATTGGCGATGCTGTAGTCCCTCACAAAAATGGAAAAATTCACCGCGGCTGCCCACTATTCTAGCGTGCCATAGTTAAATTTTTTTTTTTCATTACATTTATAACGCGTTAAAAGAAAGCTTCGAAACCCCAATAAAGAATACAAATTCTTGGCCAGTTTCACATTCAGAATGCACCTAAACATGCCCATCTGCTCGTCTGTCCATTTGTTTGTCTGCGCAACTTTGGAGTATTCGTGGTAAACATTCTCCCGTTAGCGAAAATGAAGATATCGTCTACAAATTTGCAAAGGAATTTGGGAGAGACCTAGACTTGTTCCAAGGACACGTCTACAACGACCACGACAAAAACTTTTATTTTCAAAATAGAAAAAATGAGCCGCACCGACTCCGTATTGTAGAGCACGAAAATTTGGTTATTTTCCTTTTTTTTATATCGTTTTTAGGATAAGAATGATGGGCCGGATTATCATCGGACCAACGTCGCGACTGAATATAATTTTATTTACTTGTTACTTGTTTCATAGGCCTTGTTTGCAAAGTTGTGCACACATCTTGATATAAATTATAGCTTTTGCAATTCCGCGTTCGTGTCTACATCGGTTGTCTTACACCGTGGAATTTTTCATTAATACTTTTTAATAATTTCAAGTGCATATTACTTTTCGTTTTTGCTTACGTCTCGACTATTACGGATCTCTGTCAAATTGGGTGATGGTTTTGTATTTGCTTGGCCTATAACTTTGTGTATATTAGAATAGTCAACTTCTGTATACAAATATTCTCTAAGCGTTGTTGTTCGATATTCTTTTAGGTTTTTTGGCACACATCTCTTATATCTTTTCCGTCTGTTTTCCTTGATAAACTAAACCCTGTTATGATCGATTTTGGACATCGTTTTCACACAATTTTTTCATACATATTCTGACATGATATGATGTTTAATATCAGTAATTGTCCAGTTAATTATCGTATAAGAATAATTTAATATCACGATTAATGCATTTATTGATTGCTTTTACCCTATTTCCCCGTTTATGTCTTT
>KK502456.1:542049-565541 GCA_000688735.1 Glossina austeni
TTATAGAAAAATTTCTACTTTTTGTATCTTTTGTGAAAAGGTTACAGCTTTTCGGTAAAAACTCTTCAATTAGTTATAAAAAGATTGTTTCGTAAGCTAAAACGCTTTTTCTCGTGAACTATTTCCCATATGGAGATCTGTTGAGAAATTCCGTAAAGCGTGGCCAGGGTTGTAACGAAAGTTTCTTAAAATTTCTTAATTAATGGATGATTTGAAACAGAAACTCCTATGCTCGTCGCTTGCAAGTCTTCAAAAATTTGAAATATTTTCCTTCAAAGAATTCGGCAAACAGTAAAGAAAATAGCACTTTTTCCGACTCAATAAGTTTGCAAAAATCACTACAGACGACAACAAGTAATAGTGAGAAAATATCAAAACGATTCTCCGCCAAGTCAGCCAACTCTGTGCATTGCCAAAGGCACTCGCGACATAGCGCTCTTCCATTCAGAGATCATTCTTTGGCGAGCACGCATTTCTGCGTGCTTCTGATCAATAGCTTGTCCCAAGTTTTGCGGCTGATTACGATATTTGTTCGAATGGCTCGCTAACTCTCCAATTAGATCAGCAGCATAGAATAGTTTCCGGGAAGTAGATATTAGCCTTTAGAATAATTGATTGTGTGTCACTTGTATGATTCAATTTTGCGTGTGGTCAATAGTGAAAAGTGAATGCCGCGGTCTCTTTTCAATCGCTCATGATTATTGTTTTTCTTCTTCTTAATCGTACAACAAAACTATTTATTATATTTAATTGATATAATAAATCTTCTGCTTTCTTTTTCTTCCTTTTTCTAATATGACTCAAACGATGGTGGCCTGTTCACGTCGCACGATGACGGTCAGAAAGAAATTAGGAGATAGGAAGGTGATGGTCGCAGCCTAGTGGATCTATAACCAATCGGTAAGTGCTATGGCTGTACCGACAGAGCACTCACTATCGCAACCATCAACCAAAGCCCTAACGCACTTGAGATTTACGCACTGAGCGATTTACCGTTAGGTGTTTGCATTTCTAGACTCATTGAATGTATAAGCCTAAGGGAGTTAAAAATGCACCGAAGGCCCCGAAAACTTACTTGTAATAACTCTAAACGCTGTGAACGCTTGCTAAGGTGGATCAGACCTCATCAGTTCTAATTTTAAAGTATTAACTATTACCGTATATATCGGATTTGGTTCCTTACTATTCCGCTTTCACTTCTCTAATAAATTAGACCTTTCTTCAATCCATTTTCTATTAGTTCACGCTACAAGGCTGCGTCCAACTTCGCGTGAAGAATATTTTGAATTGTGCGCGTAATTCACAAGCAATAGGAGATGGATTCGCTTGTCGTAAATTAGAGTGCACTTGCTTTACTGAATTCATTGAAATATTTCATATTTTTATATATATATATATGTATATATATATATAAATATATATATTCTTTTTAATTGAATTTTTGATAGAAAGTTGCCACAGCTTTCTCCGTTATTCTTGTAACATGACATTATTGCCATTTTGTGTTCATTATCACTATGTTGGGTGTTCTTGTGGCTCGTACGGTGTGTTCAGTTGATGTCTATGACTAGCCATTTTAGCAGCTAAATGCTTTTGAGGTGAACTGTGTACCGCATTATCTGTGCCCTTACCAGCAGATGAAGTTAACCTTAAAACTCGAACACAAATACACTTTTTTTTATCTGCTTAGAATCATACAAAGTTTGCGATCGAACGATGGCGCAAAGTTTCTCGCTCAACTGGCCGACGATTGCTGCCACATTATACATATATTTGATTCAACACAATATGTTTTGTCGTCATGCAACAAATCTGGCCGCCAGTAGTCATACGCAAAGGCGAAGAGAAGTGTGGTTGGCTATAACTCAGTTCTCGCAAACAGGCCCACGTTAGCTAAAGAATCACGTTCGTGCGCAGTGACTATATATAACGTATTTTTAGTTCGAAATCGCACAACTTCTCTAGTTGGTTCCCTACTTTTGACATATTTTTATTCGACAAGGATGTGATGGTTAAGGACCTCTGTAACAACAATACAACAATATGTGGTTTGTCTATTTCAACGCAAAATTGTCGAAGATTATTTTAAAACGACGTTGCCCTTGTGCCTGAGACAAATTTTTTTTTTTTTAATATGGTTTCATACATACTCAACATCACGATCCTTGCTTGAAAGCAATTTTCATTTGTTTCCCGGTTGTAATTATTAACATTTACTTACTTACATTGATATAATAACTACTTCGCAGGGATTCCAACCATTTGGTAAGGTATACTTAGTATTAGTGCCCTAAGGTCCACTGGCGAAATCTGAAAGATATATTCATTTCATCGAGACGGTTATAACAAGAAGAAGGAAACATTAGAGACTCTTTAAAGTAAACATATTTCTGATCGCTATTGATCCTTAAATCGATGTAATTATATTTGTCCGTGTTGTCGTCTGTACGCCTGTGCTTCTGTGCGTTCTCTCGATCGCAAAAATGAAAATATCAACTTGAAATTTGGCGGAAATATTAGAAGCTCTTGGTTCTCTTCACATTGATTCGACATTAAGTGAAAACATCTCTCGCCGTCAAAAGCATAAATGTTGCGCTATTTCATCATCAGTCATAATCTATCGCAGATATATCGCAAATACCCATGCGCGGTCATATACTACCTATAAAAAATGGAAAAAATCGGACTGGTCCACGCAATATGCTAGAGTATCGAAATTTAATTTTTGCTTTTCTTTCGAGTTCTATTTAAGGCGCACATAATTTTTTTACTGGCTCCCCGGTTTCGACTTCTCATAGACTTGTGGAACTCAGACTAGCTTTGCTCGATTGTAGAAAAGGTTTGATTGCTCGCAAAGAGCCTGCAATTGATCGCGGAACCATTTCGTGTCCATTAACACAAAGTGATTGCAACAATGCTCGCGGATTTGCACAAATTAAGTTAGAACCTGATAAAGGAATAAACGATTAATGCTCGAATGCTCTACTTCGCTCTTAACGATTGATCGCAAAACTTCTTCCAAGGGCGCCAAGGCAAACTAAGCAATTATGGCTTTGGATCCAGTGTTTCAATCCATTCCCAAAATATATATATATTTTTTCAATGTCGGGAAGAGTAACAAACTAAAAATAAAATTGCTGTGCCTTCACTATTATATAATTCATAACAACATAAACTTATAATAAATGTTTCATTCCTCTTGAAAAAAAAAAAAAAAAAACAACAATTCGGCATTTTAAACCTTTTAATGTATAATTTTTGATCAGCTTGGAAATTCGCATCGATGAAGCTGGGTCCATCGACTATGAGAGGTTCATTAAATTTTCATATATGTGTGCTTGGATGTGTGTGTGTGTGTGTGTATGATTGTCTTTAATATTTCAATATTAAATCTATCATCAACCGACGACCATTGACTGGATCGTTTACGCTTTTCAATGGTAAACTCACTCCGCCTAAATCTCGAAGGTCATGCGCGTGATATCGTAACATAAAGTTAAAGTGTTAGAGGTCGAAATTGCCCGGCTCACAATCAATCATACCTATTTCGTCGTCGCATGGTAAAGTCAGTTAAAGGGATGCTCAGAAATAGGAATGAAAATAACTA
Organism: Glossina austeni; assembly: GCA_000688735.1. NCBI lineage: Eukaryota > Metazoa > Arthropoda > Insecta > Diptera > Glossinidae > Glossina > Glossina austeni. The sequence continues at coordinate 545,657 of KK502456.1, forward strand.
TTAGCGAGAAATCCAATGGCAAAAATCTTTAATAGTAAATCAGAGGACATGCAAGGGTCACTGCAAATCAGGAAGCAGTTTAAAGTAAGCAACTCTGTAATTTTTGAAGAGTATGAAGCCTATCCCCCTTACACCTCTTGGATTATTAATTTAAAGAAGAAAACGGTATCTTTGTAAAAATAAATTTGGCTAAAATTAGTATAATATTTAGTGTTTTGAAGAGGTAGGTATTAACCCCTCCCCCCCGCTCGCACAATGCCCACCATTCCCTCCTCGGCAACCGCAAATCTTAATTTATGATCATTTCGAATGCACAGCCACAGTCATTACAACACACCAAACAACATGCTACTGTAGCTTCGACTTTGTAAGTTAATCGCTTTTAAATTTCAGACCAAGTTCATCTGTATTTTTAATCATTATTGCTGCTGAGGTTGTTTGTCGCTTTACAATGAAAATTAATATAACAACAACAAACGAGAACCGGTGTAATTAATTTCATAACTCGACTTCGACTGCATTGATAAAGACGCAAATGATGATGAAGATGATGAAGAAAGTAATCTACTATTACTTGCATACAACGGCCGTATGGCCCATAATAACCAGTTCAAAGTGATGGCAAAGAGAAAGGCCAAAAAAAAAAAGAAAAAAATACGAAATAATAAAAAAGAAAAAAGCAAAACCTTCACGGTTGCGCCTGCCGAAGATGAAAGACTTTCTGGGTTGCATGTGTGAAAAGCATTTCACTAGCAACGCAGAGTCCCCTTTATAATGAAATTCACATTTTGCTGACTGTACGGGTTAAGTTAATGTGTAATTGTTGAAAGCTATAAAAGCTACTGTCATTACACTCACACAGGCGCAAACACACATGTAATATAATACATTGATAATGATGATAATAATCATAACAGCAACATATGTATATTTATGTTTTTTTGTTTTTTTTGTTTTTTGTTTTTTGTTTTTTGTTTTTTTCGTTCCTTTTTTCAATAAAAATTTTAATTAAAGCAATTAATAATTTGCCAGCGATATAAAAAGCACCAATGCCGCCGCTTGTATTCACATGATGGTTGATCGTTGGCACGCAACACAAGTTGCTTGTAATAACGCTCGTCGTGTATGTAGTAGTGATGATAGTTTATTGAATTCATGCTTATAATGAATGCAAAAATAAAATAAAAAAAATTAAAAAAAAATATTGATAAAAATAAAATGAAAAAGAGGATAATTCGTTGTGACATAATTAAGTTATTGAAGGTAATAAGTTTTTTTATGATCAAATGAAAACTAAATTTATTATCGGTTACGATTAATTTGTTTATTTATTCATTATTTTTTTATTTATTTATTTATTTTTTTTTTTTTTTGCTCTTTGTTTGTTGCCGGTAGGACGTTTTCATTCGATAAGCATTACCGGCTTCTTTCGGTCATCAATTTCGAATTTACTTACAATACCAAACGCAAGAACAATAAACGGAAAACAACAACAAAACAAGCACTCTGAAGGATCTTTTCGTTCATTCGTGCGTCCCTCCGCTTGTTCGCTTGTTTTCTCCACTTTTGATACCCAGCATAACTGACCATAATTACCGACACCCTATGTGTGACTGTTTTGTTGCCTTACTTTGCCGTTGCAGTTGTATAACCCTTTAGGCTAACAACTTTGAAAAACGTTCGCTGGAAAATATACCAAAAAAACAACAAAAAAAAAAAAATGTCAGAATTTTAGCCGGTTTATGTCGAAAAAAAAACCTGCTTTTAATTTTCAGGTTAAAATATTTGCTGTTCGGCACTTCTAGTCTACAGATGATATAATTATAGAGTAAAGCTCAAGATGAATTTCAATTCAATTCAAGGTAATGCGCCACAAAACAACTTAGGGTGTAATGGTATACCAAATTATATGTGAACACATTGCGACTAAACGTGTGTGGCTTTGCGGTGGATACGAAAAAATCAAAAAAAAAAAAAACGAAATTGGATTTAAACCGAAACTCTTAGTACCTATCATATGCTTCTGCTTCTTTCCAGTGTTTAATAAATGCAAGAGATTTATCCACAAACATGTTCAAGAATAAAAATTCTATTGCATGCATTTGTCTTAGAGACACGCAGTGTCTTCGTATCACTTCTCAAGCTTCCGTAAGGATTCCGGTAGAATTCCGTTATCTTAGACTGTTTAAGAATATGCTTATGAGTATTCGTGTGCATGCCAAACGTTCGACATACTTAATGCACCTCTTTCGATGAATATAGAAAGAGCAAAAAATATGTAATTAAGAAAATAATATTTAAAAAATTCTTACAATGGTTAAGTGAACTAAAGGAAATTAAAACGCTAGTAACTGAAGTTTGGCCTTGACAATCGAACAAAAGAACCGAAACAAAATGAATGCTAATCAAAGAATTCAAATTGTAATCCGCGACATTTACAAAAGCATGGTGGTCTTAATTTATGATTTTAAATTGCAATGGTATAAATGACAGAGCAATTAGGGAACCCCTGTTCGACTATCTACCACCTGCAACCACTACGTAAGTTTTGCTACGAAGAACTCAACAATTTGAAGTTATTAGGTGAGTGAAATAATGAAAGTAATAGCTAAGAGGGCTATTGGAAAATTCTATTCTCTGGCGGCGAGGCTCGATCGATCGTAAAGTCGGATCTAGTCGATTAGAAATTACGCTATTTAGGACTTTTAAGTCGAACTTGAAGCATTTCATGGTCGATTGCATTCTCATAGTTGCTCGTTTGCGAAGGGCTCGTTACCGGAATGTAAAGCGATTTCGAACAAAAGACCGCTCGGCTGCTCTAAGCCGATCCCGAGCCTCTTTGGTCTTTAGCATTTTGATCGATTGCGCAGACGATCTTCTTTTTGTATTGTCAAGCTACGCCTTAACGAAAAACACCCTTTGTGTTGATTACGTTTCTGTATCAACTACGAAGTCTAACTTTACCGGTAATAGGTGATCGTAATAATTAAGTATACTTTTTGTGACGTCCTTTCAACTTCATCAATGACCAAAAATTAGTTAATAAATTTAAAGAATTTTCGGTGTTTATGATCGACGTTTCCAGTTAACCAAAAAAAATTAAAGGCGCAAAAGAAATTTTAACGGCATAAGCAAAAAGTCGTTGTCAAAACAGCCCTTAGCTTGTCTTGAAATTTTCGCTAAGTTATTGCGTAAAGTGGGAAAGGAAAGAACATTTAAACACTACACTAAACTACCAATGAATAAAACGAAAAAATGGCATCAGCTTGCATCAAATCTCCTCCAAACACTCGTCCTCGTCTCCACCTCTCATCTTGGATTTTTAGCGAAATAATTCGATCGGCTAAGAATTGACATTAGCTTTCCAAATCTATTAGGAGAAGTTTCGCTTCTCCTATTACATATTCTATGCGTTGGAGTATTCATTATTTTCTTCGATCTTTACAAAATCTTAAAGACATCTATCTGTGTCTTCTGTAAATAAGTGAAAATTCAAAATCACGAGATTTCAATTAATATCTTAAATATAATCACATTAAAGAAGAATAATGAAAAGTTATATATTAAATCCTTTTTAAACACCTCACAGTTTAAATATTTGAACACGAGCAACTTTAATCTTGAATCTTCGTATTTTCCCCTTAAAAAGAAAAGAAAAATATAAAAAAAAAATAATGCAACAAATTCTTGTTTTACCTCCGTAATGGACACAACATAAAAAGTCAATTAATTAATTGATGGTCTTGAGATTACAACTGTATTAATATACCTGAATGAAGCGGTGTCTATATGCATTTACGTGTACGTGCATTTCTACATATACGAGAGCACAAGCAGGAGATAAGCGCTCTTACACTGTTTCCGTACTGTACGTTTAATCAGAGGTACGCAGATATCCATATAAATGTCGGTTGTATATATGTAAATATATATATATATATATACTTTTAACTTTGGGTTTAGCATGGTTGGCTGAGCCTTATTTCAGATAACATGTGATGGTTTCATTCGAATGCATGCAACAACAAATTTCAACGTATATTGCAATACAAAGAAAATAAAAAGTAAATGCAATAAAACGCAAAAGAGAATTTGCTTTTCAGCGCGGTTTAGGTTAAGCCAAATTAATGTATCTTAAAATCAGTGACAAATTAACATTGACTCTCTTAAAAACCTATTATGAACAGACAACAACATGGAGGAAAAGTGCAAGCAAAATGATTGCTGAGAGTTTAAGTCGAACTTAATATCGACTTAAGCGATAGGGAATCCTTTGAATATTAATTTTTTTCATTAGAATTAATCAAATAATAGAAAGCGGCCATAAAAGGTGGAAAATGTACTTAGAATGTACTGCAGAATGCTTCGCTATAAACGATCTAATTAGAGAATGAGTATAGAATGAAAAGTGGAAACTATTAAGCCGTAGAAATCTCTATCTTATCTATCCTACTACAACAGCATTTTCAAAATTTTGTCGGTTTTATGTTAGATCGAAGCGAGGTCGTGAATAACACATATGTACCGACGTTGAATAATACCTATGTACTGTGCTATATCGAAACAAAATCTTAAGGTGTACGATTTATGATAGCTCAAATGTTGTTGTAGTAGAAGCACTACAGCAGACCACAATCCACCATTAAATATGCTACACTGCTTCGCTTAGTAGCGCTATACATATAACGACTTTTCAAAATAAGGCACTTTATGGAAAGTGGTCGAAAAAATGGTTCGATCTGAAGCATTTTCGATGACAATCACGCTTGGCCCAAAACATTTGGGTGTACCAGATTTCATCAAAATATCTCAAAAATTGCAACCTAGTGCGTTAAACTCTAGGAAACAAAACAGACGGACAGACTTAGAGTAGCTTTCCGAATCGATCGGGATAGTAAAAAGTGCGCCTATCCTAAGTCGATATCCGATATTCAATTTTTTGTAATCGTGTTATATCGAAACCATGTTTGACAACTATCGTGTTGTACGAAGGACGCCTGTACATACACATAGGCTAGCAAAATTTGAAGAATTTAAATTCTATCCCCTTGTCTTATTCATATAACAATCTCCGATCCGCATCCGAATCCGAATCTTTTAGACGCGTTTCCTATCAATTTTGCAAAATATTTCTTGGGCGAAGACTCTGTAAGCTAAACACATTCTTCATGCGAGATGAATAGCAAACGTAACTTCGAGATATCTGATGGGATCACGATTCTGATACGATACGATAATACAAAAATTTTGATAACGTTTCTGAAGTATCCACTGATTCATGATTAATAAATTAGAACAGAAATTTCAACGAATATCTACTAGAAGCAAATAATAAACAATAAAAAATATTGAACTCTTTTCTTAAGGGTGTCACCCATAGTACATTTTTCAAAAACCAACTTTTTTAAAAAATTCGTTATCCGTAAAAAAATTTGTTTAGTATAACTTGATCAAGATGACCTTCAAGTGTATATGAGGTGGAGAGCAATCGCGAAGCTTTCATTAACTCTGTCAAGAAATTAAAAGTTTGGAATGAAGTCTTTTGGATTCCTTATGGATTTGGCTATAGATTTATATATATTCTTGGCATTTTCTCCACTTCTTCGCAACATATAAAGTATGAAACGAACGATTCTCGTCTTCGGTATTTACAAGAAAAGAGCAAAAAATCATTAACGAAAGAGAACGAAAAATTTCTACTTGACTTGAACTTGGAAACGCTGTTTTATGTTCCTGCAATTGCCGACTAATAGAAAAGAAAAAACGAAAAATTTATTATAATAAGAAAACATCTCCCGTCTCCCACAAATTCTAAAATTTTAAATGCGTTTTTCTCGAAATGCAAAATAGCATAAGTCAAACATTTCCATTTTTTCCATTTCCGTGTTTTTTATAGCACCTTTAAAACAACATCCTCTGGGGGATCCTACGTAGGATTGTTTCGATAAGTGAATGTAAGCATTTTTTATAAATAAAAGACTGGCTTTCTTTTTTGATCAAATAGTGCACTTTTTCACTCAAACGCTTGCCATTTGCACAAAAGTGCACATTTCTGAAGACCTCTACATATTTCTCTAGATATAGAGATGTAGCTTAAGCGATTTTTTTTTTCTTTTTTTTATTTAAAGGTGGATTGGATATGATGCGTGCCGCAATGCCCTCAGAGGAAGACTAACATTATTATTCGAGTACCTCTACTTTTATCTTAAAAAAATTGTCAAAAAACATACTTTTTTTTCTAGGCTCTTACATTGGTTTACTCCCTTAAGCTGCACTTCATTTCACTTACGTCTTAGGCTAAAGAAAAAACAGTTTTAGGTTAAGCAAAAAAAAGGTAATGAGAGTAAGAGAGAGATACAGTGCTAGAAGAACAACTTACAACCAAATAAATTTGGGTAACCTGAAAAGAATGAAACAGGGAAAGTGGGTGGCTCAGTCTCCAGCACAGTGCTGTCCGATGTTGGTCTTTGACCAGCTAACTGCATGTGGTATGTACGCGCGTCGAATCCAATTTTCATTTTAATGCGTATGGCGTTGACATGCGTCATGTGAAATAAAAAATTTTAAATTTCAGTGCAATGTAAGATATGTACATGTGTCTCTATTATAATATCAGTAAGCGTGTAATCAAAAATGAAAACTTAGATTATATCCCATACAATGTATGGTAAGGCAACGAGAAGTATTCCCTGGATATTGTAACATTTTATATATCTCTGGCAAATAATTAGATGCGCAAAAACACTTTGATTTTTTGCATTCATAGACTAACGGTACATTATTTTTGGGTTCACAATATATTTTTATGTTTTTAAACTCTCCTTCTACCCTTCATTCCATGTTACCTACGATCCTATTGCCTCAGATTATGGAAGTAAGCTTATAATGCAATAGAAAATAATTATATGTGAAATTATCATCGCCCGAGTTTCTGGCGCTGAATGGTGAACGTCTTCATTTTTATTTTATGATTTATAAAACACATCTCCTCGTAGGTAAATAAGCAAAGGATTTTCAATACATTTCATCGAATAATTATGTTCATAATATTGCTGTCAGTTCAAAATGTCGCGTGGAAGTGAATTTTGCGATAAGGAGCGCGGGAAAATTGAAGGAGTGAAGCTTGACGATAGGAAAATTGACGATGAGAGAATTGACGGTCAGAGATTGTCTCAAAGGTCCTAAAAATTGTGGTTGCATTAAACGCAGCGAACGCATCCCAACTGCACTTTAGAGTACCAAGCAGCATATTCAACAGTTAGTAACTAATGAAAACATAACTTGCAGCCAAATAAAGGTAGAATTACGCCAAAATGTAACGATACAGCATGTGTCGCAACTTCTTACGGAGCATATAGCTCTTGGATATGAACATAATGTTGCGAAACTACACCTAACCCACTGCCGTAAAAATGGCCGGACGAAAGCATTTGCCGGCAAAAGCACATTTTAGGAGCAAAAGTTCGAAGATGTTATGTTTGATGATGAGAAAGTGTTTAATTTGGAGGGACCTAATGGTCGCCATAAAAATTGGAAGCGTGTCCGATGTGCCTGATTAACGTGCTACAAGCATAACCGTGGTGGCGCATCTCTTATAGTATGGGCTGCACAAGGAAGACCCACCAGCAAAATCAACGCGGAGGCCTATGTTGAGTTGTTAGCTTAAGCTGGAAAGTTATGCAGTGATAATAGGACGTTCGAGCAAGGCAACGCTTCCATCCATTTCGCATAGTTTTCGTTTACTGGAGTGGGCAGTCATGAGTCCCGATTGAGTATCTCTGGTTAATACTTTCCGCCAAATTACTTTCAAAGTTTAGGCAGTATTCGACACTTAAACTTGAAATATTATCGAAACTGGAGAAGACTGATATGACCATTGGTTAAAACTTAGTGGCACAGCAAAACTGTATGACCACGCACGTTATGCTTTGGTGTCGGTGTGGATGGCTCTCCTGGACTAATTCATGACTTTTTATGCTTGGCATTGCCGGAGTAAACCCATTTTTCATCGCCAGTCGCAATACGCCACAGGAAACTCTTGTCGAAACGGCTCGAAATGACATTTTCAGTCAATGCGTATGGTAGCCATTTTCCCTGTCTTTAGAGAGATTTCCGATCGGATGTAAACGTCTAAAAACCGTGGATTCGTCAAATGCTAAGCTCTTCGAAAATTCTTTGAGTGTTTGGGCTAAGTTTTCGCCCAATAATTCTTGCAATTCATTGTCTTCGAACTTTTTTGGTCCTCAAGGCTGTTGTTTGTTGTTGGCATCAAAATCGACAAAAGATATATGAGTTAAGAAAATGTAATTTTTATATTTTGCAAACGCGCATAAATACAAAGCAAAAATTAAAAAGAAACATGAAAAAATATGTGGTCTTTAAGCGAATGCTCAAAATAATGCAATGCAGACATAAATAATTGATAGGAATATTTGCAAGACAACGGATGAAAAAATGCTTTGTTCTCGCACTACCATCCCATCTCCTCTTACTATGTGCTTGAATTTCTACGTATAACATAAAGGAAAATCGTTTTGCTTTAGATTTTCCTATTAATAAATTTTATAATTTTTTGTATAATTTTTACATTTTCAATAACAATCCTTTCTCCAACAATGATTTGTGCATTTTTTTTATAGAATAAAAATGAAAACTTATTCGGTTTATTTTTAATTTTTCATCAAATTTATTAAGCAATTATTTGTATTGCATTTATTTCTTGCACTGTACACGTCATTGCTTGATTTTATGCTCGAGTATGTACCGTGTATGAGAGACTTGTCGAAATACAAATTTATTACACAGCTAACAGGTAACAGGTGGGTACCTCTTCCGTCTTAGAATTTTTTATATAGACTTTTTTTTTTATAGACTTTATTTGCTTACCATAATCTAATGGGAATCCAAGATTCACTTGAAGGCAAATTCTTCGTGCGTTCTTCGCTATGTATGTTATATATGTTAGGAGATTAAAATGCAGGCTGCTTTACTCACCTTCCAGCGGCACGTCACGTTCAGGGAGTAACAAGTGCCAAAACGACATAACATGTAGCGACGATTTGCTTTATTATCGGACTTAGGAGCATAACAATTATGACGCTACATATACATCTTATATGCCAAATATTGTTAAATGAAAATTTTGCTACCTAATGAAATAAAGGGCTAAACTGGCGTAGAGAAAAGAAACAGTTTCAAGTTTTTTGTTTATAATTATTTCTCAGATACATTTTGCATTTCTTTCAGTAATTATCACATATTTTAATTTAATAACAGATAATGAGTGATAAATGCCAGCATATATAATAAATTATGTGAAAATATGTCCTATGCTTTAGCCAGCACACGCATGCTCACATATGTGTGCATGGACATAAGCAAGTAGTTGTGAGTTTGACAACTCGCAACTGTGCGAAAACGTTGCAGCTGATCTCCGACTAAACGAAACTAAAGTGTACTGAAATGCAAGTGTACGCATGTTGTGTGCTTAAAAAAAAGAAAAGAAAAAAAAAAAAAAAAAAGTTACGCTGCAATTTTCACACGTTCAACACAAAGTGACAGTAAAACAATTTTAAGAGTGACACAACTAAACTCTGCCGACAAACCAAACCAAAAAAAAAAAAAAAAATAAAATAAAAAAAATAAAAGAATTAACGCAATAGCATAACCTAGTAACTGAATCCTTTTATTGTTTGTTTTTTTTTTTTTTTTTTTGAAGGCCAAATGAATAAGCGAAACTAACAGTCAGTTAACCAAAACCGAAAAAAAAAAAAAATAAAATAAAAAAAATAAAAGAATTAACGCAATAGCATAACCTAGTAACTGAATCCTTTTATTGTTTGTTTAATTTTTTTTTTTTTTTTTTCTCAACTGTTTTTTAAACAAATGCAACAAAACGACAAAAACTTTCGAACATAATTACACATCAGAGCAATAAATATTTCAAGAGAATTATTGAATCAAAAAAACTAAAAATCCCAAAGAGAATTTCTTTCACAACTCAAACAACAAGCCAGCGATGGCATGATGCAAACAAAGCAAAAACGTATAGCATTAGCTGTAAAGAAAAAAAAAATAAAAAATAAAAATAAATAAATAAAAAAAAAAAACAAACAAATAATCGGCCAGAATTACATTAAGAAAAAACCCAATATTTGCCAATTGCCACAAACACTGTTTATACAATTAGGTTTACGGTGTGCAAACAAAAAGCTTTCAAACTAATTGCATTACCTGCTGGTGTATATTTCAGTGTGTTTTCAATATTTTTATTGCTTTGAATTTTTGTTTTGTTTTTTCTTTTCACTCTCTGTACAAGACAAACGCTTTTCAAATGCCTTTTGTTGTAATAAACATTTTATTAACTTGTACACGAACGAGTTAGGGGCAGTAGCGTACATAGTTATCTTAATGTTTCTATGTATTATACGTAAGCACCGCTTTATAAGCACCGCTATCTCTCTACTCTCCCCAATCGCCCCATTAGATACGACTCTGTTTGAGAGTATTTGCCGACATGGCAAGTGTCGGCAAAATTCGTTTTATGCCCACCGGCTATACACGAACACATGCATATGCATGCACATCCATGCACATGCATACACGCTGTGTGGCAAGCGTTAAATAAAAATCAAATTACTACAATGGAAGATCAAAGTGCAATTACCGCCGTATACATACATTTTTAATTTTTATTATTATTTTTTTTTTTTTTTATTTTTTGTTTTTTTCCTTTGAAATAATATTCTCTGCTTATAATTTGTGTGTAATTTGATTGAAAGCTGCATGGCATGGCACCGGCAGACATATAAACACGTATACATGCATACATAGATATAATTAATTCAGTGCATATAATTATAAGGTGTGAATATTATAGCAATTTATGCCTCTTTAAACATCTATAATAATATAGTTTTTAAATATAAATTAAATAGAAAATTCGCTTTTTTTTTCTTTTTTTTATCATATTTTGTGTTCTCTCTTTTATTTTATCATATTGTAAATGAAACCATTCATCGTTCATTGGATGAAAGGCAAATGTATTAGAGTTTCGAAAGCGTTTGTAATAAGCAAGCTTTAAATGCGTTTAGTTTGCTACGAAGGACCTTGAAAAAAATGACCCATCTAAGCATTCAGTCAGATTTCGGAATGTTCTCTCATGGTTTTGTAAAGAACAAAGAAAAAACACGCAAATGTTTGCCTTATTTTTAAATATTCCCCCAAATTATCGATTGATCAATTTTTCTTAAATTTTTTTTCAAGAGCGACTCAGATAACTCCAAAACATGGACTGGGTTGAAAACATTAACGATCCCTTTCATCGGTCAATAGCATTTTTCACACAGTTAACATGCGTAAACGAACAGTTAAGAAGAGTTAAGAAGAGAACGAAAATGAGATTTTTACGTTAATACTAATGTTTGCTTGTTCTCAGTTCCACGCTCAGTTGTTCTCGAAGTATTTCTTCTCTATAAACCTCAGACTTCACTTCTCTTTCTTTTCCCTACAGTTTCTTCTTCTTCTTCTTCTTCGTCTTCTGCCTCTTCTTGACCGTCTAAGAAGACAGCAAAAAGGAAGGGATCTTAGAAAAGAGAGAGAGAGAAGTTCATCCATGACCTGTTTTGACGTTGCAAGCAATAACGTCTTTTTTCTCTCGTTCTCATTGCTTCTAAAGGAACGTTGTGTTATGTTGTATGCGCGGCGCACATAGCCTTTTCATGCTTGAATAGTAATGTTCATCAAAATAGAGCATCGAGGAAGCGTAACAATTGTTTTTGTTCGATTGTCTTTACGTGCATTCGTCACCATTTACTTTGGAGCTTCATTACTGCCATAACTACTACAAAAAAAAAATTTGCAAAAGAAATCGTTGTACGAATTGTAGATTGCAAGTAGATTGCTGCGGTAAGAAGACGACGAATCGTGGTAGTGTATTGATCGATATATGGCCAACTCCAGAGCGAGAACGCTGATACAGCCAATAAGTTTTATTGGACAAATTAATTAATGAACAAATCTCTGTGGAGACTGTTGAGCATCTAGGCCTTCTATTGTGCGCGACCATAAATCTCCAGGTAAGATCTGTAGGCCGTGATTTGTTCATTAGCCTAGGCGCGATATGAGCAGATATCGACTTTAGTGGAATGCGTTTTGTTTCGTTTAAAAAACCTAAACATTTTAGCGGTTCCTTTCATGGATCTTACTTTCATGTCCGGAAAATCAAGTTCTGCTGATTCTTTTACATTGACCTTAAAAAGAGTAAGGGTATAAGAGAGAATACCCCGTACGTCCCGTACGTGCAGTCTTATATTTTCAAAAATCTCAACAAAGCGTAGCCCTCAGAATTTAGCCTTTGCTTTGCAGCTCGATGCCGCAAGATCACCTTTGACAGCTGGTTACTGAGTAGCTGGCAAAGGGAAGAAGGAGAAGAACAAAGTCTTGTCATACTCCTGCATTTAAGCGAAATTCATTGAAAATAAATTCAATGCGTGAGTAACAACGCTTAACGAATGTTTATGTTGTTAAGGTTAGTATGACGAGCAAAGGTTAGTAGTCTGAGCACATATTAGGACTTGTGTATCGCACTATATACTAAGTGACAAAAACTCTTCGGTCAATCTGTTCTATTATCCATTTTATGCAAAGCTTGGGTCATTCTACTCGAAACAATTAAATATGATTGGAGAAAATCCAATGAAATTGACATGACATTCGCAGATGATTTGGCTTTGGCTATGGCATGGATGCCTTATGGTGAAGGAATTTTTATAATTAGGAAACACTTTCACGCGGACAATAAAGCAGAAAAGTATATTGAGTAAGTAAGTCGTCATTTCTGACTCGAGAAACATAACAGGATCAAGTCTTGGGATACACTTATACCTTAATTACCCCTGCTGCCATATGTGTACTTAATTAAATATTGAATACAAGCCAGATCACAAGATATCTATATGTTTGATTCGATTTATTTTTGCCGTATCCTGCGGACTGCACAGCTCTGACTATCAATGCAGTTCAAATTTTCGACTTAAGCATCAAGATCAACACACGCACAATCACACCCACATAGATAGAAAAAGAAAAGCTTTTTGCATTCTCACCTTTTTCAACGTCACGTCACTTTCCCGCTATTTTAGGGTATTCATTGAGCTTAGTTGACACTTAAATATAGAGTAGGGGTTAGCTTCACACTCGCCCGCAAATGACCACCAAATCTGCTTCTTTTTTTTTCAAATCGAAAATATCGCGAAAATAAAGTTCGGTTTGAGTAACTGTCGAGTTGTCCTCAATTTTTGTCCATTAGATTACGATAAATGCTATAAATACGAGTTTTTTTCTCTCTTTACTTAACATGAAGTAAATAAATAAATAAATATATGTTATGCGATTATTTATTTATTGAATCGTTTACCATTTTTTTTGACAATTTAATTTTCTTTTATATAAAATATTGCGGTGCGGTTTTCTATTTGATTTCCATGTCGGCATTCGTTTTAGATCTTCAGCTGAACGGCCAGCTAGCTGGATAGTTATTATCGAGAGGCCAGAGCTAACGCGTGAGTCTGGCTTAACGTGTGACGACATGCTGTAGTTTTTTGTTGTTGTTGTTGTTGTTGTTGTAGTATTTTTATTATTATTATTTCTTTTCAATCTTGTCGTTTTGCTATTGCATTACTTTTATTTCAACGAAGTATTTATATCAAAGCCAAACTTCAATTGTGTAACCACATCATTCTTTTTTTCTCGATACTATGTACATCGTAAAAGTTTTGTACAATTGTATGTAAGTCAATGTCGTGTTCTTTGTACGCTAGCGCAATGTTTTCTTCATCTTCCACCATTATCTGTTATACAGTGTTGCGGCAATTTTCCGCTTGTCAAAAATGACAAGTGCACAAAATGCTTCAATGAACCAAAACGGCTTGAAAGCTTCCTCCTCAAATAATCGTTATAAGCAAACTTATAAGCTCGTATATATGTATATATATATATCTATATATACAGACATAGTGACTTTGTGAGTATGTTGTTGGGCTGACTCTTTGCTTTGCTTTTTTTCTTTGTATTTTTTTTTACTCGTTTTCTCTCTTATACCAACTACGCAAACGACGGAAGTGTAATGAAGAACTCATTCCGTTTGCAACATATTGATGTATAAAAAAAAAGAGTTCTGCCGACATATATTATATATCCTTGATTAGGACAAAATTTCGCAATGATTTAACGATACACTAGTATCTTCGCACTAAACGATCCATTGTTCGCTTCTTTGGGTGTTCATCAACTGTCTTTAGCTTATAGACTACTTAGGGTGCTAAGGAAAGCACTGCGTTGTCGGAGTGAACGGGTCTCTCTTTATAAATATTATAACATAATTTCTTTCCATCTGACAGCTTGGATTCGAAACGTTTTCAATTCTAATGGACAACGTGAATTTTGGCGAGGAAATAAAATATATAGAAAAAACATATAGCGGGTAACTCATTTTATCCTCCCATCGATTCACGTACTCGGATGCGGATGCGGATGTCCGTACGTCCGCCCATGCCCTTGGCCTTCGCTGTGTCTGTTTGCCTACGCGACCCGTTTTCTGTCTATCGTTCCATCTAGACGCCTGTTCATTCGTCTGACTGTCTGACAATCTCAGTGGTATAACTAAAATTGTGAGTATCCCACGATTCGTCTCAAGACGAAAATAACTTTTTTATTTCTTTCTGGTTTTTTCGTTTTTTTTTTTTGTTTGTTCGTTTTGTCATTTATTATTTTAGCTTGGTATGTAAGTGTTGTGCACGTTTTAACCATTTTTGTCTTTATTTCAATTTGATTTGATTTGTTTTCCACTCGATTGCGTACATTGCGCATTCATTGCATTGACTTTTTATTATTGTTATTATTATTTATTTTATGGTCATCATTGTCATGACGACAATTTTTTGTGTTTCGTCTCATTTTTTTCTTATTTTTTTATTATTATTATTATTATTATTATTATTTTTTATTTTTTTTATTTTTTTTATTTTTATTTTTAATTTAATATAATATTTTTTGTGCTGTATTCGTTCACATTAGATTGGATTATATTGACATTTGCACTCTTGTGGTTTTTACAGCTGGCTCGTTCGGTTCGTTTCAGTTAATCTCTGCGATGTCGGCGTTGCTTCAAACGTTCGCCATAAAATTGTAAATTGTTTTCATTTTTGTTTTAGTTTAAGCGTTTTTCTAATAGGAAATAATAAATTTTTTTTTGTCGTCGGCATTTTTTTAACCATAAAGAGATAACTAACTATTCATAACTGTGTATTTGAATTGACGATACTTAGTTTAATGACTTTAAAAAATAAAATTAAACAAAAAACTTTTCCTTTTGCTTTTTTGTCGAGATAATTATCATCGGCATTATAGTTATTGGAGTTTGCTTGTATTGTCTCATTTTAATTAAGGCGCTTAAATGGGTTTAATCGCTTTAATACAATTTGTAATAAATGCTTACGCAAACTAACACAATACATTCCATTAATGAAGCGTAAACCGCATTTTAAATACAAATCGCAGTTATTGCAAACACTATCACATAGCGCAGAGATGTAGTAGTTTTGTAATTCCATCTAAAAACTTCGTCCCATGTCACATGAAAGGAAATTCCGCAGATCAATTTTTTCTTCATAATCACAGTGCTACCGTCTATCGGATAGGCAAAGTGATGAACATGTCTTCCTCTTCGATCAGATATCAATATAGAAGGATTAGTAGCGCTTGATATTCTGAACACGAGAGCATAAGAGGTTGAAGCGGCAAATGGCGCGGTAAGAAATATATTACCCCGCCCGATATTTGCCCCATTTACACCACTTATATCCGAATAAAGTGGGAGTGTTCTAATTCGCAAGAATGGGTTTAAGCATCCGGGCGTTGCCTGGGTTCTCTCGATCCCCTATAGTGAAGGACTCAGACGAGTATCGATGACGAAAACGTGTCCAATTTTCTTGGAACCCTTGGGTATCTGATTAATTGACACAACTGTTCTGTGCTTATTTCCACAACAAGTCCTCTAAAGAGAGACAAGATACCTGTCCATCAACTACCATCCTTAGTAGGATATAATCTGCTTTCTTTCCACTGTTCTCACCGGTTTGCCGCCAAGTTTCATGCACACCGCACAATACCGCACACAGTGCTTGCCACTCCCCTGGAAACATATACTCGCCGAGGATCTTCCTCTCCCTCATTTCTAAAGTTGTTACTCTTGGCTCACACGTACGCAAATGTCATTCGCAAACTTCCTCCAGCATGACGGGGCTTGCACCTGTAGGAGTCATCACCTAAATGGTTGATCATCTTGAAACAATAAAAGAAAAAAAGGGAGGGTCAACTTTTTTAAAGTATACTCCGTCGCTAGCCACATTTTTCAGTACGACTTCTCAATATTCAGTCGAGATTGTTGCGGAAAAGAAAAATGTTAGCAGACAAATACTCGTACCAAAGTGTATTTGAACTTTTGATTTATGAAAGTTTCTTTTTCTTAATATTCTTCCTTTTCATAAATTTTCGGCTTTCCTGACGATTCTTTAACAATTTTTTAATCGCCCAATCGCATTGTTTATTGTCGGTAGCTTTGTCGGCAAGTTTCAACAGCACTATCGACTAAAAATATCAATGCTTTCGAAAGATCAAATATTTTCTTAGTATACGTTGAATATCGGGATATATTTTGTGGTTGAATTTTTGAAATTTTCAAAATTTTTCAAACGTGAAATTGAAGAGACTCCCATGTCCGCGAATACGGGGACGGGAATAAATCAATTCACTTAATCAATGCTTTATGGGATCTTTAGGAAAACTGTTATACCTCTTGCGTTGGGTTTAATGCTGAAATTGTTGTAAACAATAATTATTATGGTATAACAACTTGTTTATTAAATATAATAAACAAGCGTTTCGTACAAATCATTCATTCATTACCGTTTCATCTCTGAATACAACCGCATTTAAAGTTAACGTATTTAACAGGAAAAGATGATGGATTCAAGATAATGCTCTACAAAATGTCAAGGTAACGAGAGTAAAGCGACCGATGACAACCGGCATGTCAATGAAAAGGTTAACAAAAAAAAAAAAAAGAGTTCGGAAAACTCAAGCTCGCAAGTGACCGACCGGCCGTAAATAAAAAGGAACCACAAATTGTACACAAGTTACATAAACGTCAATCTTTCCAATGTTGACTGACGATGATAATGACGATCATGATAATGTTGATGTTGTTTGATGAACCCTAGAACCCTTTTTGGATTTTTTCTTCTTTCCTTTTGGCTTAGTTCAAACAATTCACCACAGAAATGCTGCTAACTTTCAATTCGCCACAAAATTGATGATGCAATTCATTGTTGCTTGCATTTACCAAAAGCGGTTAGTACTAGTGCCGCAGACTATGCACGTAAATAGGTGGATTGTTTAGCAATTGTAAACTTGAGTTTTATACCGATCAAGAAACAAAGAAGGAAAGAAAACCGAAACTCAATGCTAAGTCAAGTATCACGTGTCACATTAAACTTTAACAGTACATTTGTATTTATACCAACCAGTCTGCAAATGTTTGCAAGTGTGCATATATATATATATATATATATATATATATACATGGGTGTGCTTATATGCTTGTATGCCTGTCTACCATATGATCAAAAATGGGAGGCAATAGTAGATTTTTCTTAAGAGATTATCTTATAGTCGGGTAAGCGGTTCAAGTTTTCTTTCTCTCGTATATACACATATACGTATATGTATATCGTGCGCTTTATAAAGATTTGCTTAAAAAGAATATTAAATCGAAGGAAAAGAAAAGCAAAACAAACAATATACATACGCCTTAACTTTTGGCATTGAATGACAAACAAACAGGCAATCATCGAAGCAGGCGAACAGACAAGACTAGTAAGAATACATTTTGGATGCACTGACTGCCTTGTCATTGACACATTGACATTAAATGTCAATTAAAATAAGTAAAAAAGAAAAAGGTAAAAGAAATTGAAAAGAAAATCTATATATATATGTATAAAAAAACTCCATAGACGCGGAAAGCCAAGTGGAAAGAAATAAAAACGGATGTATAAACAAATTAAATGTTAAAAATGAAATAAAAAATAAATAAGAGAACAATAAAAACAAAAACGAAAGGAATTATGATCAGCTTAAACTGAATCCTATTTTTCTTAATTATCTTTCCATAATGAATTCTTATAAAAACTAAAGCAAATATATCTTATCGGGCAGCATTGTAAACACAACACCTAAACATAAGCAACCTAATCGCTTTGGGCTATCGGACTCACGCAGCCATATATAATTTCTTTATGTGGGTGCCCATATTCCTCCAGTGGGTTTTAGGAAGCATCTTTGAATATATATTAAAAGCTCACTTTGAATATATGAATGGAAGAAAACAGAAAAAATGGCGTCCACTCTTCACTAGGGTAATGACAAAATCGTGGAACCTTGAATGGAAAAGGGAGTTTCTCAACGAAGTATTCTCTCCCGATATCTTCATACACAAAAAGAATGCATGCAGAATTCATGTTTGCATTTTAAAGGGGACTTTGGCTCATAAGTACAACATCATACAACACAGTCCCGGACGTTGATAGCATTCATCTACTTTACCTACAGAAAGGATAGTGCAGCGTATTTGAATGTTAGAGATAAAGACTAACTTTAGATTGTTCAAATATGTTTAACTCCTAATCAATGCAAACTACCTATCATCTGCTTACGTTTCCAAATATTTCATGTGCTCAAGTCGAGAAAGTAAAAGAATGTATTCGATCAACAAAAAAATTAATGCAAAGAGTAGACCGGAGTATAATTTAAACTTGGCCCAGTTATGAATTGAAAGAAAAAGTTTAACCTGATCTTGTTGCCATATAAAAGTTTACTAAATATTTAAAACGGAAATGAAACTAAAAAATTATATGAGGTCCTACATAGTAAAGTTTGGTTTAGAAATAAAAGCCACTTGTCTTACTGGCTTAGTCCACCTTAAGTCAACTCCAACTTCAAAAAAAAAGAAAAAGACAAAATAGTAAAGTCTGTACGGATGTGTGTGGACAACATGTGGACAACGACGTGAGGTAGATACATCTTTTATTACGCAAGTTCAAATTAAGAAAATGATTTTGAATCGGATTAAGTCCATCTGTTCACTCATTTTTATGCTTAACTTACAAATCCTAGTTTTCACTACATTTTAATTAAACCAGTGAAGCTAATTAATGTATATATAGGAAATTAGTAGAAAGGAGATTGGGGGGATTGGACAGCAGACAGACAAAAGGAAAGGAAGGAAAATGCAGGCTTAGATCGATTCTCCTCATGACGTTTTGCGTATTGCACAAATCTGCCCAGCGCAATGAAATATATTGTCACACAACTTACACACAACAATCTGCAATAAACGTATTTCACTTTTATTCACGCGGTACATAAAACGCTCTTCTGCGTAAATTCCACCCGGAATAGCAGCATTAACCTGAAGACGGATCTTGTTATATACACGACGTCGAGCGATTAGAAATATATAAAATAATTATATTCGCATTAAAGCACATCTTTCATACCCATCGGGGAACGAAACTATGGGGTCCCCTGGTTTACCCATAGAAGTGCCGAAACCTTCACCTCTTCGTGGTGCTCCCTATAAACATTTTCTGCTGCATTATGGCTCTAATTGGCTTTTCCTTAACGAGTCGCACAGTCAATGGCAAAGAAAGGTTTAAGGCTTTCTATCTATAACCTAGCAATAGGTTTTTCTCATTGGAAGCGGAAGGGGCCTAGTCGGAAGGGGCTTCTTTTCTTTTTTGAAATGAAGCATTTTCTTTCCCTATTT
>KK502456.1:566067-645481 GCA_000688735.1 Glossina austeni
TGCTTAGGTAGGCCTCGACGCAGACCACTAAGCGAGAATTTGGCCCACACCCATTTTCTATTGCGGTACTTCAGGGTAGCAAGGCCCCCTTCAATGGGGATTGTCTCTCTCCCTGAGGGGTCGTCAATCAACTTTCAATTGCCAATGGTTGTAGGCAACCCGTCTGATTAAGGTTTCACACCAGGTGCAGCCGTTAAACACACACAGACATCTTTCATACCCATCATATCCGGGTCATATCTTTTTGCAGTAAGACCTGGAACACTGTGTTAGAATATCTCATCCCTTTAGATATGCTACCGTTTGCGCGACACCTATCAAAACTAATCTAAAGCTTGTTGATTTTTGATTTTTTTCACACCTTCTTCGGTATTTTGGATCCGTCTCTTTCATTTCCAAATTTCATACGTTCACTTAACAATAACTAGTGGAATTTGCAAATCCAAAGGGCCAAAAGTCTGACGTGGCCTAATCCCAAGCACAAAATGTGAAGCTTAACTAAAAATATATCCACTTTAAGGATTTTCTGATAAATTCATAGTTTTGTGAATGACGAAACGAATAGAGAGAAATAATGCGCTTTAATGGGGAGTTTTTATTAAGCGCGAAACCGTTTCGCATGTACATTGATTGAATTGATAGCTTTGGCGAGTTATAAGCTATTGAAAACGTTTATTGCCATTTCCGATTTCGTTAAGGTTTTTAGTTTTTTCGTTTGTAAATTGTATCAGCTGTGAATGATGTCCGTTCCAATGTATGATAAGTGGCATTGAATCTGATATTCATACATCTTGTTTTAAGTTTGCAATCCAATTTTTTGGACATTTGTGACGATTAATAACACACGGATAGAAGGACGAACATGGTTAAAACGGCATGTACTGTCATGCTAGTTGAAAATACGCACACGTCGCTTGGCCAAGTAATTATGAAAAGCAACTATTAAGCCGGCATACCCGGGTTCAACACCCAGCACCAGCACTGTAGGCCGTACTACTGTACTGTAAGCAGTACGCGTATAGTTAGTTATACCTGTGGTGAGTGCCCGGTTGGTGAAAGCATCAAATTTGCTGCTAAGGCATTTATATCCCAGATTACGTGCCACTCCCTTATCTATTATCCCTATTTCTATTTGCTATTTCTGTATTACGCGTATAGATAACATCTGACCTAAGTGATTGGTCATATAAAATGATATACATATATATATTATCTGTTACAAACAGAACAGTGATATTATGATACTGTTTTTTCTTAGTCGCGGTTGTAAAAATTTACTATCGCATGCTTATGAGTTCATCTACATAAAATAACTATTACATATTGCAATTTTATTTTTAATCTTTTAAATTTTTTTTCCTTAATTTATTAGCTTTCCAACCGCACACACATTGACATGATAGTATTTAAATATTCCAAACACATATATTTCTGGCATTTAAGTGATAAAAATCTCACTAAAACCACACGTAAAAGTTCAATGTTTATTTATTTACACAAACTTACACACTAACTCATAATATCAAGCACATACTGAAACATATACCTATATAGGAGGGTAGTTCTAGAAGCAAAAATTTTCCAAAATTTTTTCAAAATAATTTGCTTTCAGCGAAGTTCGCTAGCGCTTCGATAATCTGTTTATAGTAAAAGCTGTCAAATTCCTTCAAGGCCACCGTCAACAATTACCTCAGCGAGTTTGCAAGAGATCAGAATTCCAGAAGGCTAAATTCGGGGACCAAAGTGCTTAAAAAAGTACAAATGAATTTTGGATTTTTTCACTTAAACGCTGCGAGAGGTTCGCATAATATTCGCCACTGATTAATCGCAATTTTCAAGAACAATAATAATAATAAGCGATGCCATAATTTTGCAAGTACATCGAATTGACCTCACCTTCTTTATAACCAAGGGGCTGGCTTAATTGTTTTGACAATTCCTTGTCTCAGGTGTCAAATGATTGACTCGAATTTCACTCATGGCTGTAAATAGAGAAAAAAAAAAAAAAAAAAACCCGACTGAGGCGTACTTGTGCCAACTGCGTTTTTATTCCATTGTAAAGAAAGATGGCACTCGTGCATCTTGTTTAAAATTTTATCGCTTACCCTTCTTCACATGACTCGCCATTGCCATGCTCGTCTTGACTCAGCTGCAAATTCAAATTCACCCATAGAGAGCATTTACTTTCGACGCATTTCAAACAAATACCAAATAAGGTAAAGTTTCTAGATTTCAAACTTAGGCTTTGTAATATCGAAACTTTGTAATGTAGTTCTTCTTCTCTCAAGCAAGAATTGCTATCTCTACGTCAGAGCGTGTACGTATACTACCCTCGTATATATACATATGCATATGCGTATATATATATATATATATATATATATGTATTTCTTTTAAAAGGGAATCTTGTATTCTCTCAACGAACACTTTGTTTCCTCAACTGCAAAAACACAAAAAAAACAACAACGGCAAAAAGATGTATAGAAACTAAATACACACATGTTGGACATCAAAGTGAAAAACCGCTAAAAGCGTTGGCTAACGGTAGGTTGTTTGATAAACTGTTGGAAAAGAAGCTGACACCGAAAATGTTTTTAAGCCTATAAATAACAATAAGTGGCAAAAGTGGCAATTTTTTTTTCTTTTTTTTGGACGTAAAAGAAAACAAATTAAATCATTTCGTTGGCTCATTCATTCGAAGTTAACCATCAATAACGGCTTTTGCTATTACAACAGGACAGTAGTTTTTGATTAATTCCTTGCAATTGTCAAATATACGATCTTATGAAAAGTGTGCACAAGTCCAACTTTTTAATCTTCAATTCGCTTTAGACGAAACTACTGGGCTGAAGAACTGACACTAGGACTGCGAAATATTTATATACCGAATGTAGCATTATGTTTAAGAGTAGGGGGTAAACACGTAGCTGAAAGTTAGCATTCGCTTTTGGCAAAGACATAATTTTTCATATGTGATTACTCCCTAGATTTAGTCCCTAGAGGACGTTTTGTTTATATCTACTTTCATGGAAGTCTATAAATTTTGCGGGTACATTTTGTAAGCCCTCACAGTTGCAAAAATTGACAGATAAGAAGCTGAAATTTGAGGCAATCCTTCCGTGATCGTGATATGAAATGATAAAATGGGTGTGGTCTGTTCACATACCCGCCAACAATGTAGAAGAAACTAAAACAAAAAAACCTCGGAAAGCATCGCCAAATTTTCCAAACATTAACTTTCGTGAACAACTTTTGTAAAAGTTGTTACCCGAATGTTCGCCAGAACCATCTTCATGTTCGTTGCAAAAATAGTCTTGATCAGCTGCTCGTTAATAACGAACCAAACGCGACAGTTGTGTTAGATATCTACCGATGATAGCATTTTTGATCCAGTTCGTAATCATCGAACAATAACGAATAGTTGCGAAAATGGTTTTTATTCCTAATTTCAGTTTGAATTTTTGCACGTCGTATGTACTTATGGAGTGAATTTTCACTGCAGACAAATTTTAATTTGCTATTTGTAATAAAAATGAGTGGTTGTTGCTCTATAAATATCTATAAATATCTATATGGATTTCTTTATTACTTTTTTTGCACGGTTTTTTGCAAAAACATATAGAGTTTGCACGATCTTGCACGATTTTTTTGCAGTTGTGGAACATATCATCAAATTTATCATATCTCGCATGTATTTTTTAAACGATTTTTTTTTTTTCCACGGATTTCTAAGGAACGAACCTGCCCTTTAAAGGAAGGCTTGGGTGTATATCTTTCGGTATTACGTCGACATCTTTGTTTTTTTTGTTTGTTTTTTTTGATATTTCAATTTGGCAAAGTGTGTCATTCTTTAATCGTATATGTAGTTCAATCAAAATTCGTCTTCATTCCCCTTAATTATATATTTTGTATAAGAATTGTGCTTCAAAAGACGCAGAAATTCAAGCGGAATAAAAATATTGCTCCTATACACGAAGGGGCTGATGGAGAACGCCTTAATTACGACATTTACCTAAAATGTTACACTTGTGATGCGTTCTGCACTAAAAACCTGAACTTGTGACACATAAAACGGCATTGGTATAAAATCATTGACCCGAGCGGTTGTCAGATGCAAGACAATTTCGTGATTATAAAACCAAAATAAGCAAAATCACCCAATTCGGACGGGATGGTAACCCGAAACCTGATGTTACACGCACACGCATACGGAATTGTACTCTCAAAAAATCCACTTGTTGTTCGCTATTTTATGGGGATGGTCTTAATTGAAATTTTACGGTTACAGGCTTTTTCTAAGGCTGAGTGGAATCATTGACCTGATTGGCGATTGAAAACCTCTACGAATATACTGAACGCAAAACTGCGCGAAATTCGGAAAAGTTTCAAAATTGAATCGAAAACCCGCTTCTTTGCGAAGATTTTCGCTACATCCGCCTTCGGGATTTTGTGGTTAGTATGATATAAAATTCATTTCGATCTTTTAAGAAAAAGCAAAGAGCGAGATACTAACCATGACCAACCGTCCGCCCTTCTGACAATTTTTGTCAGAATGCTGAAAATCGAAACACTGACTAATGACGCACATATTCTTGATTGATTTTTCGGTTTTCTATATTTTCAAACCCTTCTCTTTGATATCCACACGGACGTTATTGTTAAGAAAAGATTTATCCACCACAATTAATTTAGGATTAACACCGCATTCTACTTCCCAAGTCCTTTTTTATGATATCCATATCGTTGGTATTATTAGCAGAAAAGTTAAATCGCCAGGCCGTGGTGTCCGCCATATTTACTTGGGAATCAACGCACTTTTCGACAGATAATTTATCTTCATTTGAGGAATGCGCAACTTAATCTGAAACATTCTGTCTTGTTAACCTTGTGAAAAAAGTGAAAAAGCGGAAAATTTAATCAGTTGCAAGTTCGTGCGGGTAAGGCCGATTTTTTCCATTTTTGCACATACATAGTAGAGTTTTTATGTCAAGTAAATGTGCAAAATTTCAGCCTGCAATCTTTTATAATTTCTGAGTAATGAGCAAAGACCCACAAATTCGTGTTTAGAACAACGGAGTTGCGTTCAGTTTACGCTGCACAGCGGGCTTGTGTTCTGTCCAGCTTGGTCAATTTTCAATACCAAGCTGCGTGCAAAAACTTCCAATGTTTCTACCAAATTAAAAGTTGATATCTTCATTTTTGCGACCAGGATAATGCTACTAAACACGCAGACAGACCGACAGACACGCTTTGTTCGATTCAGTATTTCACGCTGATCAAGAATATATACACTTTATAGGGTGGCTGGAGCTGTCTTTTGGGTGTTGCAAACATTATGATAAAATGAGTATACCACGCATCCTTCAGTGGTGAGCGTAATACAATTTTACGTTTTCTTGAATAAACAAATTTATATCTATACACATATATATATTTATATATACATAACATATATACATAGAGCTGCCCATTTCAAAGTCAGCCTTTGGCAGCCCTATTTTAATACCATATGGAAAACGGAGCGGACGATCCATGGCATCATATGCTTAGTGTAATGTTTGCGATAGTGGTGTTGTGAACTGTCCGAAAAGATTGTGCGATTCCTCCTCCTAGGCTTTGTTTTTATGGTTACGTTAAGGATCGAGTTTATCCGAACAATCCTTAGACTTTTGAGAAAAGGCCCGTCGGATGTGTCGCGGAGGACATTGATGACTTTGTATTCGGAAAACACTGGTAAGGTCTAACAAAATGTATTGAAGAAGGAATTTGATCCAACTCTCAATCAGAAGCTTTTTTGCTCATACTTCTATTTTCGGGACACACAAGTCATTGAATTGAAGTGAAAATTGTAAATACATAATAATAATTTCGAATCAAGGATGCTGCGTAATGTCAGTCGTTTTCTATAGATGGAGACAGTACGTCAACTTCTGTGCCCTTGAACCGATCATATTTGTTCGTAACTATTATTTGTGCTCTAGCAATAGTTTAGCAACATTAAAAGGCAACAATTTTCATTTTTATTCATCAGCTAACTCGCCGAACTTCATTCAAGGAACATCTTCAAAATTTATGCATTCTCGTATAAGAAACGTAATAATTTTTAATCGAATGGCATTGCAATGCCTTAGTGAAACTGATTGTAAATAATCTCTTATTGTGTTACTTATTATTGGGGAAATGGGTAGCGAATGTGTGAATGTCTGTCTCCATTAAATTTCAATAGATAGCAATGCAAAATGAAATTATCTAAGCTTTGAACGTCCCTCCAGGATGATTAGATTCATTATTGGAAAGTTCTTCGATTTCTTATTCAACGCATTGTTTTTCTATGCGATTATTCGCAAACTTTGACTATAAATTATTTGCATCTCGAAGGAATTGGAACACTTCTTGGGCAATATCGGTAAATATAATGCGTATAAGCAAATGACATAATCGTACGCGGTATTAGCACATTCAAAATTCAAGGGCAGATTTACCATTTGCTTGGTTCCTTGTTGGGGTCCCCCGTCCATTTACAACGTGCCGATCATCAATTTTATTTGTTTTTTACACCAAAATGCATTAATTTAATCAAATATTTTCAATATTTCTTCCTCTGAGTTTTCCTTGAATCGGTCTGAAGCGCTCTGAAGTTCAGCGGGTCCCTTAGCACATTACACTCTTATTATTGTACGTCTTGCTAACAGAATTTGCTTTCGTATAAACATTTCGAAGTTGTGCCGCAAACCATTCTTAAGCTTATCTTTGCTTTATTTTTGTTTTATCATAGAGATCAACTTCCCCGCAATGTTTAATGCAAATGATAGACGAGTTTATGTTGTTGTTATTGTTGTTTATATTCTGCTTTCAAAATCAATCAGTAGAGATTCCCATAGTTTTATGCAAATTTTATTGTCTCTCATTTGTTTTCATTATTTAATTAATTATGCTAATGTTATAGTCATCGGTTTGATTTGCTCAAACGTGCAGTAAACACAGGTAGAAGTGTTTCATTGCTAAGTAGCGTCTCGGATAATTTATGCTTCTTTTTATTATTTCAAATAAAAAACCGAAAAATATTTTTTCGCCAGCTTTTATAAGCGATATCCCTCACAAATCTCTGATTAAAACATTTTTTATATATCGAGGTCAAGTTTTTCTCATTCACATGAATCATCGCACGTTTCCATTCGAATGAACGAAAACATCGAACGCTTTTAATGAAAAATTAATGGAATTCAATTCTTTTCAACGCCTTAAGAAATTTGGAGAAATCTTCGATAGTAACTCCTAAACATTATCGATAATATTTGTTAGTTATCGAAAACATTGCAGCTAATCGTGTGACTTTGCTAAAAACGAAATTTTGAATATTATGCGAAATTTCGCATTTCCTTATGCGACGTAAAATTAATTATGTGAATGATGTGGAATTTACTTGATTTTGAAGACTTCCTAAGTAACATAAACGATATAAAATGTTGTTGTTAGATCATATCATACCGTTGAACTCTGTGTGTGTGATCTTGTTGTTTTTTTACGTCAACTTAATCAAATTATTTAACTCTGGCTCTTTATCAGAGCACGTTTTCCTGTCATATCTATTGTGTTCCTTGCGTGCTTGCTCTAATAACGTTTCCCCTAAACTTCTTTGTGTAGGAGAGCATTGGGGTGATAAACTATGCTCATAGGGGGAGCATAGATGTGCCGAAACTCTCACCTCCTCGTGGTGAATCCTGGAAAACGGTCTTGATCGGCAAAGAAGAGTTTAAGGCTTGGACTACTTATAACTCGGCAACGAGTTTTCTGATAGATGGTGGAGAGGTTCACTGGAAGATGAATTCTTTTCTCATAAAGCTAATTGCTATAAAGGAAATACTAACCAAACCAGCTGGTAACTGGTTACGTAAAATACGTTGAGATAGTAGTTAGTGAGAGCATGGTTACGCCCAAAGCTTAAATATCTTGAAGAAGGGTAGTTCGGTTCTGGCTAGCCGGGATTGTATGGTTGATCCAAAGGCAAGAGCGATTATATTCTACTATATTGCGCAAAGTAATGCTAAGGGCATTAAATGTAATGCTTAAGGGCATTGCTTTGACTTAGAATGAGCACGATTTGTAGAACAAAGAAACGTCTTTAGGAGTTTTGTTAAATAACTGGTAATAAATACTGTCATGATCGACGATGTTTAATAGTCCGATATTTTATAGCCTTTATATTACTATTTCTTAATAAATCAAAACTACTATTTTTCTCGCCCGGAAATACAGTCATACGTGTATTTTTACACTGCAATAACATTTCGAACAAACTTCTCCGTTAAAGTATAAACAAATTGGCATTAAAATCAATTTTATGGGAGGCGAATAGGTAAGAGTCGCAACTGCCCAATCGCTATTCGCGGATTCAAATCTTAGTGCGGTAAGGTTTAATATGGTCGTAGCTCTAATGAGTTCCCAGCCCGTAAGGAGTGACACTTACCGATGGGCATACACCCACTAGGTTGCTGCTATCTCTTTCTCTTTTTTCACTTTTTTCCGACCATCATCGTGTTACACGAATGGGTGGCAACTTCTGCTAACAATACAATTAATTATTATATTAGGGGGACCCATAAGTTTTGCATTCATAGACAAAATGTTTTTTTGAAATGATATTTTTATTTTTGAATCGTTTATGTAATCACCGTCGTTTGCGATGACTTGTTTCCATCGTTCCTGCAAAAGTTCAACCCCCCTCTTGAGAAAGTGGGGTGGGCGAGACTTAAAATATAACTCAAGGTGCGTTTGGACATGGGATAAGAAATTAAAATTTTTTTTTTAATATTTTGCATAATTGAAGGTACTACTGCATTACTTGTTGCGTAGGTCGAAGTTGTTCGGCAACAGTGTGTTTACAAATAGAAAAAATGCTAATCAAGGGAAGAGTAAGTCTCTAAAACTAGATTTCTTATGGAAGGGAGGACATATTTCTGAACTGCATCAATAGTCAAATAAAAAGGATTTTTAAAAAAAATTGTCAATTAACGAATCGAAGTTATTTAATAATTATTATGCCCACCCGTGAAAAACGGGGTGAACTTATTTTGTTTTTTTTTTTCATATTACACGTAACAACCAAAAGGAAGCTTCAGCGTCCCTATAAACTATACATATTCTTGATCTGATTCTTGAGTGTGAAATCCGGAGTTGATCTAGTCATGTTTGTCCGTCTGTATGTCTGTGTGTTGTTGGCACTCTCCTGCTTACAAAAATGAAGATACTGACGTCAAGGTTGGTGGAAACATTGGAAGTTTCTGCACGCACTTTGGTATTGAAAATGGAACAAATTGGTCAGACCAGCAGCCCGCAATGGAGCGTAAACTGAACGCAACTCAGTCTTTTCTAACAAAAATTTTTGGATTTCTGCTCAATATTCGGAAATTGTTAAAGTTAGAAGGCTGAAACTTTCCACAATTGCTTTACGAGACATTTTACTCTCTAAGTCCTAAAATGGAAACAATCGGCCGTGTCCACACAAACTTACGATTAATTCAATTTATTTTTATTTATTTTCGCTTTTTTGAGCTTTAATGTTTATTTATGATAAGGCAAACAAGACAAAACGTTTAAAACTATTTTGTTCACTACTCAAATGAAGGCAGATATCGCGATTGAATTTTTCTTAATAATACCAACGATCTACGAAAAGCATAGCGATGGGTACGCGAGATTCGGCCCCCGCCATATATAACTTTCTTACTTGTTTTTGTTGATGGCACGCAATATATCACTTCTATCTCTTCGTTTGGTTTGTTTTTGCGGTTATTTGTGATCTATTAGGTGGTAAAAAAATTTCAATATTGGACAACAAACCAACAATCACCAAAATAAGGTCTACTTTGCCTCTTAAACGGTTTAATCGTGTGTTTATGTCACAAATTCTCAACCTGCCAGGCTTGGATCTGGCCTTTCTCTTACAACTTGAAGAGGTTGTTTTGTCCCTTAAGCTAACTAACTGACTTAGTACCTTAACCTAACCTATCCTGAGAAGAGCCCAGTGATGCATAATTCACTCCAAGTATGTCTTACCCAATGGAATGATAAAGCTTTCAAACCAGATACACAGTTCAATCTCTTCAAGGCCATTTTTTATTATTTATTGTTACGGATATATCTCATCCTACCACAGGCATAAATGCCACTTTGGCATGAATTTTTTCTATAAATGTAAAAATATTTCCACTGAGTGATAGACGATCTTTAAAAATATTTATATAGACGTATGAAGAAAGCGATTACCACCTATAGAAACTAGGCAAATAATGCCAAATGGGTCTTTCGTTCCTAAACTTCCAGAAGGCTTATCAAAGTCCTAGTTTTTACTATCAAAAATAAACATAAATGTTGAACCATGCCTATCAAGACATTTTCGAATACTTAATAAAAATTGCTACAACACAAATGCCGGCATCAATGACACTGTCCGCAGTTTGCGGAAGCAATGTAGCGAAGCCTGCAGCTTGTCTGACTTTAACGTGAGTGCCGCCTTTGCAAGTTTCAAAGAAACCAAAACCTTTTTTACTCAACATAATGAATCGTCTGTTGTTGATTTGCTGACTTGCGTAAGAAGAGGGAGATATTCCAAAATAATTGCAGAGATGAATACTGTATATGACTATAGCCTTCTTTGTTGGTGATCAGCTGACACCATTGTTATGTACCGGATCGATACGAGCCTAGTCCTATATTCTTTCATTCTTATTCCCACCATGCTGAGTTCAAAAATCATTTTAACCGGTTCGCACGTAACAAAGAAATGAAACATCTACCTTTACCCACTCTTCGTAATATTCTGAAATCTTTTTATTCCCGCTTTCCGATTGCGCCTTCCAAACATGTCATTGTTCGTATATATTTTCCTCTCTGGTAGACCATATTGTAGCGATAAATTATATAACGCAGCAAATCTATGCATAAGAAATGCTGTAATATATACGATTAGCTTAATCCATTTCCTTTACAATTCAACATTCAGAACAGCAGCCAAGCTGGCCTGTGGGAAAGGAAAGACTTAAGAAACAAACTTATGTGGTAAGCAAGCATATCACTTATGTCAAAGGCTTGCAGCTGTTATATTACCATGCCTAGTCGGAAGAAACCCTTTTTCCCGTTTCTGCTCATCTACAAGCTGTGGCGGCAAACACATTAGAAGGCTTACAACAATAATTAAACTAAAAATTTCAGATTCTCGTTGCAACACTGATTACAGTTTTATAGATGAAGCAACAATGACAGGACTTTCGGGCAGCCAGAACGGCGCACCAAAACGACTAGTGCATCGAAAGACAGAAGGACAGATTGGCATTTCTACAGACCAACGGATCGACAGACTGCTAAAGCTACATATTGATATTGTAACTGACCGACAGAGTGACAATCTGGCATATAATTCCTTTTAAGATTTTTTAAATAATAATAATAAACTTTTCAAGTCATCAGTTAAAAGGCAAACTTTAGATATTAAATAGTAGACAAAAAACTTTATTTAACGCGCATCATCTGTTGAAAATCTCTCACTCGTACGGATTTGCATTTTCCTTGTAGTTGTTAGCAAACTTTCATAAGCATCATTAAAAGTATTTACTTATCGAAGCACATCATTCTAATGATAAGACAAAATAGTGGCCGTCTGTAGAAGAGCAAATTACCGCCGTGAAAGCGGTCTTTAATTTACAAATGTTTCATATTTCTATGTGTGTACGCTTAAGATAGGTATGTGCATAAAATCCTTAAGATCTGTTATCTTTCTTTCAAGAGTTGACTTCAATGTCAAGCAATTATAGCTTTTATGTCTAAAATGTATGTAAAGTCTTTACATATAGCTAAGCATATGTAGGTAGGAAGGTAAGTAGGTGAGTATATTTGTAATTAAGTTATCGGCCTCTTCTTTAAGCACACATAACACGTTCTGACTATACATACAGATGGCGTAAAAAGATCAAAGCGTTTCCAGGGATTGCATGTATAAACGTCTATACGTATTTCTTCCCTCATATCATGTGTTTATGCGCAATCTGTTAAATATCAATATAAGCCATAAATTGTATGTGTAGATGTTTGTTTATTTATGTATATTTCTTCTTTTTTTTTTCTTTTCATTTTTGTTTTCGTCTCGCTGACTAAATGATTGGCCGGCTGACTAGCTGGTCATTTGGCTTGGGTTGATCTAAAGCTGATGTTTCTCAATATTTTACGGATCTACTCCGCACATCATATACGTGTACGTACACGTTTAAGTCTCAACGTATTAATGTGGCAATTTAAAACTAATTGCTGTTGCTGTTGCTGTTGCTGTTGCTGTTGTTTTCTTTTCTTTTCTTTTCTTTTCTTTTTTTTTTTTCTCCTTTTTTCGTTGCCGTTACTAAAGCCTCCACATATCCTCACATGGGCACACACATTTAAGTTATAAAATTTCATTTTCCTAAAGGTATAATAGTTGCGTCGTCTCGTTTGCAATACTTTGAAACGCACATAAGAGACGTCTGATAGGATATAGGCAAGCATTCATGATCAGTGTGAGATGTCGAAGTTGATTTGATCATCATATCCGTCTGTCCGTCGTTTTGTCGTCGGCATGCAGCTTCGTAAAAATGAGCATAAAAGTACTCAAGTTTGGTACGGTGATGAAAGGACACAAAGCGGATTCCGCAATGGGTGTGAACTGAATAAAATTATTCGTCATAGAGATAAACAAAAATGAAAAACAAAACAACCGAAAACTTCAAATTACTTTGGAAAGAATTTATAATCTACATACAGCAAATGTTTATAAAACGGCAGTCTAGGTACTCCTACATTACAATAAAGTTTTGATGATTCGCATTTGTTGCCTAAGGTTTTGCATAAGGTTCAGGAAGGGTCGTCTACTTATTGCATTGCCTACAGTGCGTTTGTGAAATATTTAAAATAGAGGCGAATCGAAAAGTGAATCGAAAGCGTTCAAAAAGTAATCCCACTTGATTTTTCTTCGGTAAATTGAAAGTAAAAGATTGTACTAAAAGCGTTGCGATCAATTCCACACAAACCTTTGTTAGTAACGACAACTTGCAACGGAAACGGGTCATTTTGCGTTAAGACAGTGCTTCGTATTGCAGATTTGTTCTTGCAACGGCCGAATAGAAAGACTTACGCTAGTCATTACCAAAGCATTTATCATATTACGCACATTTCAATATTTCTTATATATATATGTATATGTATATATATATATATATGTATTAGTTCTCAAACATTAGAATATTTGTATATAGAAAATGCTTTTTATATCCTTCAACATAAGTCTACACAAGTTTGTGTGTACATAAACAATACTCAGAAGGACTTCAGATAGACCCACATTTTATTACAGAATCACTTTCTGAATCAATCCAAGCGTGTCTGTCCGTCCACCCATTGCGTTGTTTTATGTTCAGTCCGCAATTTTTGAGATATTTTCATGAAATTTGCTGCAATCTGCTGATTTGCTTTACTTTTCGACTACTTACGCTTTACTTTTTCGATCACACCCGCCCCCCCACACACACTTTGATAAGCCGTTACATGAATAAATAGTGTAATTTTAAGAATTTCGCAACAAAATCCACTTGGTAATTGTATTCCCGCATACCAAATTGGTGCGAACACTTTGGATCAGATGGGTCAATTTTTTGAACCACTTGCCAAATAACCGTTCCTGGGGAAATTGAATTTTTATATGGTAAAGACGGCAAATTTTCAATAATGTTTGATGAAAATTCGTTCATAATAATAATTTGATATAAAAATTTATCTTAATGAATTTGGACTACGTAGATCTATTTTTTGCATCCAAACCCATGTAAAGGTTTTAACTATAGTATTTGTACTTACTATGAAATGAAGAATTTTTAGTGTTTAGCTAAATATTTTGAAATCTTTTTAAATAAATCTAAACTGGAGTGCATAAGCTGGAGATCTCCACGAGAAAATGTATTAAGTCCATAAGACTGCGCTTCTAGTATAAGTCGGGTTTTGCCATCCGATCCCGAAAGAAATATTTTGCGTCAATATATCTTAAGGGAATCAATTTCATCGCAAACAATTAATAAAAAGGTAAACTTAATCTTCCCCTGATAGTAATACCTACTCTGTGCGCAAGATATAGAAAAATATATAAAAAGATACGATACGACGACTGTCTATTTATTACACGAAAATATATTTAACAAAATTTAATGCAATACGTGTCCGAGCTTTTTAAATAAATACATGTGCAAGCTACAAGCTACGGTAGAGATTCTTTCTCTTATTATAGAATGAATTGCAAAATCTTCAAACGCATGCTGAATGGCATAATTATTACAACGGGAAAAAGAAATAAGAACATTAAAGTCGAGCAAGGCCGGCCTTTAGATATCCTGCATCACTTCATCTAGTACAGTTATTCTTTCGGGTGGGTAATCATACGTCAAAGGCTAGACATTATTTTCATGCAAAGGCATACTTTTCATGAAATTCCGCACATTGGAGGGTTCGCAAAACATCACATGCTGTGATCCAAATTTAGCAAACATCATGCACTTCCTAAAAATTTTTCTATATATTTTTTTCTATATATTTCTTTCATAGAAAACTAGAAATTATAGTCGCTCTTCAAATACGGGCTCGCTTTTCGTGATAACCACCAATTGCGACTATGAACCAATTTTCAACAGAAAATAATAAAAATTAAGTATTTATCTGAAGGGGCTACTCTTCATGAGTCAAATCATCAAATCTTACTTTGAGTGAAGCCCAAGATATAGACCCATGTGGTTCACATTTGGTTCACTTCATCTTCATGCCAAATTGCTAACATGAATAAATTTTCATTATAAAACCTTAAAAATTAGGCCTTTTCGCCGCATAAGAGTTTACATTTCCTGAGAATCCGTAGATACGGTGGTATCCAAAAAATAGACGTATGTGGTCCAGGTTTGGTAAAGTTGATTTCTTTGGTAATTTGCTGTAATTAGCCAACTTTCACCATGAAATATTACCGCAAAAAGATTCAGTTATCGCCAGAACGGTTACATGAGAAAGAGTTCAAAAAATTGCTCCAGTCGGTCCAAAGATTCACACCAATTTGGAACACCGAAATACTGATACTTAGCCACTTTTGCTGAGGAATTTTTAAAATTGCAATTGACGACTTTTCAGAATAGGATGTCATATGGGGAGCGTCGAACCGGTTCGGACCGATCCGAACCATTTTCAATAGCGTTCGTCCTTCGGCCAAAGTACGTCTGTGTAGTAAATTTCATCAAAATATCTCAAAATTTGCGACCTGCGGCTTGAACACGAAAATACACGGGAGGACATCAGACGATCAGACAGATGGACGGACGGGCGGACAGTCAGCCTCGAATCGATTTAGAAAATGATTTTGAATCGATCGGTGTAATAAAAGCTGGGTCTATTGCAGGCCCTCCTAGGTGTTACATACGTCCGCACTAACTTAATATACCCTGTGTCACAAGTGGTGTAGGGTATAACAACAAGAAGTGGTACGTATCAAATGGTTTGGTACAAAACGAACATAATTACTTTTCTGTTTTACTTTCTTCTTTTTTTTTCTTCAAATTTCACATGAATTATGTGAAATGTATTGAAAACTGCAAATGCATAAAAGTTTACTGCTAAAGATTATCGATAAAAAAATAATATGTAAACAAAAATTTAAAAAAACAAAAAAAAACAACAACAAAATTTATAATCGGTTGTAACCGAATACTTCCTACCCATCGCCGTTATCCTAAAAAGGATGAAAAAAAAAGGCAGGAACTAAATTGTCGTCCTCTATAATATTGAGTGGGCACGGACGATATTTTCTGTTTTCCGAATAAAAGTGAAAATTAATGCCATGTTACTGTTACTCCATGAATAAGAATAGAAAAACACACAAAATGCGAAAATATTCCCAGTATTTGTTGCATAGTCATGTGGGCATTGTAGGCGTGTTCATTGACCAGTTTGGGATATTTTCAAGTTCGTTTGTATATTTGTAGGCGATATCTTCATTTTTGCGAACGGGATAATGTTTACCACAGATATTACACAGTTTGGCGGACGGACATAAGGACAGATGAACATCCGCGCATACTTGGGTACATTACGAATTTAAAATTGGCCAAGAATTTCTACACTTTGTACGGTTTTTGAAACACGGTATAAAAGTATTGGAAAAAGAATTAAATTTTGATACGCTACCATATAGGGTAGGCGTAGTCAGCTTACGGTAGATTTGTAGATTTTTGTAGATTTATCTGCTATAGTGCAAGAAACTAACTTTTTACTTCTTGTGAAAAACGTAGATGCTTTCAGTTCACGGAGCATTGTACGCGTGCCCTTTGACCGATTTTTTCCCATTTTCCGTACCAACCTGCCCGGAAAGACTTCCAATTTCTCTGACTAACTTGAAGGCGATAGCTCCGTTTTTGCGGCCAGGAGAATGTTTAAAACAGACATTACTTTGACGAACTGACGGACAGACGGACATGGGTAAATCGATTCAGAATTTGATGCTGATCAAGACTATATATATCTTGTGGGATCTCTGAAGCTTTTTCTTGCGGCGTTTCGAACATTTTGACAAAATGAACATACCCCTCATCTTTCGGAGATGGGTATGGGGAAAGACGAAAACTTGGCAGTCATATAAACTTTTTAGATAAATGTTTGCTTAAATTTACAAATAAACAAAAGGCTGCGGCGTGTGATGAATTAGCTATGCTTACACAAAAACTTATACACTTTGAAAGAAAAGAAAAAAAGCTCGCCTTAATCCGGATTTTGTTTTTATTTTTCTTTTTTTTTTTCTATACTTCTTGAGTTTACTTAATATGTTATCATCTATATGGCAAGCAAAACAAAAAAAAAAAAAAAAAAAAAGGTGGAAACTTATCTGGCTTATATTTCAATTTATTTGTCTTTCAGTGTTTTTTTCATTTAATCATATTTTTTGTAAAGGTTCTACAAATATTTGTCAACTCTTGTTTCCCACAATGTTTATCTTTTACACGGAACATGGGCATATACATACTTATGTATACTGCTGGTGATTTGACTGAAAGATGACAGCGGGGCATTAAAGTAAACAAAATCATCAATTTCTACTTTCATTGAATTTTTTCTCTGTCATCATATAAAAATGCGAATTTTGTACAAACTAATGCATACGAGCAATGCAAGTATAACCGTTTTGTTATACAGTTTGCAGTGCGCGACATCAAGTTTGGAATTTTGTAATTTCTGCTTTATCCACAGCTGCCCGTCTGCCCGTTCATTCATCTTTCGGCGGAGCAAAAGCAAGAAGGAATTACTTCCCACGCGCGCGAGCGTTATATCGCTTGAACTACAAAGAGAAGCGCTAAATATTACTAACATTAACATTACCGCAATGTTAAGCCAGTTAGAAAAATCGGTTAAACATAAAGAAGCCCGTGCTTGTACTCGATGATATTTAATGTGAAGCGAATCAAGAAAAGAAAATTTAAAGAAAACTAACTAATGCGTCTTATCCTGTTCTAAGACATTGCGGACGTAAGAAATTATCGGAAAAATATAATCGACAAGTAGATGGAAAGAATATGATCGAAAAAAATCGAAAGGGATATAGATAGATATGTCGGACCTTATAAGCTATATTATTATTGTAAGACAGCACATTACTAATAAATAAATTATATATTTGTGGTTTTTATTTAGTGCGAAAGAAAAATAAACAAAGCGTAAAAATCTTGTTGTGTTTTTTTCTTTTTTCTTTTTTTTTTTAATTTCATTTTATTCACTTACTTTTTAAGCTGAGCCTGTCATTAAATGTTAAGCTCAAACCGTTGCAATTCCTGTTGACAGTTCATATCAGCTTCAGTCAGTTCGGTCGGGCGGCTGTACTCTGGCGGCGACACAAAAATGCAACCACATCTGACAATTTATATCTATTCGCCACAATTCATTGCGGACAAACCGCACCGCCTTGGAAAAAAAAAACAAAAAAAAAGCTTACACACAAACACACAAAAAGCCAACATATTTTTTAAAGCACTTTTTTCTTCTCTCGACTTCTCTATAAAAATACATAAAAAGATAGACGTTTGTCGTATCACATTAAAGTTAATGTCATTTCGTTTCATATGTGCTACAAACGAAAAAAAAAAAAAAAAAATAATAATTCTTTTTAGCAAATTTTTTTATAAGTTTTTAAAAGTAGTAAAAGATTATTAAATATTGCAAGCAAAAAAAAACAAAAAAAACAAATTCTAAGAATAAAAATCTAGAAAGAGGTAAAAAAAAACGTACCCTTTTATTGAGGAAAGCAAAAAAGAGAGAAAAAAAAAAAAAGAGATAATAACATAAACACATATTATCAATTTTATGCCTTCTTTCACCCAAACCAAATGTGCGCAGACACTTGACGTTGTCAAGCGGTAGGAATATATACACATATACCTACATGCATGTACACTTAAGACACACTATCACAGAACGCGACCGGGTTATGATGCTACTTAAACCAAGAAAGACATCGCATATTAAAGTTGTGCTGCGCTAAAAGAAGAAATCTTCCTCCTATTTCTGTGTTTTTCTCTCCTTATTTTTGCTTTTTTTTTCTGGACTCTCGTTTTATACCGTGTTTCTTGAAGCACAGATTGGCAAAAAGCAATTTTCGATTTAAGATAAGAACACCTTTGTGCCGGTCAAGTATTTCCGACATTATCGGGCGCTTATCATGAACGCCACTTCAATGGTAATTAAAGCAAAATATTATCTGAGTCACATTTCAAAGAAAATAAGAAAAAATTTATACACATACAGACAGACTACAGATGCACTGCATATACATTCATGCAAACAAGCGCGGTAGAAGAGTAAGAAAACATTTTACGA
This sequence comes from Glossina austeni, assembly GCA_000688735.1. Lineage (NCBI taxonomy): Eukaryota > Metazoa > Arthropoda > Insecta > Diptera > Glossinidae > Glossina > Glossina austeni. The sequence goes on from KK502456.1 coordinate 584,977, forward strand.
GATCACGTTAATAATTACGAAAGAATTCAATTAAAAAAAAACAAAAATAATAATAATAATAATAATAAATGGAATTATAATAGAAACAAAAGTGAGTAAAAAAACCCCTTTGCGATGAATCTTACATTTCGACCAGCAAGAAAAGGAGAATGTATTAAAAGCTTTGCTTCTTCTTCTCTTTTTTATTTATTTGTTTTTTTTTTTTTGTTTTTTTTGTTGTTTTTTTTTGCACTTTTGCTGTTTGATTAATAGCATAAAACTATTATTGAACGGATTTCGCGCATTTTCTAACTCGATTCAGCTAAGAATGTTTATACAAGAATTTGCCTGTCGATTTAAGCTTTTTCGACTTAAAGAATTTCAGTAGCACAAAGAAGGAGGGACTGACAGACAGATTGACATATATAGCAGGCATATACATTCAAGGCGGATGTTTACACGGTATTTTTAAGCATATTATGCGCTATAAAAACCTCTTTACTTCCTTCTATAAAATCCTTTCACAGAATCACACTACGCTTTTCATACCCTACATCATTTGTCGTACGGGGTATATTAAGTTCGTAAGGATGTATGCGACACCCAGACGGACTTAAGATAAAGCTATCTTTTATTAATAGCTACCGAGCTTGTCTGCCCATCTGTCTGTCTGACGTCCGAACTGATGAAAGATGTGCTGTTATGATTATAGCAAAATTAGTAATCATTATACCCTGCACCACTTGCGATACTGGGTATATTAGGTTTGTGTGGAGATACGTAACATCCATAGGAGTTCAAGACAGACTCACCTTTTATTATACCGAGCGATTCAGAAAATAAATCTAAGCTTGTCTGTCCGTCTGGCGGTCTGAGGTCAGTCCATGTATTTTTATGTTCAAACTATAAGTAGCAATTTTTAAAATATTTTGATGAAATTTGATGCACTGATGTGTTTGGGCCCAAAACGAAAGTTATTGAAAATGGTTCGGATCGGACCAATTTTTTTAGCCATATGAAATATTCCAATTTTCGGAATTTCACGACAAAAGTCATTAAATAATATTATTTAGACGTTTCAAAATGATGTGAAAAGTTAGGATCGGATGTGGCAACTTTTTAAAGTTTTTAACTTAACTTAAATCTTAACAATGAATGGAGAATTATGCCCAATCAGGTTAACCGCCTTTTTTTTACACCCAAAACGAAAGAACTAAATATCTATGACTACGACAAGTCCTTAAGTTGAAATTAGAGAGAAAGTTGAGAAGAGATTAAATGAAAAAACTTGTACTCAGCTGACCGCGAATCTTCTCAACTGAAACTTCATATCCTTTCCCTATAAGCAGGAACAAGGTTACTCAACAAACTCCTTCTCAAGCTATAATATTCATTTTTCAGCACATGCAGGCTTGCAGTTGAAAGCGTGGTCTTTGGCTTTTATTTATTGAAAGAGAGCGTAATGAACATAAGTTATAGAAAAATAAGAAGATCCGCAAGTTCGAATACTTCCATTGAATAGTTTTGTTGCTTTGTTGAACTGCGGAAGTAACAAAACAAGATATACCGAAAAAGGAAGATATGCAATAAGTGAAAAATATAATATAAAGTACGTAAGTAAAAGGCAAACGTCTAGTGTGCACTTGTTGTGATCGTGAACCGTGATTTAAGTCATAAGCTAACGTGAGCTCAATTTTTCGAACAAATTTTCATCTTACCAAGTAGGCGAAATCATAAATTTATCTATTTATCTACCTACAAACATATTGAGTTATCCGTTTTATGGCTCCGCAAGTAAATGTCAATAAAACGCGCTTCCGATTGAGGTTTGGATCAAATTTGCTTTCCATATTTTGGTGTTTGGACCTTACGATTATTTGTGAAATACGATGCACGTACAGCTAGCTGTACAGCGAACAAAGAAAGTGGCTAAAAATTGATGTTCCAAGATTGAATGTTTACAATAGTCTAGAGAGAGGCCGTTGTTTATAAGAAATTATTTTTAAATAAAAATGCCACGAACCAAAAAAGATGGCCCTTACTTGATACCGTATATACAGAGTTGATGTGGAACGCAAAAGTATTACGCTTTCAAAATGCAGCATTGGCGAAAGTCATAATTTTCTAACGGAACTAACAGTTAAAATGACTTATCGGCAGTTTAGCAGGTTAAAGAAGTCGTTATGGTGCAGCAGGATAAATAAAAGCCAACCAGAAAATTAACGCAAATCTCAAAAATGGATGCTAAACTTATTACTCCCAAATAGTGAACACAGATACAGCGCTTTTCAAAAGTCCGATAACATGTGTACGACATTCACCTTTGACGACAAAGGCGAATGTTTAAGTCTTCAAACGAGAAATTATGAAACTCGAGTCGTATTTTTGCAAGTTCACATGATTGTTGCGTTGACATCATTGGATTGCGAAAATGAGGACGAATTATTGAATTCAATTCAGTTATGAACATCCATCCCTCTTAATAAGAACGATTGCGTGTATATCACAAAAAAAAATGTTTGAATGGAAATAACGTTTTGTGTACAACTGAGCGTTATTTCTGCTTCCATTAAACGCATTAGGTATCGCTGTTTAACTTTAAAAATTTCTGAATTCAATTTTTGTATTCGATTACCTGAGCGTAATCGAATATTTTATTCTTTTAGTCTTTCTTATACCCATCACCCAAGGGTATATTCATTCTGTCAAAACGTTCGCAACGAGAAGAAGGAAGCATCAGAGACCCCCCAAGGTATATATATATTCTTGAATAGTATCAAATTCTAAATCGATTTAAGCATGTCGGTCTGTCCATCTGTATAACGTCTGTTGTAGTCCTGGCCGCAAAAATGCAGCTATCGACTTCAAATTTTGCAGAAAAATTCGGAGTTCTTGCGCGCAGGTTGGCATTGAAAATGGGAAAAATCGACTGAAGGACACGCCCACTGCACCATGTAAATTGAGAGCACTTTGGTTTTTCACAAGGAAGAAAAAGTTGGTCTTTTGCTCATTACTCATGAACGAATGTTCTATGGCCAATGCTGTAGCACCTGCACAAAAATGGAAAAAATTAACCACGCCTACGCAGTATTATAGTGGATCAAAATTAAATTTTTTTTTCAATACTTTTGTAAGACGCAGAAGCAAGCTTCAATAACCTCATAAAGTATATAAATTCTTGGCGAGTTTCAAATTTGAAATACACCTAAACATGTCAGTCTATTCGTCCGCCCGTTTGTTTGTCTGCGCAACTTTGTATCATATGTGGTGAACACTCTTCCGTTAGCGAAAATGAAGATATCGCCTACAATTTTGCAAAAGAAACTGGAAGCGACTTAAACTTTTCCAAGAATACGCTTACAACGCCCACACGTGTATGCGACAAACACTTTAATTTTGAAAATAAAAAAATCAGCCTGGCCCACTCCATAATACAGAGCATGAAAATTTAGTTCTTTTGCTTTTTTTGTCCCTTTAGGGCAACGGTGATGGGTATAAAAGATTCGGTTGGTAATTTTCTTATTTGTTTCTTTTTCTAATCACTTCATTTTAGTAAATGAAACATTTTAGATAAACAATTTTGTATGCATTGACACAATTCGTTTCGGCAATTTCAGCTGCACGAACTCGTCCTGCTAGGATAGAAAATTAAGTAAGTAATTTTTAATTAAATCAATAGAACCATTTACTGAAGAAGAAGAAGAAGAAGATCTTTTAAAACGATCATCATCGCACAAGATCTACTATGCAAGAAGAAATACAGAGGAATCCTCACGCTTTACCATTGAGAAAAAACGAAATGAAGTCACCAGATAAAGGCACTACCTACACCAAAATATAAAATAAAGACAAATCGTTGTCCGTACGGAAAAGAGTTCATCATCAAGATCACTAAACGCGATACAATATTATCGATTATTGTATCTACAACACCATGCAAGAAACAACAACAACAACAACAACAACAACAAAAAGAGTCAATTGTAGAAGGTGAAGACGATGTCGAAGTAACAACAACATCAGCAGCATTTTGAAATGTTATGAAAAAAAAAAAAAAAAATAAAAAAGTACGTTGCCTCTGGTTGTAGAGGTTCGATACCACGTTATTAAGCGTTAAACAACAACAAATAACAACCGCAACACCAACCGCACATCATTGAACACGAGTTGAAAAATGAAAAAATATATATATTTTGTGGCTATGTACGCGAATGCGAACGCAAACACACGTTTCAATATGAATTATTACCCTGAGGGCGGTACAATTTCAATGCATTTACAACGTCCAGGGTGTCGGTAATTATAGGGAGTTTATGTCTGCGATTTCATTATAATACCTTTTGTTTACCAAATGATTGCTGAATTAAGTTGAAAACGCAAACGGACGTACGGACAGACACAACAGAAGAGAATATTAAAAAAATTAAAAAAAATAAAACGAAACTTCAACGAACAATCATTCCTGGCAGATACCGGTAAAAATGATGAAAAATGTTGCTGTAAATATATAGAAAACAATTTTTTCAAAATAAGAAAAAAAAAAAAACATAAATAATAATAATGTAACTTGAAAAAACTATTATGCGAAGAAAGTGAATAAGTTTTTGTTGTTGTTGTTGTTGTTGTTGTTGCATTATGAGTTGAATATGGGCAAAGTTGATTTGTGCTGCCAAAAGGAGTGGCGGTAAAGTAAAATTATGGTATCTCCACCGTATACGAGCAGACAGAAAAGCAACTTTATAAAAACGATCGCTTGTCTCTCTTGAATCGAGCGGCAAGGATAGAAATTATTGAATGAATGTTCATTCGTATTTTACAAAATTATTATTATTGCCTAAAAACTTGCAACACACGAATATATATATATATATATATATATACATATAAGTATTTATGCGCGCACGCATCTGTAATCATTTACTCCTCATAGATTTGCATAATGAAGAGTTATTAAAATGGAAGTCTGTTTTTTTATTTCTTTTTTTTTTTGTTTCTTTAAATCAATTTAAAGTTGTTCGAAGTGAAAAGATCTGATTTGAAATTGAAAATTTTTAAAGCAAAACAATCAAATAATTTCTCAGGCTTTAACTAAAACATGACTAATATCGATTAATATGGATGGGGTATCTTATAATGCAAAGCGACTCACGTCACGCAATTGTAAAGACATTGCTTCAATGTTGCTAATAATGATATCTTCTAAGGGGATGATAACCTAAAAGAAAGAATTTTTAAACTGCTCATAATATCGCAAAGTAATAGTACTTAATGAAGTTATACTTCTTTTTTTTTTTCTCTCCTTTTTTCCTAATATCGACAAGAAAAAAAAAACACCGTGACTATAGGCCTCGCAGAGTATTCCGGCAGATATCTAATATTCTTCAAAGCGATTTCTTAAAATTGCATCGCTAAGTTTATAAAGACTTTATCAAATTATGACCGATGTAGCTTAAGCTTATCATCCGCCAGTAGAGGTTTAAGAAATTTCCTCGTGTCGGAATAGATGCGTAAAACTCCCACAACTGTATATTATACTGAGGCGATAATGAGTCTCTGTATCTCTGCGGGCCGTCTTTGCTCATATGACCACTAAGTATCCATACTTGGACTAGAAAACTTTAGTGGAGGTGTTACAATTTCCTCATTATTCGCATTAATCGGCTTTGCATAACCTTTCATTTTGACAATTTATAAAAGACGTTCTTCGAATTAATAAAAAAAACGTGTGAAAAAATTATAGTCGGGCTAGACCCCACACCACATTGTCTCATGTAATTCCTATTTTTCGCAAGGAACACAAAAATTATAGCCTGTTTTTATATGAACTTACTATTATGGAATCGCATACTAAAAATTAGACCTATTTGCAAATAAAGGCCTACTTTCTGTGAGAACGGCTGCACCCAAGAGGTTCAAGCCATAAGTTACGTATTCAAAGTTCAGCATGATTAATTTTTGTGTTATGTTATGGGTCAATTTTCATCATAACATATTAAAATTGAAACTTTTCTGCCCTAAACAACAATTTTCGTGCAAATTCTTAGATAAGGTAGGATCCAAAATTCGCCCGAATCCAATCTAATCGTCCAGATTTTGCAGTCTTAATTTTTATATCAAGCTACTATTATGGATCGACTTTCATCATAACATATTAAAGCTTAAGTTTTTTTGTCCTCAAATACAAAAATTCCTTATATACAGCACGATCCCTAAAAATCGTCCGAGATGGTCCAAATTGAGTCCAGTTAATTTTTTTAAAGCCGAACTAATATTACCACTTTATTAGCCACTTTTATCGAGAACTTTTGAAAATCGCAATTTTTTCCATGTAACGACTTTTCAAAATAGGACGTTATATGGAGAGTGATCAAAAAAGTGCACCGATCCCAGCCCGTTTCACTAGAGTTCGTCCTTAGGCCAAAACACGGCAGTGTAGCAAATGTCATCAAGATATCTCAAAGATTGCGACGTACAAGTGGACAAACGGACATACGGACAGCCTTAGATCGTTTCAGAAAATGATTTACAATCGATCGGTATAATAAAAGGTGACTTTCTTCAGCCCTTCTGGGTGCTACGTACGTCCGCACAAACTCAATACACCGTCTACCATAAATTTTTTAGGACATAAAAATACCGTTAACAATTAGCATTGGTTTGAAAGATGTTATAGCCACGCTTGACTGTCGGAAAATAAATTTGTGGCTGGCGTGCTAATTTCAAACAAGGTCATGCGGACACAGATGATGCACTCGGCCGTTTATGATCCGCTTGGGTGACCTAGTAGATAGGAATCCCGATTAGCAAGTTAGTGTTCGCGGGTTTCAAATCTCAAGCGTACTAGAGTTCACTTTACAAAGCGCACAGATGTCAAATATCAAAACTGGGAAGGTTATGGCGTTCGTGTTTTGGAACACGTGATGGGTGGAATATTCATCGACTATCTTGACAAGAGACAAAGGGTCAATAGTGAATGCTATCTAGTACTATAAATGCATTTAAATAACGAAATTGCAAAATAAAAAAACAAAGAAAATTGTATTCGGTTATAACCGAATCTTTTATACCCATCACCGTTGCCCTAAAGGGACAAAAAAAGCAAAAGAACTCAATTTTCATGCTCTGTATTATGGAGTGGGCAAGGCTGACTTTTTTATTTTTAAAATTAAAGTTTTTGTCGCATACGCGTGTGGACGTTGTAGGCGTATTCTTGAAAAAGTTTAAGTCGCTTCCAATTTCTTTTGCAAAATTGTAGGCGATATCTTCATTTTCGCTAACGGAAGAGTGTTCACCACATATGATACAAAGTTGCGCAGACAAACAAATGGGCGGACGAATAGACTGACCTGTATTTCAAATTTGAATCTCGCCAAGAATTTATATACTTTATGAGGTTATTGAAGCTTGTTTCTGCGTCTTACAAAAGTATTGAAAAAAAATTTAGTTTTGATCCACTATAATACTGCGTAGGCGTGGTTAATTTTTTCCATTTTTGTGCAGGTGCTACAGCATTGGCCATAGAATATTCGTTCAAATTTTTCATACATGAGTAATGAGCAAAAGACCAACTTTTTCTTCCTTTTGAAAAATAGAGATGCTCTCAATTTGCATGGTGCCGTGGGCGTGTCCTTCAATCGATGTTTCCCATTTTCAATGCCAACCTCGATATTCTCGATAGCTTCTTTTTTGCGGTCGGGAGTATGATTATAACAGACATTAGACAGACGGACAGACACACAGGCGGATAGACGGACATGCTTAAATCGATTTAGAATTTGATAACAATTGTAACGGAAACAGATTTATATTTTTGTTGTTTATCACATTTCGATTTATTTTCTCGGGTTTTCTTTCCGAACTGGCGAAATACAATACATTTGCGTCAAAGCCAAAACTATCTATGTTTGCTGCAATTATAATTTAGTAAGTGTATTGTTTGGACAATAAAATAATAATATGATAGCAATATTAATAATAATAATGATTATAATAATTATGAAGATACCCTACACTAATCAAGCACATACATAGTTTGTGGGCTCTTTGATGCTTACTTTTGGGCGTTGCAAACGTTTTTACAAAATCAATATACCGCTTATCCTGCGATAATTGGTATAAAATGTAATTTTCAAAAAACAATAAAGATTTTTCATCCTTTTTCATATGCATTTCTAACTCTCCATGTGAAGTATGCGTTAAGAGTACAACAAATTTCAAATTGTTTGTAATAGTTTGGTATTTTAACATTAAATAGGTAAGGGAGGTAAGTAAAGTAGCTAAAGGAGAGGAAGCCAGGTAGCACCCATACTCTTCTGCACACCGGCTGTCGCTTAATTGCATATGCAACGATATGGCAAATTATTGTGAATTTCCTTTCACGCTGAACAGGAACTACAACAACAACGGCTATAGTAATAATAATTGCCCTGAAACGTATTTGAGCTCATGAATAGAATTATGATGATGATGAAGTAGATGATGGTTCGCTTCAGTTCAATTCAATTTAGTTCAGTTCTGCTTCATTGATTTCTCAATAGCCAACAATAGGTTTTTTATTCAGAAGCGGGAATATTTATTGTTTAGCTGCAAAACAAAAACCTATAAAAAACAAAAAAAAAAAAAAAACAATCTTCAAATTTCTATTCAAGTTCTGTTTTTTTCTCTGCTTACTTTAAGCACTGATTAAGCACTGTGTCAAGAATCTCTATTGTGTGAGCATATAATGTACTAGGGTTGTTCGACACGTATTGTGACAAATGCAAAAAAAAAAAAAAAAAAACTAATTTTCAATGTTGACGACCTCTTCATTGTTTTTTAAGATAGACATCGTAACCACCGATACGCTCTTCAATAATAAGTTTGTCATACTAAATGATGTTTCTGCGAAGTACGAGCAGTCGATGCGGCTAACACTAGAGTGGATCGTTCTACAATCCTTCAAAGTCCCAACTTTTACAAAATATCCATTTTTTTCGAAAGGCCGGCGACCTTTTTTTTGCGAAATGGTCAAGTGTGACGAGTTTTGTTATATGTGGTTCATCTTGAAAGTCAGCGAATGATTGTTTTCAGTCATAAGCGAATAAATCGCAGTTTCCTTATCTCTAAAAAGTTTGTCAACAATTTTGAAAGAATTGCAAGCTGGCTTCCTGTGAAATAATCATCAAATTTAGAAAGATCCAGATCGCACTGAGATTTCTCGCGAGTCAAATGATCATCCAGCATTAATTGAATGCTCATCATGGTGACCATAAAAATCTTTAAGACAATTTACTAATATTCCGTCGTGTAGAGGATTATATATTACGCGATTTGTTCAAGACTGAACCATTCACATCAAAGATTTATACGATAACCGTGACAGGGACATAAGGGTCAAGAGTTTAAGTAGAGTTCCAACTGATCTGCTAAGAGTTATTAATTAAATCTTCGTCCATGTGAACGTTGGGAAAACGATCGTGCAAAAGTTAATTCCAGGCCTCCGAGCGTCAAAAAAAGCTCCCACTCACAGTCCCTAAGTCGATGTACCATCAAAACTCTTATTATTTACTATGTAAATGTCACTTCGCATTTGTCAATTCTAAAACTAGAATGAAAGAAAACGCAATACATCTCGAATTACCCTCGTAGGTAAAAAAAACAATTTCTTTTTTTTTTTTTTGTCTTTATGTTACGTACTTATGATCCATAAGTCTGCATCCCTGATTTAGTTTGATTGTTAAGTGTACAGAAATCCTGAAATAAATACTACATATAAACAAACTATTGTTGTGTTGGAAAAAAAAAAAAAAAAACTCAGTGAAGGGAACTCCCCTTCGCAGAGAGTAAATGGGAAGCGAATCACTTTATTTAATACTATTATTTCAGTTTTTCAAATAATCTCTTAGGCTTTGATAAAGAATCGCTTACTTCCGTTAACTGATACTGATTTTCTGTTTCTGTTTTTGTTTTTGTTTTTGTTTTTGTTTTTGTTTTTCTGAAATTTCTTCCTTTCAGCTTCTATTCTTAATTTTTCAATTCAAGTTTTATGGTTTAGCTTTGAGTAATTTTATATCATTTCTAAGTTTTATGTTTGTAATTTAAAACCACTTGTTTCCACAATACCCGCAGTACGTTTGTGTACCTGCCGCATGCACAACAAAAGTATGGTAGAAAAGCAACATAACGTTTCTTTTCATATTATTGGTATGTTAAGCCATCTACACGCGCAAGAAGCTTTTGTATTTTTCTTTCTGTCTTATGATCAAATGTTCTTTTCAAGTGTGCGGGGGGCCCGACAATTGTATTTGCTGGTTTGTGCGTTTGTCTATATATATATATATATATATATATATATGTGTGTGTGTGTGTGTATGGTAAGTATGTGTGCGTTTTCTTTTTTTTTTTTTTTCCTTTTTTGTAATACTACTGAGACTGCATCACACTTTCTTGTCGTATTACATTTCATGACCGCCACACACTCATAGTCAACCGACAATAATTACAATTATTGTAACATTGTCATTAAGAAAACAAGAAACAACTACAAAGCGATTATTACTACGGCTTCCTGTATGCGTACTGGCAGAAAGACTCGTGTAGGCATACAAATGCATAAACATAAGTTTCTACATTATATATATATATATATATATATATATATATATATCTACGTACATAGGTAAGTGCATTGGAGATCTATTATAATGTATGTATGTGGATGCATGTGTAAGCATGCGTGGGTGTGTACACCAACTGGCTTTAATAATATTAATCTAATTGTGAATTAAATTTTACTGTATCGTCACCACCTCACCAAAAAATCAGAGAGTAAATCATCACTTCTTTACGGCTGTAGCTGGTATAGTATCCGCAGATGTACGTGTGGATTAATTATTTATATATAAAATAAATATATATGTATTTTTAAGTGGGTTATCTGAAAAGTCACCGAACTGAGCGGTCAGACGATGGCGCTTCCGCACAAAAGTTGAGAAATATTTGCATACGTTGTTAAGTACTCAGTAAAACTCCAACCACTTTGGAAGCGCCGTTGTTGGTTGACCAAGACTTGAGTGAGTCGATGTGAGTGCTTTTATACAAATCGGTAGAACGAAGATCAGGCTGGTTTAGATGTTGACTTTTAAAAGTCAATTCAAATACACAATACACGAATTGAACACGAATTGGACGCTGCATACGACGACTTGGCTTCACTGTGGACAACGGTAAAATTTAGGCTTTGATGCTAGCTAAAGGCTTATGCTCAATACACTTTCAATAACGTTCCAAACGCACCAAATTTTATCAAAATATTTTCAAAATTTACAACTTGTAGGGTGAACACCAGACTACAAGAAGGATTGATGGACAGACACAGTTAAATCAAATCAAAGAGTGACTCTGAATCGATCCGTATAATAAAAAGTGGGTCTAATTCACAAGCTACGACCTGTAAGTCTCCAGAGTCAGACATCAGACGAACGAACCAACGAGCTAATAAAATTTGGATCTATCGTAAATCTGTCTGAGTGTTACGTACATCCACACATCCTTAACTTATGATACCACACTGCATCGCATTGTATCATGTGTATATGTTGTTTAGGGTATAAATACAATCAGCAGGGGCTTGAGAACGTACCACTTAACTTCCTAAAAAAGCATTTTTGCCAATCTGAGTTAATGTTACGATTCCACGAGAATCGAGCAGTTACCCAATGTAAGCGATATACTTGCTTTTATGAATTAATTCTTAATACTCTCGATTATTCTCGATAATATTAGAACATCATGTACATTGAAAAATCCTTTGATTAAAAATTTGGAAACAAAATCAGTTTTTATTTTTTTAATACTTATATATAATTATACGAATCAAACCGATCCATGTCCGTCGGTAGCAAAAAAAAAACCCGAACGGAAAAAACCCAATGCACGCCAAAGTGTAACGTGACCATTGCTATGCTCGCCGTAAGCCTTTGGTGCAACAACGTAGTAGGAACCTAAGACCAGAATTTGCCAGAGAAGACTCCCAATTGTTAGTGGAATCAATGAACTTAGAAGTCTTTTCTCACTAATTCCTGGTCTTAGTTTCCTTAGTTAAATTCTTGTACCAACTTGTGCTTACGGTGAACACGGCAATGGTCATGTTATAGTTTCATATGCATTGGGCCAATGGAGCCGGAAAATTGGTATCTATGTATGCCATTGTAAACAAGGAGGTTTTTTAAAGGATATTAGTGGAAAATTTGGAAGAAACTACAGACAACATTGGTATGTTGGAAACATTCAAATTCTATCAAGGCAACGACCTCAAGCCTTAGTCGCGCTTAATTTAAGAATGGTTCTGATATAATTGCACCAAAGTGCTTCACCCTCTTCCACAAATCACCCGGCATGGACCCCATCAAAAATATATGGGATGAATTGGACTGCCATGTGCGGAAACTCTCAACTCTTCCGCCCAAGAACTGAAAAGTAGACTATAAGAGGAATGGAGTAAGATCCCCGTTTCCTGTACAAGAAAAGTTGTACAAAATATGCCAAAACGTTTAAATGACTTTATTAAGCAAAACGGATAACTTCTCCAAATATTAATTTTTAATAATATGCAGTTTTTTTCTCTTCCTTATATGAGAAAATCCCAACATTAATGACGCTGTGTTTTATGAGTTGTGGAAGTTATTTAATTTTCTTGACGACTGGAGTAATGTTTCGTTTTTATATTTTAATATGTATCCCGCAGTAGTATAAAATAGTAAAATAAATATTTATGTTTCGACACGGGACTGGGCTTAACAAGCGTTAACTTTTTATCGAGCGAAAAAACCCAATAAACCCAAAGAGACTCGCCGTATATAATCCTATAAAAATCTGAACGACAAATGGTGGAGTTTGTTAAGCCAATCCGGCATGCTAAACCGTTTAACAATAACGGTACTCCATGAAACGGTGGAATGAAAATTTCTAAATGTTACAAACGAAGTGATAAAATCAGTTTACTGATTCCATTTAGAGAAATTGATTGTAAAGGAAAAAAACGCAAATACACTACAATACAATAGAAAACGCTTTTAAGTCTTTACGGAAATTTCATTAATTATTCCACACTATGTGCTTGAGTATGCATTGAATCTCTACGTATATGTATGTACTCCACTTTAAATTTAAGAAAGCTTAAAGGAAAACAATTAATTAGTAGATGAAATCCAGATTGCACGTATCGTCGCGCTGTTTTCAAAGTAAAACGTAAAACTCCTTTTGTCAGTTTGTTCGCTGAGATAAATGTACATTTCACAAGGACTGACTGGTTCAGTTTACTTAAGATAACGCATGTCATTAAAGACGAACAAGAGAAAAAACAGAGAGATAATAATATAATTATATTGAGAAGAAAACAAGAAAAAATTTATATTTAGTTTTAGTCGAATCTTTTAACACCCACCACTACATTGTATACGATAGTTGAAGACAGAGCGACATCTTCAATAGTAAATTTAATATATTAAATATTGTATATATGTACATGTATTTCATAAGTCATATCTTTATAGGGTGCGGCAATGTTTTGTAAATAAACGCACAAGTTAGAAACCGTACTCAGTTAATCCAACCCACTTTTGGTAGTTGTGGATTAAATTCTTGGTTCGGTTCAACTGCTCCTTAAACTTGTTATGTAGATTTCGTTGAGCCATAATTGTAGAGGGTTATACAAGAGAACTGATTTTATTGATTTCTCAACTTAGCGTCACGAAAACGATAAGGAAAACATATGATTGCTTTTGTTTGTTCTCCTCGGTAAACCTTTGAAACCGTAATCACAATTTCAATGAATGAGGAAATGCTCGACAAATGCTGTTGCGAATATGCGGATTCCTTTATTCGCGCTCACATATCGTATCCACAATATATATACATATATATATATATATATATATATATATATACATATATATATTCCGACTTATCTATCGGTCTTATCTGATATATTCTTTCTGGTAAGCAGAACAAAGCGGATATCACTTACGGACTGAGTCGAACCTTTTAACGCCTGCCAGAAGTTGTCCAACAACATTGTTGTGAAGCGAAGAGGCCTTTACAAGTGAAAATATTCTTCGCCATAATCCTAACGTGGAATGCATGATGGCGCTCCTCACGCATAAACATGCTGGTACATACTGTAGCATATGCCAGATATACGCGCATATACATTCACTTAAAATTACGTTTCCAAAGAGTGAAATTGTTATACTATATATACTATATACTATTGTTATAATATATATTGTTATGTATATATATATGTAATATATATTTGACAAAACAAGAAGGATAACGTAATTAACATAACGGGGTTAATATCTAATAACATGACAACAATCTAAGAAGGTCTGTTGTGGGCAAGTATCCGACCCGATATTACTTAACCTAGTTAGGCATTAAATCAAGACGAATAAATCTATTTCCTTATTGATGCTCACGTAGAATGTTTAGATACCTTGGCGAATGTCTATATGAGTTAAAATTTAAGAGAAACTTCATAGACTACTTGTGGTGCGAACGCAATTATAATAACAACGTACTAACAGCCTGAGATGAGATTACTCAAAGAGTAAGCCATTCAATATATCTGAAGTAAGACTAGCATATAGAAGCAGTAGAAATTGATGTGCACTAAGATGTGTATTTTCAATTTCTGAAATTATGTTTAATAAACTGATTTGCCGAACTTTTAAAACACACACAGCACAAAGGAAACAACAAATGGACAAATGGACTCTACTTCGATTCAAGTACTTACACCGACAACATATATATGCAATATATGCGGTGCATTTTAAACAAATATCGCCTGCAGATTGTGTAAGTTATTGACAACAATATTTTGAAATTTTCATCATTTTTTTGTTATTATCTTTCGAAACTATACCGCGAAGAGAGATGTCCGTTTTCGAATTCGATTTGAGCCCATTTAGCTGAAGCAGGTGGGCAAAATTTTAATTGCTCCTCTTAATTTTTTGATCTTTCCCTTCGTAAGCACAGGTGACGAGCAGATGCGATTCGATCGACGCAGAATCTTGTGCCAATCAACAGCGTACGTACATATACTGTACGGGATTTTTAAAATGCACTTCTGCAAGCTACTGTCAAAAGAAAAAATTCAATGCGCTCGCTCTACTAATAAAGAGATGATAAGAAACAAGTTCCAGGAATATTTTTTTTTGTATATTGAGTTTGATTTTCTTTTTTCTCTTTTTCCATATGTCCAATCCCCTATTAATGTAACATGGTGACTGTCGGAGAGAAGAAACGAAAGAGAACTATAGAGGAGGATGGTGGCCTCAGTCTAATGGGTGTGTGCTATAACGAACCCTCTATCGAACTTGAGATTTGAATCCATGAACAATAACTTGGTCACGGCTCTTACCTACTCTTCTAAATGTTGAACCCTATCTCGTACAGAGATAATTGAATTATTAACACCGATAGCTGGCACATTTTTGCTTCTTTGAAATTCTTTTTACAGCTTTGCATCCTGGCTGATCATGTCAATATTTGAAATTAATTCGCACCCGACAGCTAATTGTATTTTCAGCTTTCCATTTCAGGTGCTCGAAAAACAAAGTGATATGGAACGAATGGTGCCTAAGTCATCAATTGAAAATCTTAAGCTTGTTGTATATACAAATGCGTATATTGTTGTTTTCGCATGATCGGTATAAAAATGTATATGAAATTTTAGTTAAAGAACCCATTGTTTAATTATGTTTTAGACTTTCCTGACCCATTCTTCAAATAATCCCGCTCACTTCCGTTTGTAATAACACGTAAAACACATAAAACGGATGATCAGCTACGAAACGCTTTGGAGTTTCCGGGATAATAGGTGCAGGGGGTAACATGACATTTATACAATTCACAGCAGGTGCTTCAGTGACTTTTTGATTTACTTCCAGCAAAGCTTCTATCTATGATTTTGATTGCCTACAAAGATTCATCGGATCTCAACATTTTACCGAAATCAGTTTGTTGGCTACACATGCAACTGATATCTAAAGCGTTTGAAAGCGTTTGGCAATTCCCCTTCAAATTCGACCGTAAATTTGGATAACTATCGCTTTAGTGACAAGCATGCCACTTAGAGGGGTTATTTTAAGTTTCTCCTCCAAATCCTTTAGACCCGTTCGTGTATTAGGTAAAATGATCAGCATCGACAAATCGGAATTTTTACATTCCAGCTCTAATTCCGTAGTGTCTAATTGCAGCAGGAAACCGTTCCGTAAACGTCTCTCAACATGCATCGTTGGCACTTTCATGTTATTGCTTTCATCTAAATAAAACTCCTTATCACGTGTTACTCGCTAATAATTCCATTTGATAAATTTAATCGTGTATAACTATTTGAGACACTAGCTGATGTTAAATCCTACATACGATTATTAGTTTTCAATGCTACCCAAGACTTAATAGCCACTTACATATAGATGAATATGTAATGGAATGGACTGAGGGTGTGAGAAATATGGCTCGTATGTCCAGTTAACGCAGTGGTTTCCAACCTGGGGGGAGCGATACTGTTGCAAGGGGGCATGTAGCTATTTCCAAAATATGATTTTCAAATACAAACCAAAAAAGTCAAATAGGTGTCAAAAAAATGGATCAGCAGTATACGTAATCCCCAATCCTCGCCGCGGATTTTTTGTGTACAAATGCTAAAACATCCAATTCGTACTCTTCTTCGAATCGAAATATCTCGCTTTCGCGTTTGGAGCCAAGTACCGGTGGGGCGTGGAATCAAAAGATAAGCACTTGCAACATCCCGGTTATTCTCGTGCTTACTCGCGCCAAACTTCAGTAAACAGAAGCATCTGATCGTTTCGGTCTTTTTTTTTTTGTTTTTTAAAGGGGGGCGCCGGTACAAAAAGGTTGGAAACCACTGAGTTAATGGAATGTGATGATATTATTTGCAATACAAATGTGTATTTATGTTTAAACTTAAGAAAAAAACAGGAGGCAGAAATATTTTAATTAATTTCATAGAGAAGCAGCATTCAGGAAATGAATGCTCAATCATAAGAGCGATCTGAATATGGTATTTATAGGAGCTATGTTAATTTGTCAAATTTTTATCTTATCTGTATGGCGTTGTATTTTGAGGTTAATATCAGTTAGTTGCCTCCATGCATACACAAAACAGTGGAATACGACAAATTTATAAACGAAAATCTTAACGCAAAATAAATATATATATACGCAAGTATATAAGAACATTGATATATGCCTACGGATATACGTGGCTTAATCATTGGCCAGTACTTAATAGGATTGGACCACGTATAGCCGATTCCTTCACAACTACATATACTGAAGAACACTTCTGTCTACGCGCCAATCTCACTCCTTTTTATGTCGTTAAACCGTTAAGAAACGCAACGCATGGAAAAACAGTTACTTCGTACAAATGCTGCAAAATAATGATGAATATCTCAAAGTGAACGAGAGACAAAAGAACTTGAGCAGGCTCTCATATTGACTGCAAGGGAAACAAGTAGATTAACTTAATTTTACAAATAATGATGTGACTTATGCAAAAATACACAACGTTTTGTTATGCTGACCCTGCTCGTCTTTCATATATGATGATCTTGCTATCGTCGATACTAGCGTCCAGGTCGATCAGATCGTTTAAAACATATAGGACCTTAATATTCCGTTCATTTTGATCAGCGACTTCTACAGGTAGAAATGATAATGTAATGCGAATACATATCGATGTACATATCGGTTAAATTCAATGATTCAATGACCCCCCTCTACATAAAATAACGGTTTTTCATTTAGTGTTATCGATTTACTCAGCGTATGTTGACTCTCATCGCATGGAGCGCTCGAAATCTATTGCTGTTTATTTAAAGAAATTTGATGCCGGGGTCCATTCTTAAACACTTTTAAAAGCTTATTGTAATGCTGCTCCATCATACTCCAATTGTTGGTTTTATTTTCAACGGTTGGAAAGGTGTGCCACGTATTAAATAAAAATTCCATTTTTTGACCGCTTGTTGCAAGCGCTGTCTAGGGTACACTGTTGCAGCTCGCTGCAACTCGTGCTTCTGCGTCCAGCGTCTGTGTACCACTTTTTCAGATCGCTGCAGCTTGGCTTGAATGGCATGCAGCTTCGCCAAGTTAAAGAAGCGCGAAAATGGGTCAATGATTGAATCGCTTTGGATTGGAACATATATATAAGCTCTTTCGGCACGCTATCGCCTTGTTAGCAGAAAGATTGGTAAAAGTTGTAGAAAATGATGGAAAATATTGTGTTGTGTATAAGTGTTGTGTTATTTTTCTCAAACCAAACCAAACCAAACCAAACCTTTTCAAATGAAAAAATAATCGAAATTACTAGAAGATGCTAATAAATGATTTGTATTGTATCTCTCTCACGTTCGGCCAGTTACAATACTGCGGAAAATTATTATAAATTATACGCGTAATTATGCGTAAGACTTACAACTTTAATAGTAGAAGGGTTCTAAGTTAGTACAAGCATTTCTACACATTTTTTTTTAAAACAGAAGTTTACAAAAGTGAAATAAAGTCATGTGTCAGTGTGGGTGAAGGAAAGCAATGCAATTACTGTCCTTACTTTTTAACGGAGGAAGAACACAGATTTTCCAAGTCATTTATTACGGCAAAGTATGTACGGTTTTCATTTCTGTTTACATCTGCATATATTATTGGACATTTTTGGATATTCCTTGCAAAAGTAAGGGCACGCTCATTAGATTTTATGCCTAAAACATCAAAATGACATAAGTATTTTATTTTTTGTGGCTTTCGTTTGTACGCTTAAATACTTACAATCATCAATGTAAAACTGATGGGCATACACAGGGAACATTAATTCTTTAGTAATTGGCTGGATATGTTTTTTATATAACCTTTGATGCATTGCCATAATTTAAATATTGGATCCAAACGATGTCATTCTTTAAATGGTCCAAACACAAAGCTCGATACCATTGGCCATCCTTATCGTAGAGATCCATACAGACTTCCATTTTCCTGAATATCATGAAACGACAAAAAAAGATTAATTTGGATAAAATAATCTTCTTCTCTGTCTTTTAAACGAAAAGTAAAGAAAACTTAATTAGTGAACCCAACACGTTTTCCGCCGTAACGCTGTTTCAACCCAAGATATCCCGGGCATGAGTTAACGTTGAAAAAACAATCTCTAATAAGGAAATACTTGACCAATTGGCACTAAGAAAAAGGAAAAAATGCAACTAGTCTTCATAATTATAGCAGATTGACAAATAAACAGACGAACATAATTAAATCTATTGCTATCTTCTTAAGATCCTTGAGGCATTTCCTGTATGCCTTTTCGTTCTATAAATCTAAAATATCTCCTCTAGTGGATGCAGCGAGAAGAAAGATTTAATTTATTCAAGTGAATACCAACCCGTGTACACTTACTTGGGATTGTATTCTCTACGTGGGAAAATGGGTTCCTTGCAAACAGTCTGCATAATCTTCGGATTACGTCGAATTTCACGTACGATTGGACCCTTCCAACTTATTGCCGTAAAATATTGGCCATATTTGGGTAATACGCTACCGCAATCTAACACACGTAATGTGCATTTTGCCACCACATTCATCAACTGGCATAACCTTTAGATCATCAAGCGTATAAATTTGATTAATAGTTGAAGACGACGTAGTTGGTAACAAATCCTTTTCGTGGTTCTCAATCTTTAGCAATTCCATTCTCTTTTTGAGGATAGCGGAAGAGTCAACTTGAAATCGTGGCAAAGGTGTACTCTCAACTGCGGATGAACCAGTCACAACTGGATTCAAGTGCTTTGATTGCGTTGTAGGTGTATGTGGTTCTTCTTCTGGTTGAAATAACATTCGTAATAATCTTTTGCATATCGATTGCCTTTGATTCGGTTGAAATAATAAGTCGATGCTATTACTGTTGTTATACGTTATGTAAAACTCAGTAGCATTTTTCATGAAGCTATCCAAAGTAACTAAGGCTTTATTTTCTTAAATCGGTGTATTAACATGTTCCAAAAACATGAGATTTTTTAAAAAGCAACGCACTGGCAATGGGCGCAATAGCATAGAAGGTTTGCGTAAAAGATTTCGTCTTATCGACTCTGTACTGCCACTATCGACGTTAACCATCTCGAATGCATCATCGAAGCCAACAATCTTCAATCGAATAATAATATCCGTATTAATTGTAATTTATTAAAGTTTACATAACTTACCTCTCCACGGTAGACTTGATTGGACTTCCTATCAGAAACTAACACGATGTCGCCCAAGTTAATCGAGTCATTTATTTCAAATGGTGAACATTTGTGGATTTCGGAGGCAAAAATCTCTCGATACTCTTTAGCGTTGCAAGCCGCAATGAATACGTGTTTGTAACATAAAACACCGCAGCCCTCCTCAGTGGGGTCGTACCATAATTTTAAGTTCATCTCACTAAGTATACAACTGAACGCCGACACTGTTACATCACCGATTTTGCGCCCATCGCCATATAGACCAGCATCCATCTTCGTTCGAATAGAATCTTTCTGAATTTCATTGGGAAGCATTTTTACGACAAATTTGCGAAAGCGCTAAACAACATTTGGTTTAGTTTACATTCGCCGAAATTATAAATGGAGACCACTTTCATAGGCATATCAATGCACGCGTCCAGGATTCGTTTAATTTGTGATGATCACATAATAACGCCTTCATCCAAGGCGTACACGAGAAATTTATTACCTTTCTTATAAAAACCCAATAGGCGGGCCCTGCGCCAACCTTTTAATGTACTTGCAGCCACAAAAGACCCTTCGCCCGGCACGATATTGTTTGGAAAATTCATAATTTGAGAACTTTTAAGAATAGCATCCACATAATTATCGAAGGCATTAGATAAGCTACTAAATCGCAACAACGCATTATGATCATCAGGAAAGCATTTGACCAAACTTAAGTAAGATCCTTTGTCTAAAATCTCTAATGACAAAAGCAATGGACTCCTTTTGTGTTCGGCGTTGTAAATCCCATTAGGTACATATTGATCAGTTATTCGAATGTTAATAACAGCTTCAATTTCTAACGAATCACAATAATCTGGCAGCATTACCCATATTGCGTACGCACTCACCATTTGCATAATTCGTAATGGGGCATAGAGTCTTTTATAGGGCAAATGTAATACATTGCCATAATCTATAAGACGCACAATAGCTTGCTGTGATTGCGCATTATTCTCTAAAACTTCCCCCCGATAATAAAGTTGATTTAACGGTACAGCCACTAAAGCCTTCGGGCGTACGTAGTTCATAGCGCATGGAACATTCGCGTCTATGTTACGTTTTATCTGAATCATAAGCTTACGCAACGACTCATCGTATTTAATATCGGTGATCCAGACAATGTATTTATTTCCTTCAGACTTCTCGATAAACTGAACCATTGCTTCGAGGAATTCACCAACACAAGGAGAAAATGATGTTTTCCAATCCGCCATCTTATTTGCTAACATAAGAGAAGACATGGATTTCGAATTTACAACGTCTTGTGGTTTGGCCGACACGGTAAGAATTTCTTGTTGTCGTATTCGTTTAGGTTTAGCACCACGCCGTTCCCAAATATCGTTTGAAGATTCATGGCCATTTGAATATGTATCGTTGATATTACCACCACATTACTCATACCCCATGTAAAATGAGCGAGGTTTCGAATGCTCACGCATGGAAGCCTTAATAATAAATTCCATTGGTTCCGCATAACTATTAGATAAAGTATCAAAAAAATTTCAATATATATCTATGGCGACCCATTATGCTTCATTATCTGCTGAAAACACGATTTATAAAATCGTGATAGAGAGCTGCCGCGCTTACATAATTGCAACTCTGGTTGGCAGGGTTGCATTTCACAATCAAACTCTTTATAATGAATTAGATAAAACTGCAGAAGTTTTGATTACTGCGTAGACATATGAAAAAACAATATCGTTGGTATTATTTTGTATTTTGCGTATTACAAAAAAAAGAAATTAAGAAAAAATAACTAAATCGCATATGTTCAGAAAGTTACTATTATCTTGCGTATATTTTATAGAAGTATCGTCCAAATATAAACATAGAATTATGACAGTTATTATAAGTGTTCAAATTAAAATAAATGATTTAATGTATGATCTGAAGAAGAAAAAAGTCATAATAGTATCAAGTAGCCTGCAAACGTTCACTTAATAACTCAATAGTTATATTAATTTTTTTAATAGTTATAATAATTATTTCGCTTTTAGAATGCACTGAGATATTCATATTATGTATAAGGTAACTGTCATTTTCTTCTTTCATCGCAGTGATAGACAATATCGACGGTTGGAACGCAATCTTTTTTGTTGTGAAATGTTAACGGATATGATAAAATCCTTAACAATAATCTTTACTTTATGTTCATATATATTGTTTTTCACGTGTTCAATTGAAATTCTCTGTTTGAAGCTGTAACTCTACAACTCTGTATGCAAACCTTGCTAATAATTCTTCTTTTTCTTTTAGAAATTAAGTAAATCAAAGAGAAATGATTCACCACACAAGTAGAGGCAAACTTACAGTCTACAAACGGCACACTTGCCTAAATTATGATCAAAATACCATCTACAGTGGTTGAACGAATATGCTATGAGATAGGATGTTATGTTTCTTTTCCATTTTTACCGAAACCTCTAGTAATAGATGAGATTGAATGTGTTAGACAACACTATCAGCTCAGAAAATTAGCTATAAAGGAGTTTAATTGTTTCTTTTCTTCTAGATTTTAAGAATTTTTTAGGAGAGAAATTGTGAGCTGCTTTACTAACAACCTTCAATACGCCTTCTGTTCAATGGTACATAAAAGCCTTCTTCGCGCTAGCATTACATCTTCAGGCTTATGTTCTCTTTTTATTGCTGTTGTTGTAATTAATTGTATGCTTGATTGATAGGAAGATAAATAAATAAAAAAAAATGAAATTAAAAATATATTCCAAAAAACATTAAAAGTTAATAAATTTATCAAAAATAAATAGAACATGGACATAATATCGCG
The DNA here is from genome assembly GCA_000688735.1 of Glossina austeni. NCBI lineage: Eukaryota > Metazoa > Arthropoda > Insecta > Diptera > Glossinidae > Glossina > Glossina austeni. The sequence goes on from KK502456.1 coordinate 608,056, forward strand.
GAGTTTGAAAATCTTACAGAGATTTAAAATACAGAAATTTCAATTTATATATATTAATAATGTGAAATTTAATATATTAAAGTGAACTTATTATATCATGGACTATTTTATAAATGCAATGAATATAATTTACACATATGTATGCAATGAATAATTTTTTCAAAATTTAGTTAAGAACAATTTTAAATGTACAGCAGCACCAGCACATTTCTAGGAATATACGTTTGACAGCTCTGTGGGAACAACAAGCTTGGGGATGGGGATGATGAAATAGCAATGATATAGGCTGTGATTATCTCAATTTTCCTAAAAACATCAAAAAAAAGAAGAAATTGTGAAAAAACCATTTGTCTGCTTCATAGAAACAAATAACGGTTCCGAACGTATAATTCTGCATAATGTCATATAATGAGAATTTTGATTTTCGACTACGTAGATATGGGACACAAACATAGCAGAAGTGGAATTATAGCATGAAACAAACTTTATATATCTCACTTTTTTAATGTTACTTTTCTATATGATAACAAAATAGTAGAAATTCTTAACAATCCTGTGCTTGAGAAGGAATGGGCAACAAAATATAGTCGCATTGCGAAATGAAGAATGTTATGTTTTAATTAATAAAGGTTTTGAGATAAATTTGCCAAAAATATAAAAAAATTGTAAATCACTCTATGGCGAGTCTATCGATAGCAAGCAAACATAACAGTGACTATTAAAAGTTAATAGTCTTTGCGAAAATTGAAAAGATTTTATTTAATTGAAAACGACCTCCACTGAATGTAAACAAAAATTCAAGCAAGTTAAACGACCTTCATACAATGTAAACAAAAATGAATAAAGTTTTCAAATATTTTTACTTTATTTGTGATATAATCAAACAGCTGACTTTTTGTACAGCGTTGCACAAGTGCCGTAAAGTGAAGCCAAATTATTGGCAAATGATAAATACTTTTTATTCCGTAAGTTATATTAATAAAAATATATATATAAATAAAAAAGACAACACACATTTTACACAAAAAATTAGTGTAGGTGTTTATTGTTAGGTTTCTGAGATAATAGAAGAACGAAATTGTCAACACGGGCAATATCCGAAGAATGGATCAGCTATAGCTATTCTAAAAGCTTGTTTGCAATGTCAGCTTACAATATTTTCACTGTTTAGTCGGCCATATATTAGTAGCTGTAAATGGTGAATGGTGCCACTTTAGAAGATTGTAAAATATTGCAAAAAGAAACATGCTCGCATGAGTTGCCTGAGTCGCATGACGTTGAAAAGTATTTACAAATAAATAAAAGATGTATGTAAAGAAATAAAAAATTAAAAGCAATAAATACTTTGGATAAGACGTTCTATTAAAAATAAAAATATATTTATGAAAATTTTGTGTAATGGAAAATTTGTCAAAATAAAGCGTGTTAAGTGTGTGTGACCGTATTAGAAGAAGAGAGCAAAACTACGCATATTGTTTTTCGCGCATAAGAGTTAGACACACGCATACATAACAAACGAGTACATAAAGAGACCTTAATACGAAATATTCTTTCTATTTAACCTCAATTTCAGTGTAAAATGGTTTTGTTTTAAATTGGTAGAAAATGAAAATAATTTCAAACGAATATTTACACAAAAACTTTAAAAACCACAAATGACGTTGAAGAAATTACAACAATTTTTTAAATATTAGAAAAGAAAAAACGATAACTTAAAAAAAAAATCTATATATTTTCTTTAATGGCCTTTTTCTTTTTAGCCTAGACTTTGAACAATATTAACTTCTCAGTTGGCTGAAAAGCCCGAAGTAATAATGGGTAAAAATCATCCACCAGATGTCAGAGAGTATGATTCTTCTACTGATTCTTCGGAAGAAAAAAGTAGTCCGACAGCTCCCTCACGTAGTTGTCAACATCTAAAAAAATCCGTGGACTCTTCGAAGTTGCGTAAATATTTAAAAGCTACTGGTTTGCTGTTGGAATGTCCTCAGTGCCAAAAAATGAATGCATGCATGTCAACCGGTGAGACTCCAGATTCATCCGATGCAGTTGGTAGCTTTGAATATGACAACACATTGTGGCTATGTTTAAAATGTGGCACTCAGTTGTGTGGTCGTAATAAAAATAAACATGCCCTGCAACATTTCGAGGTTTGCAACACAAAATGAAAAAAGAAAAAGCGCTGAAAACTAGCAATTCTTTTTGTTCTATTATAGACTCCCCATTCCGATTCTCACGCTTTAACCATGAATACTCGTTCGTTTGAGATTTGGTGTTATGAATGCGACAATGAAGTGCAACAAGATTCCAGTAAAAATTTGTTGGATTGTGTGGAATTCGTTAAAGGTCTAGCGCATAAATCCCCTCCAAGCACCGTGGGAAATGTGGAAAATAAAATTGTGGCTACGTGGGAAACCTTAAAGCCGCTGACATCTAATGAAAATTTTGCGCCCATTGCCCACAACCCACCACCGCCTCCACCACCCATACCAGGCATGGCTAAACGCATTCAAGATCCATTGGTTTTGTATCCAAATTATCAGAATGTTACCGCTATATCAACAGTTGGTAGTAGCTCCACCGTAAATATTAAACAATTGAATGAGTTGGAGCAATTACCACGTGTTCGAGGCTTAACAAATTTGGGTAACACATGTTTTTTTAATGCGGTAATGCAATGCTTAGCTCAAACACCATACTTGTTAGAGGCTCTAAAGGAATCATCAGAGCCGGGAGAAGGGTATGTTATGATTTCCTAAATATGTAAAGATTGTTTTGTGTTTATATTTGCATATTAATAGATTTACTTTACCGGGCGGTTCATTTAAATTCAAAAATGATGAAGTTGTTAATTTACCGCCTATTAAAGGTTCGCTTGCTGCTTGGGGTGGGTTAACCTCCGCTTTAGCCATGACATTAGAAGAATTACAATCAGGAGGTGATTATTTTTTCTACTTATTTTATTATACGAAAATTAAAACTCATTACCTTGTTCAGGTGGCGTTTTTACCCCCAGCAAACTTTTTAACAAATTGTGTTCCAAATGGCCACAGTTTCAAGGCGGTGATCAACATGATTCCCATGAACTGTTGAGGCATTTGCTCGAAAGTGTTAGGTAAATGTATTTATTAATTATCTCTTCCTATCAACTGCGTAACTTTTCTTTTTTTTAATCAAGATCGGAAGATTTGAAACGTTATCAACGCGTTATTTTGCAAAATCTTGGTTATAAAGACCAAGACATTACTTCCGTTTCCGACGACTTAAAGCAGAAATGTAAAATTTATGGTAACCAGGCAGCCGATCGTATACTACGTCCCGATCAGGTGTTTCGTGGATTTTTAGTATCCACCTTAACCTGTCAGGAATGTTATAACGTTAGTTCCAGACATGAATATTTTTTAGATTTATCGCTACCGGTAAGTGTAGAAAAATCGCAACCACCACAAATGCGTCGCAAACCATCTCCAGACAACCCCAACTCGTTTTATCTACACAATGCTCCTAATGCCGCACCGTTAAGCGCAGGATCTTCTAAAGCTCAGCTAAAAAAGGAACAAAAGAAAGAACGCAAAGCTAAACGGGTGGCAAAGCATCAACATACGAAGTTGGTACAAAAGCAAATGCTTGAAGAATTGACGGGAGCAGGAGGCGATTCCATTATTCCACTAGGTTGCGCTACAAGGGAAGAAGCCGGCGCTAATTCTGCCATTTCTTCAGCCAGCTCATCTTCGGCCGAGCAATCGGATGCTGATGTAGAAGACAATCTTATCGATGACAGTGAAAAGAAAATACAGAAACCATTAGCAAATGTGACGACCACTAGCATTGTGGACGATACCAATGGTAACAATCAGCTGTCCAGTCCAGCTGAGAAGAGAGGAGATTCACCAGAAAATATGGACAAAGATTCTTTAGATGAAGATGAGAATGGTAGGAAAAGCTTTTAATTTCATTTAACTTTACATCATCTTCTGTATAATTGTAGACTCTGGTATCGCCACTAGTCCAAACAATCCAATAAATAGTTTTCCACCTTCCTCCAATTCCAATTCAGAAGAGACCAATGGCGATAGTGTAACTGACGCCAATAGAAGTGCCACTACAAATAGCGTTTTATCATTGGGCCTTAGCGAGAAAGGTGCCAATTTAGTGAAACAATTAACTTTAAACGACAACCCGTTAACTACTCCGAATACCCCTTCAATGAATGGTGAAATAAAATCAAATGAGACCGATGATGCGGTGACTCAAGCTGTCACGCAATTGCTGGAATTGCAAGTCAATAATGAAGACGACCCACAACAACAGAAAAAAGCTGCAGTTTCGCGCGGTAAAACGAAACGTGTTCGCACGCAAAGCTATTCAGACTGGAGTACCACAATTGCACCGCGTTATCAATGCGAAGATGGCGAGTGTTCAGTGCAGTCGTGCTTAAATAATTTCACAGCTGTAGAATTGATGACCGGAAACAATAAAGTGGGTTGCGAAACTTGTACGAAACGGCTTAGTAGCGATGATCCTAAGGCGAAAACCGTTAACACCAATGCTACAAAACAGTTCCTGATCTCTAGTCCGCCCGCTGTTCTAATACTACACCTCAAACGTTTTCAACTCGGCCTGCGTTGTATGTTTCGTAAATTGACACGGCCTGTTAGTTTCCCCATGATACTCGATATTGCCCCGTTTTGTGGTTCAAAAGTTAAAAATCTCCCAAACATTGATCGCAAACAAAAGAAACTCTTGTACGCTTTATATGGGGTAGTTGAACATTCGGGCGGCATGTATGGCGGACATTACACTGCCTATGTTAAGGTCAGACCTAAGTTATCAGCCGATGATAAGCGTTGGAAATTTATACCTCAAGGCAGTAAAGCGGAATTGGATCAAGATGATGAACAACGCAAAAAGCTTGAAGAATTATTGGCACGCGAAAAGGCAAAGGCTCGCGACATGCGAATGAAGGCGGCTAATGACAGTGATGATTTCTCCAATTCATGTAGTAGTACCGATTCAACAAATACCTCTTCCTCAGCCTCAGAACACGAAGAATTACTACAGGCGGCCAGTACGAACACTAATACCGAACCTGTAGATCAAGGGGCGGCTGGTGGCATTGAAGAAGCCTCCAACGTGCAAATGCCGTTAGGTAAATGGTATCACGTCTCAGATTCTTTTGTACGTGAGGTCAATGAAAGTGCGGTATTAAGTGCTCAAGCCTATCTATTGTTCTATGAACGAATTTATTAAACGAACGGAAAAGAAGTGCAAGTTGCGGAAAGGCACTAACTATGTAGAATGAAATAAAGCGGGGTATGTAAAATCTTCACTTTACATTTACATGTATAAGCAAATCTATATAATTAATCAAATAAAAAAAGTCCTCTTTCAGGGAGTGTTCAACCTTCGCAGTTTGCTCTTGGACTGTTGAGGAAATGTTTTCCCGTAGTTGTAATTTTTCTTTTTAATTGTGAATTTATGCTACTTGTATGCAATATTTGTCTTTATTTAAGTTAGACTTTTGCATTTCAAAAGATTACTGAAGGAAATGATTATTGTAATGATTTCTTAAGCATTTCCTGAAACGAGCCTAATCAATCACTTTCTTAAATCAAATAAAACCTATTATTGACACCTACATTAAATCACAACGAAATGAAACTATTTATAACTATATTATGGTCTGCATACTTTAATTAAACGAAATGATAAAACTTAAATATTTCGTCCTTTCTATTTTTATCTCTAATTTAAATACATTTTTTTTTTTTAAATATTGATAAGCCAGGAATGTCTCTTAATATCGAATTTGTTTTCATTTTGAGATTTAAGAACAATGTCTCCTAACATTCAACAATCCTGTAGCAGTTTTAAATAAAACATTTAGTCGCGTGAACGTTCGACATGTGTGCCGGTTCAAAATTTTAAATCGAAAAATCTGAATTCTTATACAAAGATATAATGTTTATATTAATTACAAGAAAAATTTTATTAAAAATTGTGTATCTCCTGAAAACGTATGAAGTATATTTAGTTTAAGCGAAACAAAGAACGATAATAAATCTTAAAACATAATTATATAAAATTATTTCATTTATTTATGCCAACCTATTGCGATTCACTTATTTATCCATCAGCGGAAGATGGCCGTCTTATATTTTTGATACTCGGCTTATACCGCTTATCAGGATTTCAATAAATTGTATGCTTTCCTGATTGAGGTAGAAAGGTAAAAGCCTACTTTTGCTCTAAGATCGTAGACTCTGATCTTCCATCGTTGCTTAATAACAAAAATGCCTTTTTCTCATTCACTAGCTTACGCCAAGATATCTGCATAAGAAAATCCAGTTCGTCAGGAGTGTATAAAATAATCAAGACCACTTTTTGTTAATGGAACTCGCTATCACTTGTCAATGTGAATAGTTTCAGATCAGAAATCCCGGTATACTATAATTCTAAATATGTATGATTAGTAATTGTTGTAAAGTATAATTTATTTTCTTTTTTTTGTTATTGTTCCGAAGTCAACTTCATAGTCATATTGGTACTAAATCCTTTTTTAATCTCAATTAATTTTTTTATTGTATTAATTAATTAATGATTTACTATTATTAATTATTATAGAAAAAAGAGGAAAAGCCCGCGAAAACTGTTGCATGCCGCAGCTTAAAATCGTTGCGATCATCCTAGCAATTGAAAATTTGAACGTCTTGTTAAAAATTTCGCCACGTTATTTATATTTTATAATGCTTGCTCGCCAATAATGTGCAATAAAGTTTAACGAGTAATGCGTGAGTTAACTTGAATAAAGCTTTCTAGGAACGCTTTATCAGGAACGATGACATTTTTCCTCACGTTAAGACTCAGTTGTGCTTTCAGTATGATTTACATGACCAAATGTCACTGGGAAAGGAAGGAAGAAGGTTTTCGGATACGTAGATGTATGGAACTTATTTCTTTAAAAAGTTGAAAATCTTATTTATTGTGGAAATAAATTTTGTTTGTTACTGGGAAAGAACTTTTAGCACGGATTTAAGAGGTGATTTCAAAATTATAATTTTATTTGTCCGAATTAAGACGAAAAGGCTAATAAAAGAAATTAGTTTTGAATTGAAAATGTGTGAAAATTGTTTATAATAGGAATCAAAGCCAGGCTAATTCCGCCGAATTGGGGAGGCTCATGAGGCTTTAAATAAGGATTCTCAGGAAATTTAAGCTTTATTTGTCAAATTGTTGATGATTTGTGACAACAATTTTTTTCATCGTAGCAATTTTCTATAAAAATTAAGTGGATCAAATGGGTCTATTTTTTGGACCCGACACTATATAAGATTTCTCGTGAATAGTAAGCCCTTCAAAAAAGGCTTAACTTTTAATATTTTATAATGAAAATTGGTCCATAGAAGAAAAGAATTTTAGAAAAAACACGAACGCTAGGGAATTCGGATTACATAGGTCCACTTTTTATATTCCAACATATCTAGGGGTTATCATGAAAAACAAGCTCTTACATGGAGACAAAACCTAACTTCTAGTATTTGATGACGGAAATTGAGAAATAATATAATTTTTGGGAAGTAAATGAAGTTTGCTAAATTTGGTTCACACCTTGTGATGTTTTGGTATCCTCAAATATGCGGGCTTTCATCAAAAGTATGCCTTTGCATGAAAATAATATGTAAATTTTAGTGTATTATTAGCAAAGTGAATAATTTTACTGGGGGAAGTGGTTTGTGGTATCTAATGGTCGGCCTTGCCCGACTGTAATAAAGTATATGAAGTTTTTCGATAATTGCGCGTGAAGCTTTATATAGATTTGTGTAGTTTTCGAGGTCGTCAGAAATCTTAGTAAATAAAAATGTAAGTCCAATGGTTTAATGAAAATTCTGTTTTCTCGGCTTTTTAGTTAATATTTCAGTTTGAATAGTAGGTCACCAATTGTACTAATTGTTTTGTCCCTACTCTTTTCTAGGGTGGTTTTCCTTTTTTAGTTATCCGCTTCATTTTGCTCATCACAAAATCGAAAAGAAAGTGGATGGAAATCTCAAAATTTGAATTCAGGTTTACGAAATACTTTTTTAAAATAAAAAAAAGTATTATAGTATTTTCTAAATCATTCTTCAATGGCAGTCGCATATCCGTGGCTTGCTCAGTGATTTGATCCTGTTTGTAAAAGACGGGCCAATGGTTTGATATGAATATTTCATGTAAAAAAGGAGAGAATGAAACATTTCGACAGGAAAAGCCAAGAGCGCATTCCGACATTGGGGCAATTCATGGAAAGGCGTCTTCTATGACGATGAAAATAGAAAACTATTCTTACTTCGCTTGCTTAGCTCGCTGCAAAATAGCTAAAGCTCAGCAAGAAGAGAACGTATGGCTGAAGAAGTGAAGACGAGGAAAATTAATATAAAAGCAAGAAAGAAAATTATTTTCGGCTGTGAACGCATCTTTAGTATCAACCAGCCTTTTCCTAAAAAAGCTAAAATAACCGAACGAGAAAACTGAAGTTCCATACTCTATAACACTGGATGGCCATGGCTGACTTCTTGTAAAATATGGGTGGAAACTTTTTGCATATGTATATTGTAGTTTATGAATAATTAAAAGGGAGCTTTTCTCAGCTTGTGTGGGAATGTAGGTGTGTCCTGTGACTGATTTAATACATATTGAATACCAACCTTCCTGCAAGAACTTATAGTTTTTTTGTCAAAAGAAGGGAGAATGTTTACCATAGACCTTCAATGGCCAGGCAGACAGACAGACAGACATGTTTAATTGGATTTTCATTAAAAACAAATATACTGTACGGGCTGTCACTAGTTGCTTGGTAGTTGTTGTAAGTGTTTTTACAAAATGAACGCACGCTCCTCCTTGAAAGAAATCACATGGTTTAGGCTCCCAACGATACAAACAAATAGAGCAAAAAAGTTGTCGCGATTGGACGGATAAAAAGCGAATCATTGTAAGACCCTTTTCCCAGAGCTATAATGTGTGCGGAGTTCTTTTGAATGATATTTAAATGGATGTATCTTCACAAGCATTAAAAGAAGTGCAAAATTGAGCAGAAAAATTTTTGGTTTGTTGAGTAAACTTGTTAAAGAGCTACACCATAAACGTTCAAACTGGCCGTGCTAATTGGAGGTTTTTCTATACTTATTTCTGTATCGCGAATCTATTTAAGTGCTCGCATTCTCATATATCCGGATCACTGCTTTGCCATACAATACTTCCAATTTGTATTATAAACTTGGCGCGACAAGGGCAAGACTTATAATACAATCCCAGCCGTACGATGGAGAAGCTTATAAAAATTCTCTATTTAGGTCGAAAAAATGGCGAGTCTATTGGTAAGACTAGTGTCTTATTTCGAAGCTTTTTAAAAGTCCATGACAGGTATTACTTCGGCAATGATTTTTTTGAAAGTTCGTTCAGTTGGATAAAAAATAATATCGCTAGGAATAGCATTTAAATTTCGGGATATTTAAAAAATTTCCTCTGCATTGTTACTATAATTTATTTGGGCGTAACATTGAGACGAAAATCATGTCCTTGATAAAATAGGCCGGCATGAAAAGTACCCTATTTTGTGAACGACTAAATTTGTTAAAATGTTGGAAAAGTAATAAGAGTATATTTAAATTTTTCTCGTAACACAACGGTGCGCAATGCGCCTTAATAAAGAGGTTAAAAATATATTTCCCAGAAATCGATCAAATAAACCGATTAATAAAAATATCACTATAAAAAAACTGGTATATAGTTTTCAAAATGTTTATAAGCAAAGGATTTGCGGAAGGGAAAGACAATGGACTCATGATATTCGAGGAAAAACTTGATCAAATATGTGTGAGCTCAACAGCTGTGAACTGCTATGAACTGTAAAAATTGTAGTTTCTGCAAAAAGGTTCCTTTAAATATTGTAAATAGTGGGGTATGAAAAAATTGGAAAGGGCAAAATGTAGAACAAACAAGTAAGAAAACTATATTCGGTCGTGATCGAATCTTTTACACCCATCATAGTTATCCTAAAAAAGCTAAAAAAAAGTAAACGAACTAAATTTTCATGCTCTATAATAAGGAATGGGCGAGCCTGATTTTTTTTACTTTCAAAATAAAAATTTCTATCGGATAGGCGTGTCCTTTGAAAAGTTTGGGTCACTTTTAAATTCCTTTCCAAATTTACAGGCGATATGTTCATTTTCGCTAACGGGAGAATATTCACAACAAATACTGCACAGTTACGCAGAAAAACAAATGGACAGACGAACAGACTGACATATTTAGGTTCAACCCAAGAATTTGTATGCTTTTTGAAGTTTTTGAAGCTTGATTCTGCGCTTTATTGAAAAAAAAAATAATTAAATTTTGATACACTGTAGCATTGGATGGATGTGGTCAGTTTTTTCTATTTTTGTATAGGTACTACAGCATCGTCCATTGAGTATACGTTCATATTTTCGTACTTTTATCTGCTATAGTTTATAAGTAATGAGTAAAAAAACCAATTTTTAACTCCTTTTGAAAAACAGAGGTGTTCTCAATTTGCGTAGTACTGTAGACGTGGCTTCCGATCGACTTGGTCTATTTTCAATAGCAATCTGCGTGCAGGACCTTCTAATGTGTCTGCTAAATTGGAAGTCGATAACTTCATTTTGCGGCCAGGAGAATGTTTAAAACAGAGATTACACTGAAGCTTGTTTCTGGGCGTTGTAAACGTTCTGAGGAAATGATTATCATCCTTTGGTGAAGGGTGTAAAAAAAGGTTGTTTGTAACAATCTAATCATTGTTTGGACTCAATCACTTATAAAATAAATTTCGTAAAAATCTTACCTCACTACTTGAAGTTTTAAAATTCCAAAGTAGATTTTAGTTAATGTCTGTCTTCGTAACCAGGTTAAATGTTGTAAGGAAGCGTTTTGCTCCCCTACCAATTATGACAACATACATAAACAGCCTGATACTAAAAAAATATGCCGTAGCATTTCCTATACATGCCAGCAATACGGCTTTGTGTTCTTAGCTTTGAAAGGATTAATGCAGAAATAATTGATTCATACACACAACGGTTCTGCGATTTACAAATTCATACGATTTCGTACCTAGATCAGCAATTGCAATAAAACAGACATAAGAATATGCATACAAGCAAACATTGCAGTAGAAAAAAAAGAGTTTATAACATTATGCATATCGATAGGGTACGTATCATATGAAGGCCTGCTTAACGGTTCTCCGGCTTATAAAATCATACGATTTGGTAACTAAGTCAGCACTAGCAATAAGATCATAAGAATTGGTACGTAAGGTAGTATTAACAATAAGATATACATAAGAGCAGCATTATAATACCTATACAAGCAAGAGCTGGGTTTATAACATAGATGCAGGCAAACATGTTCGGTCAAATCTAAGTAAGCGTACATAGTAAAAGAATATCGTGTAAGAATATCGTTACAATACACATACAAGTGACTGTTGAGGTTGTAATGTCGGTATAGTCAAAACTTCTATGTAACGGGACAGTGATGGTAATCGCGACTATAGAAGAGCGCGTCACAAAACGCTCATCCTTTCAGTTGTGTTATAGCAGCCAGAGGTAAGTGATCACAGACGACATAACTAGTTGACGTCACCGATAGGAATTTTTTTTTTGGACTTTACGGATAGCGGATGGCTGGCTTAGCTTAGTCGTCATCCCTGAATAACGGATAGACACTCTCTTCAGCGACATGAAACGGTTAGGGACGGACGAGTGGTCCTTTAGGCCGAGGTTGGCTGCTATAACACCCGTGGCGTATTCTTTTTTTTTGCAGAATCTCGCGATGGGTGGACGGTTAAAACCTGGAAAATAATCTTTCGTAACGAACAAAAAAAAATATTGAAAGCGTTAAACAAGAGTCGGGTCACCACGCTGGTTTTTCTCCCACTCCACTTAAAAATCGCTTATCTAATTCCTCGTAAATAATAAATCGAAATAATAAGAACAAAATTCGAGGGTCCAAGTTTTTTTTTTGTATCGATTTCGTGGACGGAGTCCTGGGGACCGCGAGCATATCCCGCCAAAGAAGATTCGTTACAATCTTATGACACCATTTGATAAAACAACGAGGATAGTTATTTGTTTTTAACGATTTTTTCCAAATGTGCAGTGAAATGTAGAAACGCTATGGTGAGCCACGACTTTATTCTTCGACTTCGACTTCGACTTCATTAAATACCCTACTCTCTTCTACAGTTACTCATATAAAGACTTTTCAAATTAAAGGGTTATATGGGAAGTAATCGAAAAAGTGTTCCGATCCGCACCAAGGTCAATAGCGTTTGTCCTTGGACAAAAACAAGTCAGAAACCCGTTTAAAATCTTTCAGAGCGTTCCGCGGAAATCGAACTAAACGATGTTGTGCTAGGGCCAACATGTCTTCCTAGTTTGTGAATCCAATCTCTCGCGGGCCTATAAAGGCCTCTTTCTTGAGTTGTTTATATTGGCATAATTATCTTAGAATTTAGAAACCTTCTTGAAGTAACATCGGGTAAAAAATACCGTCTAAGTCTAAACATAATTGCACCAAGCGAAAGAACCCGTGTTAGTGGATATCTCGCTTATACTTAAAATAATTCTACCTCTACTTATGCATCTATTAGGTTACTCATGTATTCGAAACAGTGATCGTACCTAATGAGAAAAGGCGTAATGCTTATGTTATGCTCGATACACTTATGTATTTAATTTTTGTTTGTTCGAAAGACTGAACATATCTAGAAATGTCTTTAAAAGAACAAACGGTGTCGGGTATCTATGATTCCTCATAAGATGAATGTAGTTTTCTCAGCTCACACATCAACACAGAATAATTGCGTTATTTTCGGTTCCCAGCAATTTACAGTGAGTTTCATTAATATTGGGTTTTTTCGCTCGACCGAAAGTGAACGGCAGGTAAACCTTGTCCGTTGTCCAAATAAATTCGATAAGTTCACTAAATAACTTCAACAACTCATAAAACATAGCGTCATTATTATTGGGATTTTCTCATCTAAGGAAAAGAAAAACTGCATATAATAAAAAATTACAATTTTTGTAGAAATATCCGTTTTGCTTAATAAAGTTATTTAAACGTTTCGCCATATTTTGTTTAACTTTTCCTGTGTGGGAGAGGAGTAGAGACTAACTTGGTATTTTGGAAATATTCGAATTCTACCCCGATGACGACCTGAAGCATAAGTCCTGCTTAATTCAGGAATGGCTCTTATATAACTGCCCCAAAGTGCTTCTCCCCCGTTTCCCAAACACCAGGCATGAATCCCATCAAAAATATGTGAATTGGACTGCCATCTGCAGAAACTCTCAATTTTTTCCGTCCAAGATCGGAAAAATAGACTATAAGAGGAATGGAGTAAGATCCCCGTTTCTTGCACAAGAAAAGTTGTACAAAATATGCCAAAACGTTTAAATGACTTTATTAAGCAAAACGGATAACTTCTCCAAATATTAATTTTTAATAATATGCAGTTTTTTCTCTTCCTTATATGAGAAAATCCCAACATTAATGACGCTGTGTTTGATGAGTTGTTGAAGTTATTTAATTTTCTTGACGACTGGAGTAATGTTTCGTTTTTATATTTTAATGTGTATTCCCCGGTAGTATAAAATAGTACAAAACACATTTTTATGTTTGGACAATGGCCTGGGTTTGGCAAGCGTTTATTTTCGCGTCGAGCGAAAGACCGCAATGTTAATGAGACTCACTGTAATTATGATAAGTCGCTTAAATCGACCATAAATCTTTTTAGCCACTTAATCTTCGAATCAGCCATTGTTCGTTATTTCGAGGACATTTTTGATGGAGAACGACACTAAAAGGAATAATTAGAAGTGCACGTATTCGTATCGTTATATTGTATAGTGTGCGTGTTCGTGCGTATGTATTCATACTTATGTCCATATATATTTGCGTATGGTATACTTTTCTAATAAATTCCGTTAAAATTGACTCAATTCTTGAATAAGGGAAAACTATCGAATAACTAAGCACTGATGACCGTTGTAGATTATGTTATGTCACAATTTAATTGACAAGTTTTTAAAGTAGCTTAAAAGCGGAGGTTCACAGTTAGGTTTAGTCGATATATTTATATTCCTTTTGCATGAATCACTACAGAGTACTGCAAATTGCATATTTTTCTATATGTGCATTAAAGGTTAATAAAGAAAAAATCTCTGTAGAAAAAAAACTTCGCAAGAGGAGAATTTATGAAAACGCACATATATCGAATTTTTTAGGTGCTTTTTAAAAAGTAGTAATAATTTTTAAGGTTAAGCAACACGCCACGGCCCGCTATTAAATCCCTTACACCATCCTACAGTTATTTATATAAGAACTTTTCCAAATAAGGCTTTCTATGGGAAATGCTCGAAAGAGTGGTCCAATGGGAACCATTTTCAATAGCGTTCGTTCTTAGGTCAAAACGCGTCAGCCTAATAAATTCCATCTTAAAAATTGTGACCTGTAGGTTGAACGTAAGACAAGCTTAGATCAAAAGTAGAATTCGAATCATTCGGTGGCATAAATGGTGAGATTATCTTTCTGGGCATTGCATACATTCGAGCAAATTTAATAAATCCTTATATCGTAAGTGTTGTAGCGCATACGACTTATTTCCTATATTCCTTTCCCAAAGCAATTTTGTGCAGATCGAATACACAACATGGCAACATTTTTCCTAGTCTTTTAAACGGTTCGTCAATCGAGTTAAATCGATCGAATATTTGGAACAAGTTTCTGAGTTTTCACCGCAATCAAAAGGCACATACACAAAACAAATATGTCGGTGGCAGGACGACATGAGTTGGATTTTACAGTCCGTGAAGGTCTTGTCGACTTCGCGAACCGATATTTGGTCGTCCTTTTCGCGGCATTGTTCTATTACAATAACTTTCTGGCTAAATAATAAAACAAAATTTTGATTTTTCAAAACGCACGCACGCATTTATTTATTTTTATTTATTCATTTATTTCTCATGCCCGCTACTGAAGGATGCGAGTGGACAGGCACGCCTCCTAAAACACGGCCGTTGTCAGACACGGCTTCATTAGAACACGGTATTAAATTTTCGATTATTATAATACGAGTCTGATGTAACGCGATTTCAGAAAATCAATCGCTGGATTTTTTTCAATCGTTTTCACTTTTACTTTATCGTTAATATTATAAAAGGACTTTCGATCAGCTTCGGCTAAAAAAAAGATTGACTATAATTTTTGGCGAAAGTTAATTTTGTGATCGTGATTATTATTTTTAATTTATGTATTTTATTATTATGTGCGTCAATCCTATATATATATATATATATATATATATTTCATTTTTATTATGAAAACTTAACTTAAAATTAACTTATTCTTTCATTTTTATGTATATTTGGAAATAAATTTAAGCTATCATGAAATTTTACACCTCAAGATTTGGTTTCGATACAATACCGTACACATTGTACCGTCTTGATTATATCTAAGTGTAAATTATAGTGCTCTATATCATATCTTAGTTTTAATAAGTAAATTAAAAAGCTTCGTATAATAAGGTTTCGAAACCGCGCGGTACGGACGCTTATACTCATTTCATGACAATGTTTGCAACATCCAAAAAAAACCTTCAGAGACCTGGAGATATTGCTGGTCTGCATAAAATTTTGAATCGTTTGAGTTACGTCTGTCCGTCTGTGAGTCTGTATATCTGTGCGGTATATGTTATTGAAGCTCTCGATCTCTCGACCTTAAAATTGCCCGAAATACGGACAATTCTTGTGCGATATTTCAAAAGGGTCTGAGTTGGTAAAAGCATGCATCCACAACAAAATCTAAACAGAACATAACCCCGTTGCCCTAACCAAAAATGTGTTTGGTTTTCCCTTAACTATCCATATACTATAGAAAGTTGACATTTTCTAGATTTCCTTTGTCTAGGACCCCAATATTCATGCTCACAAGTGCGAAAAATCGGCTTAGCTCACACATAATCATAAATGATCAGTTTTTTACTTTTTTTGATTCATTCGAAGTTTTTTGCTTGTCAATCTTTGAAATTATTTCGTACATTCTTCACACGACAATACATTATCTGTGCGAAAATGGGACAATTTTAAAATAAATATGATGGACCCCACAACGTGATGGATTCGTTTGTTAATTGGATTGGATCGCTGCCAGATCAATATCGCTCTCTCGACGTGGTACCGCCATATTGCCACAAAAATGGGAAAAAAATTGTAGAAAACAATGGAAAATATTTTGATTGACATCGCGATGTTGTAGATTAATTCGATTATTCTAAGTAAGTGTTGTTAGTAATTAATGTAAAGTAATTTGGATCTGCTTGTTCTGTTAGTTTTAGAATTTTGAAATTTGAAATTCAGGCAAAAGCGCCAGAGCTTAATGGCAATGAAATCTCGAAATGAGATCATATGAAGATATCGGTCTAAGTAAAGTTAAGTAAAAACCGGATATTACAAGAAAGTGAAATGTTGCACACACACACACACACACAAACACACAAATACACAAATACATCCACTTCTTTTCTCCTTCATCTAGAGAACCGCTATTTATTTATTTATGATTTTTGTATTCTAAGCGTACTCTTAGACGAAATCATGAAATGGCGTAAATTAAGAGAACTCATAATGAACGCGGACTCTCTTCGGTTAGTATTATTATTAATATGAAAAAACTGGGAACAGTTTCGCTATCAAAATCATCTTTGGCTATTGCAAAATTTCTATCTATATGTAGATGTATATTTGTTTGTTACTATTTACGCTCTGAACTAAGAAATTCTTTTTCAATTCTGACCAATAGTATGCCCTACGTATTCCCCTTAGTTTATTCATCCCATTCGTATGAGTAAAATTCATTTTAAACCTAAGAATTAATTCCTTAGGGTTAGGTGTAAAATACCATTTAAAAAACTCACGCATATACTTATTCATTCCATATACATATATATATATATATATATATATACTCTTATAATAAAAGGAAAACAAAACACAATGAAAAATGATTAAGTGAGAGCAACAGGTCTGCTTTGATATAATAGTTTTTAGACTAATTTATTGGCTTTTGTTCTTCCGGCAAATTTCTGATTCATTTTCCTTCTCAACTGACAAACAATAGAAATTAGTTTTCGTTTTATTTTCTAATTGAGACCGAAATTCTATACCATTCGTAACCTCTGACATGCAAAGTAGCACTTAAACACTCAATCATCAGAAAGCGTCCTTTGTGCTCTGAAAGCCCTACAGAGAGAATTAAAAGGTATTATTATGATTTTAATAAAATGACGTGGGTGTGTGTTAAGTGAGATCAAGGGCGAACTGTGTTATTCGTTTATATCAAACTACATATTTTGTGTCAAGAAACTTTGAAAATTCCGCTTTTTGGTTAAGATTAATAAGAGAAGCGAAAAAATAGGACGAGGGATCACAAATGGATCGCAGTTAAGCAAACTCAATATACGACGAATTTTGCGTACCTTTAAATTTCTGTGCTGGTAAATGTGAGATCGACTCGCTTTTTTATACCCTACACCATTTGTGGTAAAAGGATGTATTAAGCTTATGCGGATGTATGCAACATCGAGAAAATAGCCGTTCATCTTTCATTATACTGATTGATTCAGAACCATTTTCCTCATTGGTCTATCTATTATCTGCTCGTCTGCGTATCTGTCCCTCTTGTCTTCTTGTGTTCAACCTACAGCGCGGAATATTTGAGATATTTTGATGAAATTTGGTAAACTGACGTGTTTTGATCCAAAGACGAATGCTATTGAAAATGTTTCGGATCAGACCGCCTTTCCAACCATTTTTCATGTAACGTCTTATTTTGAAAACTCGTTACATGAATAACTGTAGCGCGGTTTAGGATATCTAATGGTGGTGAGCTGTAATTAAAAAAAAAAAATCTGCTATTTTCACACGACATACATGTATACATGTAGAAAGTTGTAGTTTATACGATATTAACATTTGCGAATTTACGATATTAACGTATGCGAAGATATGCGAGAACGGAAACGGACTTAGCTGCTTACTGCAGGGGAAAATAAATATTGCTTTTATCGGCATATTCCTCGTCACTACAATCTGATATACTTTTCAACGCTTTAATAAGTCCATATACAAATAATATTTTATATAATAATAGTTTATATATTTCCGTTATATGCGGATTATATGTATACCCTATATGTAGCATAAATGTATAAAGACCCACAAATGATGTATTCTTTGAACAGTGAGTCTTTGATATCGGTCTTCTCTGTTGTTAAAGATTATTCTCACTTTAAATTTTTATGGCGCTTAAGTTAATATTCTTATAAAATTGAAAATTAATTTTAATTGTCTTGTGCTCAATCTCATAAACCGAAAATTATGTAAGCATCGAAGTCTCTTTTGACAGTATATTGACTTCTGCATTTTTACATATTTCCTAAATACTCCCATAAATCCATAAAAAATTTTAGATTAATATTTGTGTATATTAGCAGCAAGTCGGCGGAGGCCGAATCTTGCATTGCTTGCCCACCACTATCCTTTTTGCATTCCACTCTTCAAGTTCTTTTATTTGATATCCATATGATTAAAAAAAAATTTATCGCGGTGTCCACCATATTCGTTTGGGCAGATAATATATCGTCACTTGAGGAGTGTGCAAAATAGTCTTCTTTGTCTTATGATAAGTAGGCATAAAATCTCAAAAAAGCGAAAAAAAACAAAATTGAATCACTTGTAACTTTGTGTCGGCATGGGTTATGTTTTCCATTCTTGCATGTAAGAAGAAGAGTGCAGTTCGTAGAGTAAATGTGAAAAATTTCAATTTTCCAACTTCTATAATTTCCGAGTAATGAGCCAAACTCCAAAAATGTTGTTAAAAAAAACGGAGTTGCCTTCAGTTTAGGCTCCATTGCGGGCTGCTGGCCTGGCAAATTTGTCCCATTTTCAATGTCAACGTGCGTGCAGAAACTGGCAATGTTTTCACCAACTTTGCCACCGATATCTTCATTTTTGCGACGAAGAGAGGGCCAACGGCACGCACTACATAGACACACAGATGGACCGACATGGCTAAATCAATTCTGAAGCTTGTTTTCGGGTGTTATATACATTATGGAAAAAAACAAAATGAGTTTACCCCCATCTTGCTGTGGTGGGTATGGAAAATATATAAAACGGTTTTATTATTTGAATTACGCCTATTCTGTAAGTTGTACCTTATGGATGGAATTGTGTTGCAAATTTCTATTTTGTGAAATAAAATATTATGAAGTATTTTATTTATTTTAGACGCAGATCTCATGCTTTTCAAAATTATACACATTCACCTAATTGACCTCAGATTATGAATTACATTCTAAGTTTCAAGGTCAAAGTTTAGATGGCTGGCCCGAAAAGGTTAAATCCATTAAGAATATCATGTCGATGAAACTTATATTATATCGTTTCCTTAATTTATATTACAAGTCGTATGCACGAACACCATGAACCTACATGTTCACCTCCATGTTTTGGTGATAGATGTAAGACTATATAGTCAATACAAATAAAATATAACGAAGTTTATCCAAATTTATTGTGTCGTCAGACTAAATCCAATAATATGTAACTTTATATAGTAATGTTACGAAAATCCCAAATCCAGTTAATGCTAACTAATTGATTTTTCCCAAGTAATAAACTCCTTAGTGCATAGTCGCGGCGCGCCATGCAGCTGCCGGGCGACGAAAAAGATTAGCAGGAAAATAGACAGGGAAAAAGCTAGGTGCACAAGCGCGGTGCGTCATACAGCTGCCGGCCGACGAAAACGATTAGCAGAAAAGCAGGTTAACGGATTGAAAATGAAGCCATGAAGTTAGGTGATCGTAACATGCTCGTAAAATTGTATATAAGTAGACTATTTGCGGAAGGCAGTTTAGTGATACGAGTACATTGACTCGCAGGAGAACATTTGAGTCGGATAAGAACATTTCAGTAGAAAAAGAATAGTTGAGTTGAGAGGTCGAAAATATTGCTAAAAATAAATTCTAAATAAAAGAACTTTGAAGTGCACTTCTCTCGACCAAATTATCCACAATCTAGTGCTACGGACAGTGTCGAGAAAGCGGAAATTTGTAACAGTATTATATAACGAATAAAACTTTCAATGAAATTTTTTTTTTAAGGGAATTTTTGTATCTTCTACTTTATTTTAAGACGTGAAACTACTGGAAATTTTTCAGATTTAATTTTTCCTGGCTTCCGGTGTTGTTGAGAACAATTTTTTAAAACTGCAAACGACATGGCTGTTATTCCAATTAATGATATTTTTTTAGTGCGATAAGCAACGCATTTTGGATGAGCTAATTTAAAAATTAATTGTTACTAAAGGATTCCCCTTTTATAGGGTACATCACTTGTAGTGTGGAATGTACACAACACCCAGAAGAACTTGAGATAGACCGGTCTTTTGATATACCAAGCAATTCAGAACCACCCTCCCCATAGCTCTAAACTTGTCTGTCTACCTCTCTGTCCGATGTCTGGCGATGTATTCTTGTGTTCAACCTACAGGTTGCACTTTTTGCGTTATTTTGGTAAAGCTTGGAATACGTCAGTATTCTCTGGGTTAAGTACGAACCCTATGGCAAATGGTTCGGAATTCTCATATGGAATAACACCTTATGAAAAGATGAAAAGTCATCATATGAAGAAATATTTTAGTGTTGAGGCAATGTTATAAACCCCCTGTCAGGGAAGCTTTCCTACGAAAGCGGAATCTTTTTATGGTAAATTTTCAATATTTATTGGTGACTCTTGGTGGTCGTTGATTATAATAATTTGACATAAAAACTAACCTTACTGCTGTTAGACCAGGTAGGTCTATTTTTTGTATCCCATCCCATATAAAACTTCCAAAGGTAAATAGGTCTTTATATGACAAAAATGTCCAATTTCTTATACTTTATGATGAAAATTGGTTGGAGAGAGGGAAAGAAGGAGAAAGAAAGAAAGAAAGAAAGAAAGAAAGAGAGAGAGAGATTTACTGAGTTTTCTGGGAAGAGGGGTGTGGCGTGTAGATACTTAGCAATTCTTTTCCCCATTCCACCAGATAACAGACGCTACACTAATAGCGCGATTATGTCAAAAGAAAGGAATGAATAGAATTTTAACGCTCGTCCATTGGTCTCTTCAGTCATTGTTTTAAGGTGTGTTATTGCAGTTGTTAACAAAGGATGAGGAGAATAGAATGTTGAAAAGTTTATTCTTAGAATATCGAACTGAATTTGTCTTCTAAAAGCTCGCAAAAATTAGTTACGTTTGTGTGATACATTTGCCTATTAAAACTGTGATTACGATAAAAGAACGCTTCGACCTCTAATATAGTGATCACTATTGTATATGTACTTAGTTCTTCGGTGTTATATAATATTTTCCAAGTGTTAACAAAAACTTTCGATTTTATTCATTGAATTAATGCCCGGACTGAAAATGATTCGGAGAGAGATCGACTATAACGGCATAATAAGAAGAATGTTATGAGGTAGAGTTTATTTAAGAATCCAAAGTAAATAAAATTTTCCCATTTGTTTCGTAGTAATTGTGTTTTACACTGTAAAACAGTTTCAAGTGACGGTAAACAGAAACTTGGACAATTTTTTGTGTTGGGATTTGTTAGATTTATAAACAAGCAAATAAATAAACCTAAGCAAACACGAAATATCTATTATTCATATATAAGCTTTCCGCACTTCAAACTATCCTTAGGTCAACCATTGCTAACGTGTTACATTCCAAAGGTGATATAGAATTTCTGACAAAGCACAAAAAAAAAAAAAAAGAGATAAAATTGTATTATGCCCTGTTAAAGCAAAACTCAATTAATGATAATAAAAGACAAAGAGAAGAGATGGAGAAAATATAAAGGTGCAGAGCATGACCGAACAAAATTTGTAGAATTATTATGTAAACAGCAAGTGCTTTTAAATTGGTTTCTTTTTTCTTTTTTTTTTTTTTTTAATGCAATTCGTAACGGACGGTTTTGCGGATGTGTGAAATTTTTTGGATTTGTCAGGAAATACTTTAATTTGGAGGGCCTACGGAAATAAAGTTCGCTACCGTTATTTTAGTATAAAGGTAACGATTAAATAATTGCAAAATGGCGCGCAGTGTCTTTTCTATGCTGACAAAGCTCGTCTGTCTGTAATAAGTGAAGCATGACTACGAGGACGTATGGTGAAATTTAGTCGACTCTATTAGTCTTGTTAGAGGTGAAGTGTCGATTAATTTGTAAGCAACAAAGACTCATGTGGAAATTTGCCGGAACTTATTATTCTTACTTGAGGCAAGCACCATATTGAGGCAATGGCATTATTTTCGATCGATTTTAAGGAAAGGAATTGTGTGTAAATTCACCAAGCAAATCTTCTTGCCCCGCCTACCTATAGTTCACACCAGATTGACTAAATTATTATGATGTATTAAGCTGAAATTTGGGCTGTCCAATCTTCACCCAATGGGCATGAAGGCCATCGCATTGTAATTGATGCTCAGAAGCCTTGAAAAGATCTCATCAAACAACGGAAACTTCAAAATATTGTCGTTTAGATCCTTCCTAAGCAAACGCTTTTACCTGAAATAGCGATTAACCAACACACACAGACTTACACTTTCATTCTTAGCGTGTTCGTTGCACGTTGATTTTCTCATTTCCAAAATTAACAAACAGTCGGAACTATAAATAATTTCCATGAGCTCCATCAGCTCCGTGAAATGTTTATAATATTTTACTAAACGACGTGTATTGAAGTAAATTGACTTGAATCCCAAACTTTCTACACAATACGCAATAAAAAATAATCGGAAAACTTAATTCGACCTAATGCTCATGGCTAGGCTTAAATACCGACCACACTGCACAAGATTTGTTTGCCTGGTAAAGGGAAAATTCGTAACTTATACGTGTTATGCATAACGTATATTTTTGAGATCATATTTTTATACAATTTTCACAAAGCTTATGCGTAATAAGATTACATAACCAGTTTTAGTTATGTAAGACCTCACTCAATAAACTCGGGCAATGGCACGCGGGTGACTATTGAAGAACCTGCAAGGCTCTTGGAAAGCATCGACTTTCGAACGCAATGTGTCACCGTTGCGACCATCAGTTTATGAGCTGCCTATGACACGCAGATTTTTCCATATGTCATTCTATGACCTTATTGGGTGATGCGTTCTATATATTATTTAGTTTCTTTGGCAATGCAGTGACTTTGTTCCATTTTGAATTTAACTTGAGAACAGATGGCTGCGAAAAATTTGAGCACAAATTCATTCCTTTAATGAAAATTTTTACCTTATAATTTTTGTACTCATCATCGATGGACGAGGGGTGTATTCTTTTTGTCAAAAGCATCAGAGACTCCACAAAATATATATATTCTTCATCAGTATCAAATTTTAAATCCATATAAGCATGTCCATCCGTCCGTCTATGTAGTGTCTGACGTAGACATTCTCGTGGCTGCAAAAATGAAGCTCATCGACTTCAAATTTATCAGAAACATTGGAAGTTCTGGCACGCAGGTTGGTATTAAAAATGAACCAAATTAGTCGAAGGACACGCCCACAGCATCACGTAAACTGAGAACGTCTCTGTTTTTCAAAATTGATTTTTTGCTCATTACTCATAAACTATAGCAAATAAACACACAAAAATTTGAACGCACATTCTATACTATACATTTGTGTACAAAAATGGAAAAAAATTGACCACGCCCACCTCATATTATAGTTTGTCAAAATTTAATTTTTTTTTCTATAAGACCCCATAAAGTATACAAATTCATGGCTAATTTCAAATTTGGAATGCACCTAAACATGCTCCTCTGTTCGTCTGTCCATCTGTCTGTTTGTGCAACTTGGTATTATTTGTGGTAAACATTCTCCCGTTAGCGCAAATGAAGATATCGTCTACAAATTCGCAAAAGAATTTGGAATTGACCTAAACTTTTTAAAGGATGCGCCTACAACGCCCACGACGTCTATACGACGAAAACTCTTATTTCGAAAATAGGAAAAAGCCAGCTGCTCCCGCTCCATATTATAGAACATGGAAACTTTGGGCTTTTACTGCTTTTGTCCTGTTTAGGATAATGGTGATGGGTATCAAAGATTCGGTCCCGATCGAATTTAATTTTCTTACTCATTATATAATGAATTTTTTTTTTATAATAAATGGATCGCAGGTAAGGGCTAGTGCTTCATCGGATGTCCTATTCAGTTGTGGGCAGGTCTATGAGGAGTATTAGTTGCGGTGAAAATATTATTACTGAGGAAGTCACATTCGATCTGGTAACGTTCCATCGAAAATGAATGTATAAATACTACGACTTTTTTCTGGCAATTAAATTCAATTGCAAAGAAGGTTAGTTTAGAAAATCAGAAATTTTCGTAATTCTTTTTAAAAGGATTTCGGCGTCGATTCTTGAATTTGATTTGACTGCATCAACTATTAGTGTGCGAACAAATTTCGCACACTTTGATGAATAAGTTTAGATGCGACAGACGGAACGATAAAAGGAATTCACCTATTTTGATAAAAAGGTGAATGCAAAGAAGTGCCGCTAATATGTGCAAATAAATGGATAAATTATAATAACTGAACATTTAAAATGAATTTTATAAATTTGCTCGCACCACTGCTAAGTCGGTTTTGTGCGCACATATGCTTTCGCAAACATATAACATTCTCTTCTTCTTCTTTAAATGAACACCTCAAAATAAGCAAATGAGTTATATAAATATACACACATGGATATGCAAATTTAGATACATATGCCGAGCCAATATAAACTTTAGTTAAAGCACTTACTTTACGTGAAACGTGGAAACGTACAAAATATATGCTCTGTAAACGTCCCTACGTTGCCTATATGTTGTGTTTAACATAAAGAGAGTTTGTTGTGCATACATGCGCATATTTTGGATTTTGTGTATACTGCGAAACCTGAAAACATTTACTGTTGTATGTATGCATGCATGCATGCATGCATGCATGCGGTTTTTCTTATGTAGTTATTTGTCTGTATACATGTGTAGGTTTATATTTTAACTGTATATCATAATAGTGAGGCATGCAAACGCATGAACATGAATATTATTTCTTATCACTATGTGCATGGACGGATGTTACTTGTTTGCATATGCATGCAGTCTTCGACTTTTATACAGCACCTGTATTGTGCATTGAAACAACTTGCATATTAACCACAAGTATTTAATAGAGATTCTTGCTTATTTTGCGCTAAGGACACACAGACATACTCTAACAAAAAGTATCGCAAACGGGTTAAATTACTTCAGCTAAATTTATATAAGTATATGTTTACATGTGTCGATGTGCATATGAAGAACAGTGGCATACTAAACTTATCGTTTTCTTTGTTCTTAATTACCATTAAATTCTGCACGCATTTAAATAAGACCGTTGTTTGTTTGTTCGTAACTCACTATTACAAGTTTCGCGATCGTAAAAGTTGCAATAGAAAACCAACATTTGATTGCTGCCCCCCACGGGGGGAAACATTCATTCTTAGGGGGTAAGGCTGACGTAAATTTTTGGAAAAAATATTTTCTTACTACTGCTTTGAACCTCCTAGAATATGCGGAAAAGTTCACATCACATTAGAGGAATTTAGTTCTTGAAATTTTGCGCCTTTTCCCGAAGATCTTACCAGAGACTGGTTGCGTCGATTTTTTTTGTTTTTTGTTAACAAAAGCAATTGCTCAGGGGACTTCTTCTACGTGCGTAACACGGCGATGGTCAGAGAGAAGGGTGGGATAGAGGGAGGGAGGGATAGAGGAAGGGAGGGATAGAGCGAGGTCGCAGTCCGGTAGGTGTTTGCTCGACCGTCAAGTGTTATGCCACAAGCCTATGTGAGAAGTTGCAGTTCAATCTTCTATCCGTTGATTTTTAGCTGTTCCAATACACTGATAGGCTACTTTAGAAATTACGTAAGTGGCTTCATCAACATGATCATTAACTAGGTATGAGAATGCTTCGGGTAAGAAATTACGGCTTTGGTATAAAGTTTCTGATGTTGACTATAAGTTCCGCTATTGACCTACATATCTTTTTTCTGTTTTCTCCATCGTTTCGCGATGACAAATGCATCGACTAAAAAATTGTCGGGGAAAGAGGATGAAAAGAGTACTTGAACATGATGAGCATTTTTATCATGCAGAGTCGGCAGATTGATGGAAAGATAATAACAATATTTTTTAGGAGAAAAAAATTTATCTTCAACATATGTCTGGTGTTGCCATTTTTTATCATTTTTTGTTGTTGAATACTTCAATGCACACTCCACAACCTTCTTAAATACTATGCAATCTTTTCTTCCATCCGAAACAAAATGTCCAAAAGCTCTTTTTTTGTTAGGCTGTTACAGAGGGCTTACCTCTGCATACACTATTGCTCTCATAAGCGAATAGATAGATAGATAGAAATGGTCTCGATTGGCACGTTCATGGCTTTACGAAATGTAAGTGGAAGCTCGTTATGAGAGAAACGTTTCAAGTTTCTGCTGTCATTGAAAATGTTTTTTGGTTGATTTGAACGAACCACTTTTATATATCTTTGAATCAGATCACCAAAAACGAGTACGATAACTAGTCAACACAAGAGCACATGTTTCGACACATATTTTGTTACCGAAAGCTCTGGTCTGCAATGTTTATTCTTCCTCTTTGGGAACACGGTTTGATTGACGAATGGGTGTGCAGACGACTGCAAGCGCATTTATTTTCTCAAATTTTCTTTTGATAATAAAATTAATAATGGCTTCCCTTGGTCTTGTTTAACTGATTCAATGTTTCATTCAGCATAGAATGCGAAAAACATAGTGGTGGGTATGCGAGATTCGTGCTCCGGCGAATATAACTTTCTTACCTGTTTTTTCGTTGTTTAGGTAAAATAGTTTAAGCAGCACCTAATGCCGTTAATCAGGCTTTTCGAGCGAGAAATTTCCTTTTTGAGCTGAACAGTTGTCCGGTCTCGGTATTTATAACGTTAAGCAGCTTAGATGATTACAGGGCATGATTGATGTTAGAGGGCAATAACATAATATTTCTGAACGTCGTTTTCGTTAGCTCGTTCTCCCTCCGGTGGCTGACTGGGAAGCCCCTCAACTCTCATCGGCAGTAAATCGCTCTTGTCACGGTGCCATACTCGTCCATTAACCTCAATGG
This sequence comes from Glossina austeni, assembly GCA_000688735.1. Taxonomy (NCBI): domain Eukaryota; kingdom Metazoa; phylum Arthropoda; class Insecta; order Diptera; family Glossinidae; genus Glossina; species Glossina austeni. Next base: position 635,346 of record KK502456.1, read on the forward strand.
ACAGCAGTTTACTTCTCGCAAATTCACGACATGGGTCATCAAGCCCAGCGGACGACAGGAAAAGTGATGTTTTGGGGCTCGTCACCAGCAAGTCGGTTAGAGATTTCATAAGTCTCATGTTAATCGAATTTGGGCGACACTTTTCTTCCGACTGCATGATGGCCTGCCTTATTTGAAGATAGTGTTGCGTACCGTATACGGTACGGTCAGGTTGAAGTTTCAATGTCGTTTCCATTAGGTTATCGCCCATTTCTTGGAACTATATAATTTTGAATATAATCTTCTCGGTTTGTGTGTGTGTGAGTGCGATAAACAAATGCAAATAAAGTAAACACGACTGTGAGGGGAAAAACCATGGGTTAGTTCCATATATTTTCATTGTGGATACTGCTTACGTGCTTATCATTCAGTTTATAAAGAGCAATCTCTAGATGCGATCTTGGATTAGATTTGACTGTCGGCTTGAAGTTTTGATTGCTTAAAAAATCAACACACGGAGGAATGATTAAGTGGTTTGTTTGTCTTCTTTTTTAAATCCCCTTAAGGCTATCGACAAGTAGGTAACAAAATTATGCAGGATATGCAAAATCAGCTGTTCTTCGATCTTCTGCACCTTTTGTTGCGATATATTCAGGGGCCAGAAAAAAAGGCATAATTTCTTTTGAAATTCTGCATATGCCGCGATGTTCATCGAAAATGTCACGAGTTCATTGCATTTTTAAGCTGCGATGAAATTTTCAATTGAATGGAACAAAACGTCTTAAACAATGAACGTATTGTCATATAATGTCGTACCTTATGACGAAAACACGAAATCTTTCTTATTAAAATCCTTACGGCCTCTTCGCTATAAATTCTATAAAAAAAATCTGTTTAACGTGGTGAGTATATTATATATATAATCAAATTGGAAGTTTGTTCTTCTGTCGGTTGTGCGGCGGTTGGGCGGACACTCTTGCTTGAAATAATGGTACCATTTGGTAGTAATGTTATATATTAACATAAATTTTATTATATTTATCACCGAACGAGAAGCATTTACTAACATTATCATGGCATATGCAGAGCTTATGAAAATGTTTGAAAGACTTTGCAATAACAAGGCAAGGGTTTATCTTGAAGCCAGTAAAGCATTTCCATAAGTTTTTTATACATTTACTTTTTTTTATATAACATAAGTATCCGAATAAAATGTAGTAGAACATGTATTGTATTTTTTTGAAATCCCTTACTGAGTTAATGAATTGAGTTAAAATATTCTTTTCAAATATTTATAAAAGGCTTCAATTGTACTTTTTTTTAATACTTATGCTTAATACTTTCTTGATAGTCTCAAAGGTTATTTATTCTATAATATATATATGGAAAGGTGTATGCAATAGCATGTAAATGTTATAAACATGTGTGTGTGTGTACATACTTACATTCGACATACACTCTTTAAAATATGTGAAAAACGAAAGGTTTCACTTGTTTATGGACCTACGACATCATGACATGTGCACACGTTTACGTATAAATAAATTAAGTAAATTAAATTTTAACTATTTTTCCTGTTGTGATTTTTGTTCTCGTTTTAGTCATCAAATCATGTAAGAAGATTAAAAAACTAACAAAGAGCGTATCTTGCACGTCTACTGCCTTTGTAAAATATATTAGGTTGGGGAAAAAGAAATCCATTATTTCTTCTTCTTCTTTTCCTTCTTTTTGAATCCAGCTTTGTGTAAATGGTTTAAAACTGTTTTATGGTCGATTTTTAGCTCCTGGGCGATGTTACGACTGCTAACACCGATCATTTCTCCGATTTTATCGACATTCGACCGATATCGACCGGCCTACCTGTGCGAGGTGCATCTTTAACATCAAAAATTCCTGAACGGAATCTACGAAACCAAAATTGCACATAATTGGCTGTTCCAGTATCGGAACCGTAAACACCATTCACAATTTTAGCCGCCTGGCTTGCATTTTCGTCTTTGTTAAAGAAAAACTGTAAAATGTACCGAATTTTCTCTTTGTTCACTTCCATTTTTAACACGCTGTAACTCACAACTGAATGCACCAAACAAAAAACAACAAAAGAATTTTTTTTACTGCAAAATGTCACCTTTCCAACGAGCATAAATCTGAAATTGTTTGATCGTTACTTTACGAGAAATCTACCAGTGCAGCCATTTACCGAAAAAATAATGGATTTCTTTTTCCCCAACCTAAGATATAATGTATACTGTATCGTGTATCGCTTAGTGGACAAACGACAAAACAAGTCGACACTTTAATATCTTACGAGAAGTTGCCTTCTATTTCGCACGTGATAAGGCGCCTGTTTTAATAAAACGCACTAACAGCAATATCATGGTTGATAACAATTACACGAAAAATCAGAGCCTTGTCTTTGCAAGCATTCACTCAATGAAAAGGTATTTTTTACGGACAATTTTCAAGCGTATTTAGTTTCAAAGCGTTGTATGCTTTAGTTTGATAATCAATGACCAAATTTCAGTGGAGGTGTTTGCGTGCAACGGCTATGTTGTGGCATTAATCTGCCACACTTTTGATGTATTAGCCTGTGAAAGTTTTTCATTTAGTCTGGAAATTCCTACAGGCTTTATCGGAGCGCCTGCCATAAAGATTTAATCCCTAATTCTGTCGCGTTAAAGGCGTGCAGGCGAATTTTAGCTCCATGAATACATAGGCAAAGGAGAATTATATTTCCACACTTCCTTTCACGACCTTTCACGAGGTTTATTTAATTATTACTAGGAATTAGCGCTTGCAAGATATTCGCCCAAACTATTGACAATGTCAAGTTTGAGTGATGATTAGTCCGATGGTTCCTGAGACCTTTGGTATTGAAAGAAATCAATCTGCTATCAATTGGACTCCACCTCGTCGTGGATTAGTTGTAGCTTCACGTAAAACGTAGGCATGAAGTTGAAGATAATCTGTCGAGGTAACATTAGAACTAGACAAAGCATCTCATCGGGATATACTCGCTATGGAGAGTTCTTTGCCAAAAAGATTCAGTGGCACAAAACGGTTGTAGCTGCATCTCATAATTTTTTGCGATTAATTTCGATGGGCTCGAACAGTTCGGAAATTTCACTCTTAAGGCTTACCATATAAAAGACTTTGCGGTGAGTGAATACGTCTTCACATAATGACATAGACACTGCTGGTAAACATTTGTACCGATATATGAAATTTTTTGCGATTAATTTCCGCCGAGCGCAATAACAAATTTTACGCGAGAAGTAAATTCTGTACACAGCTCTTAGGCCATAGCAACGAAAATATAGATTTTAACTGTAAATTATTTTTGGCCATGTTAGCGGTTACAGAAATTGTAAGCCAAGTGCGCTGTCCCATCCAATGATGTTATTTCATTGCACATTTTTCGATGTCCGTAATTGAAGCGATTGTCATCGTGACGTCCTTGTTGGTTACTATTTCCCATAAAAAAAAAAATTAGAAAAATTGCTTTTAACAAAATGTGAAAGAAGCGATGAAAATATAAAATTAGAGGAGGAGAAAAGCGATACAGCAAAGCATTAACACACTTTCTGTTCATTACAATCAGTGCAAATGAAGTGATTAATTAACAAAAATGAACAAATAAAAATCATCGAAGGAAGAGGGGCACAAAAATCTATGCATGTCTTTACAATTTTGCGAATTCAAGAGCTCAAGAGAATGTATAGGCTGTTCAATAAACAGAGAGAGACGAGCATAATTAAATCTAGTTCCTGCCTTAATTGCACCTCCGCATCGCAAGCGTATTATCCCCGCTTTTATTATCCCAAGCTCTTGTACGCATTTTGAAAATATTAATTTGCAAATGTTGAAATTATATCCAACTTTCTTAGGGACCAAATTAAGGTGAAACGTTATCGAAGTCTTCGTTTACCCGTAAAAGCTGTGCCAGTCTTGAATGTACATTTTCAATGCAATGCAAACATTTGATCAATCTTATCGTTGGTTAAGTTTTTACATAGCATAGCATCAACACGTCTTGTGAGTCTCTTGAGAACTGCAAGGATGTCACTGTAATAAAAGAATAACAAAATCTGTTGAAGGACACATATACTCCCTAATACTAAGAACAAAGAAGACAAGTTGGAAAATTATAGCCAGTCGTGACGGAATCTTTTACACTCATCACCGCGATCCTGAAAATGACTTAAAAAAGGGAAAAGAACTACATTTTCGTACTCTACAACATCGGATGCGCACAGACCGATTTTTTCTATATTCAACAAAAGGAAAGAAAAGCAATTCACGTTGCGTAGGCATGTGGGTGTTGTATGCGTGTCCTCGGACCGGCTGGGGCCTTTTGCAAATTCTTTTGAAAATTCGTATGCGATATCTTCGATTTTGTGAACGGGACAATGTTTACCACAGAATCAAGAATGTGTATATCTTGTGGGGTCTCTGAAGCTTCGTTTTGGGCCTTGTAACCGTTTTGATAAAATGAATAAATGAATGAATCCTTATAAATATAGGAAAAACATCTTTATTTTGCAAAATAGTTGCTCTTGCCGCTCCCGGCTAATCGCTAAAGTTATAACCTTAGCTATCGATAACATTTTGGCATCGCATCTTACTGTTAAGCGTTATATTATCTGTACATGCCCGCGGTTCAACATAACAGTTTACCCAGTGATGGTGAATGTCTTCGAACAGTTGAGCATCTTAAAAGAGTCGTAACCCTTAGACTTAAACTCTTCATTGCATGAGGAAAAAGATCAACCTGCAGTTTTCTCATTTTGGCCCATTTGTGCTTGACTTGATTAAATGACACCTTCATTTCCGCCACATTTCACCGGTTTTTTTTTCTGATATTGTCTTTCAAAATCTGCAATAAGTCCACCTAATTTGCGCCGTTAAAGATAATCAGTTAAAATAGTATCTCACGCGCACCGCGCAAAACTAACTTTGACAGATTTTGGTTTCCATCACCTCTTCAAAGCCAATTCCCCCCTTTTAGTCTATTGTGTTTTTCAGGCGGAAAGTTGTGTGCTCATGTTTCGCTCATGCTCGCCCGTATGTTTGTAAAACATCGCTACACAATCGATGAAAACATGGCCACGATGAAATTTTCTTTCGTTCTGAGCGAATACCCACCTGGCCTATCTAGCGCGCGCCCAAACTCTTATGCTCAAAATTTCAGTTAATAAAAGATGTATAGCATATTTTTAAGCGCTTTTCATTTAAATTAGTTGACTAGCAGCCGATAGCCGTTCAATACCATGTTGTGGATGTCTATGACCCTTTCCAGTATAATTGATGGTCCTCTGCACCGGGTGTTTGCAGCTACGAACGATACGTTCGTTTTCGCAATTTATATTTTTTTATCGTCAACGAATGACCGAATTCTTCCAACGTACTTACGTAGTCTACCTCGCCTTTGATTGGACTGCGCTCTTTCAAACGGAAGTATCGTACTGTACAACTATAGCGAATTTTTTATAGACTCAAAAATTCATTGAGCGTTTACTGACGATAGCGTTGATGGCTGTCAAATGAGCACAAAATAATATATTTTTATAATTCATATTTAAGGTTCAGAAACTCGATCCTTGCGAGAATACTAATTTTTTTTCAAATAGCAGACACACATCGAACAGAATGCCGCCTTTGCCGCCACCTTCATACCTCCATGCAACCACTAAAATGTTAGAATTCGTTATATACATAATATGTTTATATATAATTTATGTAAATAATATACATATTTATTATATACGTTAGTTGTGTGCATTTCTTCAACGCAATTCTTCAAAGAAATCCCGTTCAGTAACTTTTTCGTAGCTTTTTCTTCCTGATAGCTGACACATACTTGTAATGTTTGTAAGGAAGCGGTTCGCCTCCTATAAAAGAGCGCGTCGCAGTACGCTCAGTCCTTTATTGTGTCATAGCCGCCGCCAAGGTAAGTAAAGCACCGACTATACTATAAACTGACTTTGACTACTAGGGTTTTTTGTTTGACTCTACGGATAGGGGATGTGCTGGTTCAGCTTAATCGCCATCCCTGAAAGACGAAAATGACTATTGACTCTACGGATAGGGGATGTGCTGGTTCAGCTTAATCGCCATCCCTGAAGGACTGGTGAACACTTTTTTTTTTACAAAGACCAGTTAGGAAGGGACCCGCGGCTGCTACGACACACTCGAAATAATTCGTCTCTTTGTAGTAACCCGCGAATACGGAATTAAAAACGTGCACACACGTGCAAACAGAATCAAACAACGAGAAAAGTCGAGGCGACCAATCTGGTTTTTTTTTTTCATCCCAACGCTCTGAAAGCGCGTCGGTAATCTCTGCGAAATAAATAACATAAGTAAATTAAATTAAAACCAAATCCGAAGGTCCAACACATCTTTTATAAATTGTCTTGGAAACGGACTCTGGATTGGCTAAGATCTACCATGCCCAAGAAAGTACCGTTACATGTTGAAAAATTAATTTAGTTTAGCGTATTCTATCTATTCTATCATTGTAGTGTTTCTTTATTTTCTACTCCACAATTCCATTCAAAGAGATTTTAATAGATCTAAACGAAAAAGGAGAGCGAACGAATTATTGTAAATTCTTTATAACTACTAACTAACTAACTAATTTTAGCATTTCATGTATTATACGTCAATGTAAGTATCACAAAATAAGTGGACTGTTGCTCACTTTGGTTCATATACCTGTTATCTGTCCGTTTAGATTTACGAAAGTCTCGAGCAAATCGAGTTGTTCGATAAGGCAGGTTTGTAAGGTTAAAGGAGGCGCTCTTGCGTTCAAGGGTGAAAACGTACATATATATATATATATGATAATAAAGCAAAAAGTTTATTAAAGGAACTGGTCTTTAGGAATGGATTGCTACAATGGAGCGGTCATCGAAAGTGCCAGGAGTTGTCTTGCGGCTTGCAGATTTATCTACAAAGAATTCGGGCTCAATATTTAACAAACAGGTCGGCGAATTATTGAGGAGGCGAGATAGGTAGTAGCGTCAGTTGGTGGCGGACTATGTTGGCTTGGCATGTGCTTTGAGTGAATTGACCACACAGCCTATTGAATGTCACTGAAGCCACACCGAGGTTAAGATATCTGTTTATTTGTAGAGGAAAAGTTCGTTATTGATTTGCATTTCGTTTGTATATATATTAAGTATATTTAATTGATTAGGTTAATGTATTACTTTTTTATTCATTATTTAAAAGTGTTCATCGTTTAAAAATTTATTTCAATTATGCCTGTCGTTTGGCTGGTAAATTGGCCAATTAAATGTGCACTCATTATTTCATTCGAGTTCAAACTCGTCCTATCCATTGTGCCAAAATTAAAAAAGGAAAAAACAAGTTGGTACCGTGTGCAACATGTCGATAAATGCAATAAACCCTGAAAACCCTTAAAAAAATTTCTATCATCCGACGTTGTATGAGTTTGTATGTCGAAAAAACTTAAACATGTTTTGACTGCAACCACAACAACGAAAACAACTGTTTTCGAATACGTAAACAGCATTTTTCGATATCCTATGAACGCTTCCAACACAACAGCTTCACTATGCTATGACGTCCGGCATATTAGCGTCCTTTTCTTTGCACCAAAATTCAAAGACATTTTTCTTACATATTAAATCGAATTCATCAAGTCATTCTGATCGATAACTTCGGGCACGAAAAAATTAAACAGTTCCCGGCTATACGGTTGCCGCGTTAAAACATCTAATTGAACTCTTTTACGTTGCACTTCGGCATGCACTGACATCATCGTGATGGCAGACGATGACTCCTCTATTGATCAATTCCGGGCATTTTGCAACAATTGCACGCTTTCCTGGCGTTAGTCATTGACAATAGAGAACGCAATCAATCATTTGTACAGACGGTGGGTTTCTAGCGATGCACGATTCCTCTCAAGTTGCAGCAAATAAAGAAAACGTAAAATACTTTACGTGATGTCATCATATCAGGCTCCTTTTTTTTTAAATTAACAATTATACAACTGTCTCCTTTTATACACACGAGAGGACAGCTTGATAAGATTAATATTACCAAACTAACGCCACTGTAAAGCCATCTATTGGAAAAAATTCACAACTTTTGCAATCATTTGATTTGAGGCGTTTTTAAGTTAACCGCGATCGTTGCAAAACAGCTACCGTCAATTAATCGAAAGAAACGTTGCAGGTTGTCAAGCATTGCCTTTCAAGGACCATTCATGACATCGACACATCTGAAGACCGATTTATACTTATGAAGCCGCATATAAACTCTACTCTATCTAATGGATGTTACACGATCGTTAAAAAGTTGAATTCCGATTGATGGACAATTGTTTGTTTGTTAAACATTTTCAGAAATAAAAAAAAAAAAAAAAAAGGACAACGCACTCTGTTTGCCTTTTGAACTCGCAAAGCGGGTTTTTCGTTATGATACCCGCTGTTGTTGTATATTATTTCCTTACGTAAAGAACAAACAGCCTGCGTAACGAATTTCGATTACAAATATTGCGATTGATGCACTTTAAGACATGATTTGAAAAAACACAGACATGATTTGAAAATTATGGCGAAGGGTAACGAAAATTGGTTACAGTGGAAGCAAAGGTGTAGAGATCACCAGGTCGAAAAACATTATATAGAGGTATCATCGAAAAAGTGATTTTTCTTTAAGACGTCATAGGTTTCATCTCATCCTTCAGATTCCCAGATTTTCTTCATATCCCATTAACTGCATCTGAAGGATTTTTTTAACTTTTGAGTGCGGCTTGTGACCTGAAAATGTCCTTTTTGAAGATGGAAGTGATATTGCAGTTGCCCTCAATGGAAAACGTCAGAGAAACGTGGATTAGACGCTTGCGACTTGAATGACTTGTGGTTTAAAAAAAGTGGAACAATATGTCATACATTTTGTAACGCTTCAGTGCATACAGAGTAACACCTAACCAAAATTCTTGCCCATACAAATAAAGAGAATCAAAGAACAATCAGTGAAATGTTTGCTAATTAATAGCACCATCAACAATACTAGTAGTGGTGATAGAAATACCAAACGATCATGAGATTTTACTGGTTTGTATTTTGAAGATTCTGAAGGGGTCTCTCCACGTTTAGTTCTCTCTGTTACTAAGGTGTTAATTCTCGGTCTAGGTGTTAAAGCAAATATAATACTTTTCTTCTTTTAGACGCACCTACATAATGACGAGCTATTTATATTAATACTTTCACTTAAATTTTCTTTTTATATCCATGACTGAAGGGTGAGGGCTATATTCATTTTGGCAAAACGTTTGCAACGCCCAGAAGGAAGCATCAGAGACTCCACAAAATGTATATATTCTTAAACAGCATCAAATTCTGAATCGATTTAAGTATGTCTGTCTGTCTGTCTGTCCATCCGTGCAATGTCTGTTATAAACATTCTCCTGGTCGCAAAAATGAAGCTATCGCCTTCAAAATTGGCTGAAACATTGGAAATTTGCGCACGCAGATTGCTATTGAATAGGGACGAAATCGTTTGAAGGACACACCTATAGTACTAGGAGAGTACTGAGAAAGCCTCTATTTTCAAATAGAATAAAGAACGGATTGAAAAAGTGATTGGCTACTTACTACTGGTACACTGCAGCAGATAAAACTACAAAAATTTGAACGAGGGCGATGTTCTAGTACCTCTACGAAAATGGGAAAAATTGACTACGTGTACTTAATTTTATAGTGCACATATTAAGGTTCCAAAATCCATCAAGTATATAAATTCTTGGCCAGTTTCAAAATTGGAATGCATCTAAGCATGTCCGTTTGTTCGTTTGTCCATCCGTCTGTCTGTGCAACTGTATAGTAACTATGGTACGCATTGTCCCGCTCCTAAAAATGAAGGGAAGGAATTCGTCGCATACAAATTTGCAAAAGAATTTGAAAATGGCCCGACCCGGTCAAAGGGCATGCCTACAATGGCTACATACCTATGCGACAGAAACTTTTATTTTGAAAATATCCACTCCACACTACAAAACGTGAAAATTTAGTTCTTTCACTTTTTTTTGTCCTTTTTAGGATAACGATGGTGGGTGTAAAAAATTCGTGAAACGTGAAAATTTAGTTCTTTCACTTTTTTTTGTCCTTTTTAGGATAACG
>KK502456.1:653151-696502 GCA_000688735.1 Glossina austeni
TTAGGGTAAGAGGTGGAGTTGTAATCAGAGCGGTGCTCCAATCGTGATGTGAATTGTTTTCTAAATTAGGGTAAGAGGTGGAGTTGTAATCAGAGCGGTGTTTCAATCGTGCGTAATAGTCTGCTTTGATCCGAAATGGAAGCCGCTAAGCAATTGGAATTGGCGTCTCAGTGGATTTGGAAAAAGCTATCACTTTAATTCCAGCCAGCCAACTTGTTATAGGACGAAGTCTTAAGTGTGACCATCGTTTTATTTGCATTTCAAGTGCTGTTTGGCATCGTATTTCCATCTCGGGCGAAGAATCTATCGTCAAATTGGAGCTAGAACTCTATTTTCACCCGTATTGATTATAGACTAGCACCAGATCTAATTAGCCGTCGCAAGTAAAGTTTGCTTCGTAATCTGAATTTTTTGACTGGGGAAACCTTACTTAACCCGTTATTTTGACGGGTCTTTGATTTTCATCTCAGAAATTCTGAAAAAGAAAGTGGAAATCTTTAGATTGATGTAATGCAGCTCATATATGTGTCCGGTTCACACTCATTTCGAGATCTGGTGTATTTATTTTTACTGAAGCCCGTCAATTTGACCGATAACTGTTGCGAATCGACACCGTCGCACAAATAAAAATTGGAAGCCGAAATTTGGCACAAACATTTCCTGATTAATTGGGAACATGAAGTTAAACGGCGGGCGTGATCTGTTGACATACACGCGCATAATGTAGAAAAAACTAGAGCAACTTCTAAAAATACTGACGACTTTTCCATATTTCGTACGTCGGTAAATCGAGAATTAATCTATGCTTTAAGTGTTTTAGAATACGTAGGAAAAAGAGTTCATTTAACAGTAAATTTTTCCTTGAAAACCTTTGAGGAGAGTGCGTGCACCAATTGGTTTCCTGCTAAGAAATTATAGTCTAATGTCGTACCTGTTGACCTCTAGTTCTAGATATTTTTAGGAAGTGTTTATTTTCATATGAAAGCATTTCGAAGCATCAGTATGTTAATGTTTTTTCATTGAGACGGCGGTTGAATGCACAAACGCTAAAACGTGTATTTCGGTCTGCCACTTCCGAGCATTTAACTTTGAAGGAAGAGCGCGGACCGTGAACGGCATTTTTGTCGCCCTAGGGGATTAGAAATGAATAGAAAAATTAATGGAAAAAGTTTATTGTAAGGAGAAAACGTGTTTATAACACATTTCAAAACCGTGTCCCGGGAAACTCTTACAATTTTCAATTTTTTCATTTGAATTTCTGCAATACCTTTAAAATATAATTTCTTTGTGCAGTACGTAGAATATTTTTGATAAGTTGATCTAAGCCTTCATTCATTAAGAGAGAATTTCTGCTTTTTACTAAAAAGTTAAAGTTTTTACTCAGACGGGGATAGAGTAAGAAATCATTCAATAAATTTAAGTGGAAACATACATCAAAAGGGAGCGATATGAAAATTAATTATGGAGGTATTGGTAAACCATTCGAGAACATTTTTGGAATGGACAGATGCAGATGGATTGTCAAGACCGCTTTTTTTTTTTTCAAGATTGCTTCAACTTTTTTGCCTATGCTGAGTACATCTGTGAGGAAGTCACAATCTTATGCTAACTTTGTCTTCTCAATCAATTAAGGAACGTACGTGCCAGTAGCTGTCCTCATTTCTGTTGTTGTGGCAATGCTACGATGAAAGTCGCAGGAAGCCAGTGGAACCGAATACAAAAATGCCCTGATGAACGATCTATGTAAGTACCTTAAAATTGACAAAATAACGTCAACGGCCCATCGTCATCAGACACTCGGCACGGTGGAACGCAACCACCGAACGTTAAATGAATACATCCGTTCATATATATCGCCTGAATTGAATGATTGGGATATTTGGATAAAATATTTCCAATATTGCTTCAACACAACACCTTCCATAACACACAATTACTGTCCTTATGAACTAGTATTTGCAAGGCCACCAACACAATTAACAGATCACAACAAAAATATTGAGCCACTATATAACATAGACAATTACGCTAAAGGGACTAAATATAGGTTAAACATAGCATACGCGCGCGCTGGGTTACTATTAGATAAGGAAAAAGAAAAACAAAAAATAAATTACGACAGGAAAACTAACAGTTTCCCACTAGAAGTAGGCAACTTAGTATTACTAAAAAATGAAGTAGGGCATAAGTTACAGAATAAGTATTTAGGACCGTATAAAGTTATAGAAATTGAAGATAATAACAATATTAAAATCGAAGACAATAAAAATAAAAACCAAATAGTACACAAAAATAGATTAAAACTATATCACGAAGTTTCATAAATCATCTAAGTGTTAGGCGCCTTCACACACAAAATATAAATGTATGTACACTATAAGATTACGGTAGAGGCAATCACATCGATAATTGATGATCCCAAGAATGATCATCTATGGTTAAAGATCATTCTTCCCAAGAGGAAAGGTGTAGCATTATCGATCTGTCGCACTCTACCGTGATTTACAATCTACGCTAAGTTTACATTTCAACATAATGTGACACCTAACCTAGTTAGGATAGCCTAATTTAGTTGTAACCCACATAGTCGTAATTCTAGTAATAATCTACTTTAATTGTATTAATTGCTTAAGTTAGCATTAAATAATTTATTATATAAGATACTGACCATATCTCAATTCGGTCAGAAGCAAGTGAGAAGTAACTTCGAAGTAACTGAGAAGCAATTTAGATTTACGTCAATAAATAAAGATTTTATTTTAATTAAAAGACTTTTAATTTTGTCCTGATTCACTACAGAAATTGTCACGATATCTCATCTGCCAACTTTACAAAGTCAAGTAGACTATTGGTGGCCGGGCGATTGGCGTAAGGATTGACAGCAATGAGCCGATAAGCGATTAACATGAAAATGTCACAATGAAATCAGACATCGCCACTTGCTTCTAAAAGTAATAAATAAAAAGGTTTCTTAAGAATTCTACTTAAAACCTATGCTACCCTAAAATTTATAACTTAATGGGACGAAATGAACTTTAGAAGGATCCGCGGCAGTACTATTGGTGATAAAATTGAAAGAAAATGATCCGTTCTTCATGGGAAATGTAGCGGATGTACTACCAGACCAAAAAATATTCTTTTAAGAGAAAGTATTCGCTTAGGTCGAATGAGTTTATGTTTATAATGAATTTTTAATTTGGATCTATGGGTTTCGGGTATTAAGGCACGTTTGTGATATTTGACTGTCGCGCCAATTTCCGTTTTCAAAATTTTAAATCTGAAATTAAATCACTTAATCTAAATTAATCGGTCGTTTTTTGCCAACTTCAAGTATAAAGAATTAACGGATGGATGTCTTGTTCCAAATAAGTCTTTTAATCAAGAATGTAACGATTTTCTCTCGCACGTGATTCGTATTTTGAAACGTGACTAGGACCTATCGGCTGCCATCGGTCTCATTAGCGTTCACGGGATTATTAAAATTTCATTTTTTTTTATATTGTGTGTGTAAACCTAAAAAGGATCAATTTACTCTAACTTTATGAAATAATAATGAAAGACTTTTTATCATTTTCCTCTACTGTCCGTAACACTTCGTCCTTTGACTTTTATTTACCGCGTTCGCTTCTCAACAAATCCCTGGAGTAAGAATTTTTAATATTCACTTTCCTCTTTGTCTCATCTTTCTAAAGGTTTTTAATCTCACTTCGTTTAAATGGTTGACTTTTACTTATAAAAAGAAAATGTATTTAACATTTTTTAACTTTATTAAGAACTTAATCGTATGAAGTAGTTGTGACATGGACGTTCTAAACAAAAAAGTCCTTTTGATGTTGCGTTACAGGGTTTTATGAAAATCTCGTCATTAAAAACAAACAATTTCTTATGTTCTAAATATTAATCATATTTATAAGCTTCCTGCCGTATCTAACAATAGAAGTATATTCGCTTTATTATTTCGTTTGTAGCAACTAGAAAAACGTATTAGAAACCGAGCCGAAATTGAGCTAGAAATTCTTAGTATACCTTATACAACCTTATAGCCTTTGTCTTACCGCCGGGTTACTTATTTTAAGTTGTGACGAGATGGGATATGTGGGATATAGGAGAAGTGTTTGGGTGAAGAAAATTACTTTTCCATATCTTTAAAAGTCGGCATCTAAGTAGGCAGCTAAGCAGGCAGCTGAGCAGGCAGGTAAGTAGACAGCTAAGTCAACAGCGAAGTATGCAGGTGTGTGGAGAGTTGATTAGGCAGCTAAATAGGCAGCTGGGGAGGCAGCTAAGTAGACAGCTAAGTAGGCTACTAGGTCAACAACTATGTATGCAGCTAAATATGCCGCTAAGTAGGCAGGTAAGTGGGCAGTTAAGTAGACAGCTAACTAGGTAATTGAGTGGGCAGGTAGGCAGTAGACAGCTGAGCAGGCAGCTAAGTATGCAGCTACGTAGACAGCTAAGTATGCAGCTAAGCATGCAACTAAGTAAACAGCTAAATATGCAGGTAAATAGACAGCTGAGCAGGTAGCTAAGTAGGCAGCTAAGCATGCAGCTAAGTAGGCAGCTAAGTGGGTAACTGAGTAGGGAAGTAGGCAGACAGCTAAGTAGAATATAAAATGGGCAAAGGGATGGACGCAGAAAAATCTCTTACGGGGCATTTACATAGTGCTACTGGAATCGTATCTTTTCTCATTAACTCTTAAATCCTTTACAAAGTGTGCTGCGCCCGAACCTGGGTTCTTTCTTAGCACTTTCCTTTATATCTCGCCCTTACCTTTATTTTTAAATAATATAAACTAACCGAATTCATACGTCACTTAATGAGAAAATCATTGAGAAAGCCATAAATAGATTAACAGTAATAATGACTAAACGCTATTTATTCCAGTACGAATGACTATCGAGAACCGGGCACCTGCCTTTATTCCCAAGCCTGATACCATTTCTATAGTTTTTTATGTATAGATTGCTATTTATTGATAACTGGAGCTAAATTATATGCCACACAACTACATTCATTTATAAAAAATATTACTTACCTGTGCTCGACTCAACAGTATATTATTTTTATAAGTAGGCAATTAATTCCCTTTGCAGGCAAAATCTTTCCGTTGGAAAGCCTAAATCCTCAAGCAATCCCCGAGTCATCTCCCCTTTACTATTACAACATTTTTTTAGAGTTTTCTCCACAATATTATTTTAATAGTAACGAAACCTTTTTCTACTTGCGTACGATATCGGCTTTACGGAAATGCTTGAATAGAAGAGTAGAACAAAATCAAATGATTTTGTAACCAGCTTGAAGCATGCGTTAATTTTCAATTTGTTAGCCTGATATAGTGATGCTATAGATTTCGTTTACAAGCACATGCACGAATAAATCGCAAAAAATATTGGGCCGTTAAATACGTTCTCGTTATTTTCCTAGAAAAACGTAACGGGCACCGTGTTGTGCTGAAGTGTGAATCTATGATTTTTCCATCTGAAAATGCTATCGATTCGTTTGATGTATTAGCACAAATTATCGAATGGAGGAGAGCGCAACATACGTGCATTCTAAAGTAGATGGAACTCTTTCACACACATCACATCATAAATGGCGCTTCCTCTGGACGACACATCCTTAATTGATATGCCGTCGAATATGACTCATAATTGGACGCGTAGAAGTTGAGGTATCGCGTCGTAAGTGACGTTAATTTGAATAGGGAGCCAACTTTTAAGCTTAACAAAATCTCTACCGAAACGTTTCAACTAATGCAACAAATTTATGGTGACGAGCGTTCACCCCTAATAGAGTGCTCAACCGATTTGCCCTGCGAAAGTTCTATCTGTTCACAAAATGGCAAGCGTTGTCCCGCTGTGGAGATCATCCAAAAGACTTCCATTTATGCGGAAATAACTCTTGCACGGTTGATAAAACATAAATTAAGAATTTAGCTTTCCTTCCCAGAATGTCATCGATAGATGACATTTTTAGAAGACGATATTGCGATAAAATTGACTCTTCTTTAAATTTCGAATAGATTGCGCGGAAACCGACATTTTTTTGATTTTATTATGAATCGTGATATGTGCCCGTGAAAAACAGTCGCCAGGTGCATTCGATAAGTGCTGTGCAGTCGCTAGATGCAGTGCATTCGATAAGTGCAGCGCAGTCATCAGGTGCAGTGCATTCGATAAGTGCTGTGCAGTTGTTAGCCGCAGCAAACTTTTTATATCGACAATTTTCGACATGGCGCGGCTTAGACCCATGTGGTAAAACGCGCTCAAGAAACGTTCATTTCACTCAAGCGTACCCTACAGCTGCTGTTATGAAACATTACATCTTATGGTTCACATTGACTTCAGTTGTTTACTTTTTGTCTCACTGAGCAGAATTCAATTTCGATATGAAAACTGGAAGAAATTGCGGCTAACGGGTGGCTACGTTATATATATCGTACCACTAAAAACCATGTAGAAAATTAGCAGAAACTTATTCACGCTTCTAATAGTGAACGATTTTTTTGCTAAGCAAAGGTGCATTCAGCGCAAATGTTAAATGCTTCCGGTTTCCTGTTTCACTACTGCACAATAAGACTGTGAAGAGATGCAAAATGTCATCATACAATGGTCATCAAAGGAAATAAAGCATGCTTTGAATATTTAACGGATTCACGGGAAAAGTTGTACGTCAAAGTTTTGCTAAAAGTGTGTACATAAGAAAACTCATAAAGAGCAGTTTCAATTATGTAAAAGGCAGCTCTTAAATACAATTACAAAATCTATTGCCTGTTCATGCTGCAATGATCAAAAAAATTTATAGAAATAAATATTCAAGTTTTACTTGATTTAATTCCTGTAAATATAAAGTGGCTAACGTTACTCTACACGAATTTTTTATTAACTAGCAAATGAGCCGAATTTTGATGCAGACAAATTTTGTTATCACTGGATGCTACCAGTGATAAGATACACATAACAATCAATCGATATTTCCCTGTTTTGAAGTTTTTCTCACGTAGTATGGAGGGACATGCGAAGGAAGCGGGTTCATTTTGCAGTTTCATTTCTTCCGCAATGAATTTGAGATATTGTACACTTAAGTTCCATACTTTTCTTTCTAAGATTTCGACAATTTTATGAATGGACGGATGGACAGACGAACATGAGTTATTCCTTTTAGGGTTTCAAACACATGTACAGGGTATGTGTGCATACATAGCACAGTTAATATAATCCTTAATTTGTGGAGACTATCGACAACTGATTATCAAGAAGCTCGTGTATATCTGAAGGACAATTTTTTCATTTTAGAATCTAACTCTTTATGAGACTTTTTGTATTGTATGTTACAAACAAAACGAAGAAGTTATAACGGTGCTCCCTCTCTCTCTCTCTCATACGACCATAATTTCAAAAAATTGTTGTAGCATTGCTTGTGAAATTGTTTCAATTTGAAACTTATTTTCAAGTACGTCCTACGTCGCCGTGTAAACAAAGCATTTGTTTAATATTTTATTACAAAAGATTTCGGTTTGCCCATCCTGCTGCACACACCGCTTACACTGCATGCCAGATAGATAGTAAAAGCGCATACAATACATAAATTTCATTTTATCTTAAATGTAAAACTCGAACAGCGTTGTTGTTGAAACGTATAAATTTGTAAAGTGTATGTGTTCAACTAAACCGTAGTGTGAAAATCAATAAACCTAAAATTTTTATATTAGTTTTTAAAATATTACAGATTTGGGTGACCTTCGCTGAGACTCATTCAACTATCGACGCAAAAAGGTATATTAAATTTTGTTCTTACATTTGCAATATTCAGATAAAGGGGTTAAAATGACCCTTTCAAGCAAATAAGTACATCCATCGATCCGTCTGTTTACTCTCTAGTTTTAAGATTGCAAAAGCGTACAAAAATTTTTATAATCCAAAGATTGAACAAACACAGTTGAAATTGTTAACAAAGTAAAATGCGAGATAAAAACAAGTAAAAGTACTGCAGTAACAAGAACTAAAAAGAATATAGCCACGGCTCATCATTGAATACCCTACACCGCCCTAGGGACAAATTAGGACATTATACGGGAAGTGGTCGGAAAAGCTGTTCCATCCGAACCATTTTCAATGTCGTTCTTCCGCGAACCAAAACGTGCCAGTGTATCGAATTTTATCAAAATATGTCGAAAAGTGCGACCTGTAGATTGAACACTAGAAAACAAGACGGACATAAAGGGACGGATGGACAGAGAAATTTATATCGATTCTGAAGGTGATTCTGAACCGATTGGCATAACCAAAGGTCGTTCTGGGTGTTGCATACAAATTTAATATATTCGTTGCACCACAAGTTGCACGGTAAACGGTTGGGTATAAAAAGCAAAGTTTCAAACTAAGTTTTGTAATAACTGCTGTAGCTATGTAGCGATTAGATATTCGAAACGTCTTCAATTAACGAAAAAATGTTACTTGCTTTTGCATCAACAAGTGGAGGACTTGTCCTTCCGTTTTCAACATCGATGATCGATGATTAAAATTTGAAGTCGACTTAACCCTGTCCGTCTGTCTGGCGTCTGTTGCTGGCACGCTTAGATTTGGAAGGAATTGTGCGTTCCTAACAGTCTTAGACGAAGTTTGAATGTAGGGCCATTTCGGCATGTACTCACAATACGCCAAACTATAGCTTCCAATACGTAGCAGGTTTATTATTATTATTACTATTAAATTAGGGAGAGAAATAAATTCCAAGACTAAAGTCTTGAAGCGCTAGCATCTGACTGAACAATCAGCCGCAATTGAAATTTGAAGCCACGACCATTGAGTTATTAGTCGAGATCTGTTGCGTATTCGGCCATTCAGGCTAATCGTAGCAGGTACAAGTTTGACATGTTGTACGTGCAAGCGTTTTTTGCCTTTGAAACTTCGGTTAAAAATGTGGGTATCTAGAGACCTGGAACTTCGTACAACATTTCTTAAGGCCGGCTGTAAGGTCAATGAGTGTCAATTTGATTGCGACAGGCTCACTAATCTGTCTCCTTGAGATATTGTACATCAAATATTCTTCCTAAACTAATTTAGTTTCCTTACTTACTCTTTTCGGTTATGTTCATGTTCAGAGAGACTTTCGTTTTCAATTTACAATGCGGAAGAGTGTCATAATTTTTCTCCTTTCCGGCATAAAAGTTTTTACACATAATTGCTCACGAGAAGTTTACTTTTGCGTCGCTTCCTATCTGGCAGAGATTATTTAAGCCTGAAACGAACGCTTGCTTTAGCATAGACAATAAGGCTGGTTCAGGTTTCTGTGGAGAACGGTAGGTCTGCAATTTTTTTTAGTGCTTATAAAGAAAATAAAATTGAATGGTATACGAAAGACTCCCGCAAAGGCAACGCGTTGTCATTTTTCGTGATGGATGACGACAAATTTCGTACTCATCAATACCGAACGCCTTGCCTCAATCGTAATCAATAGTCTGTCATCAAAGACGAAGAATTATCTTAAGTGACGTAAGTGAGGCCAACCCGGGCATTGCTACCGTTTGCCTGCGTTATTGTACTAATATGTCATCACCTTTCAAAAACGGCTCAACTAGGTTTCGTTTGAGCAGCGTTTTGGTGCGATTGGTCGCCCGCGTTGCCGACGTTGCGCTTTCCAAGGTGGGAAATAGCAAACCATTTGCATGCTGCTGATTTTGATAATACGTTCCTATCATAAGGACCATAAAGTTTTTTCTCTTCTTCTCTCTCTCTTCTCCTCTTCTCTTGGCTTAGCTTACGAAGCTTGGCAGCCTTAAGTATTACGTTACTTTCTTTTTTAATCATTTAAGGAGCGTTACCTTTCACACATGGTTTGACACGTGGTTAAGGCCTAGTATTACTAAGTACGTGGCTGTACAATTATCTATTGGGAAATACGCCCCGAACTTTTTCCCTGAACTGTTATTAAATGTTACACAAAAGAAGAAAGAAAATCAATAAAACGACTAAGTTTGTCTTCGGCTGAATTTTCCAAATCCATGACTATCTTCTTTTCGAACAAATTCATATACAAACAATGCATATAACCTTTAAGCTATAGTCGAATACATAATATTAAATATATATTATTAACCATCATTCCAGTATGTAATTATGAACCGGGAATTTGCCCACCGATCGCCCTCATAGCACGGGTAGAGCACATGAATAAACCGTTTTTTTTTTTTTTTTTTTTTTTTTTTTTTTAGATAGCTTGGACAAAACGCATTCGAGGAAAGCATTTTTCTTTGCCCGAATAACACGATTTTGCATCGCGTCCTAAGTGGTGTTGAAAATCGGTCTATGATATTCTGTGTCGGTTGGGATCAGAACAGAGTAGCCTGTGATAAGCTGTTAAGGTCTGCCAACAACAATTAATCGATTTCAACTGTTCGAGAAAAGGTTGCCTTGTTAGGTCACATTCATCCATCCTCCGATTCGCGATTCGTTAGAAGCGTTCAACTGTGACGTGCTAGTCCATTGAGCCTAATCATCAAACTCGAATCTTTTCGATTACTACTCGTTTCCCTCAGTAGAACACGAACTTGTTGAGGAATGTTTCACTTTTTGGGAAAATGTACGAAAATGGCTCAATGACTGCTTTGGCTCAATGATTGCTTTGCCTCAAGAAAGCAGCAAATTTTTTAGCGTAGCTGTCAGCGTGATTGGCAGAAAGGTGGACAATACTTTAAATAGAATATTCTTTACCGTTTTCATACATATTTACGTGAATGGTTAAGTAGGCAAGAATCGCGATTATCAAGTCAGCGTTAGCGGGTTCATATCTCAGTGATCAGTGGATAAAGAGATAAATAGCACACACGCTCTAGGCTGCGTTCGATTCCTGTCTGTTTCTCTTTTTTTGATAACCGTATTACAGGTACAGGGGACATCCTTCGCGTGATTGGCAAAAGTGCTTTCTCTACAAAAAAAGTCCTGCTTTCATAAGCACTTACCCGGTGCACGATATTTGATGCAAGATAAATGGAAGTTCGTATCATGTTCACTTGTATGTGTGGTAGTTTTATGCAAATAGAGCTAGCAGCACTATTTAGGTAGTGGAATTAATTGAAAGCACTGGGTGTATGCTGCGATTTTTAGATAATTACGGGTTAACGCTTGGGTCCACTTAATTGATATTTCAAATTGATTAGAAAACTTTAATAAGGAAAATGTGAAAACGTAATCTTAACGTATAAATAAAATTTCAAGGTTGTAATCTGAAAAAAGAAGAGATTTACGAATCCATTCATTTTTTCGGCCTATTCTTGAAGCCAATCTGACAGCAATGACAAGCAAAAATTTCAGTTTGAATTTACTCTCGCAAACATCTTCCATATGTTAACAGAACGGTAGAAACACAGACATGACTACGTCACGATAATCACTAATTACGCTGCTCATGAAGAAATGTAGTCAGTGAAATCTCCGTTGCGTATATTGTATGCGTTACAATCATTTTACTAATTTAACATGTCCCCTGTGGTGGAAAACAAGAAAAAAAAAAAATGGTGCGTAAAAATATGCAGCTCCGGGTATATGGATAGGTTTGGATAAACTTGTTACAGGCATGCGCTCTTTGTATAGATATTTTCAGGAGAAATTGACAGCGGTTGTGTTGTGCTTAGCTTACGCTCAAGTTAAGGGGTAGAAGTTTCCCTTTTTGTCGGGAACAGTAGCGTAACACACATCTGAAAGAAGAAAGATGAAAGTTGATCCGATAAAGTGTGTGTTTGTTTTCTTCTTCTTTTTTTTTTTTTTTCTAGTAAAAAGTAAAAGTGCCTTCCGGCTATGATAGGAAAACGCAATGAAAAAGCTTCACTGCTGCAAACGCATCGAAATAAACGCATCGTACATTGTGATAAAAATCAACGAAATTCGCTTGTTTTGATTCAGTTGTTGCTGGTTTACACAATCTTGCGGTTGTGCCTCAAGTAACAATCGGAACAATAGAACAATAAAATAGGAAAAAAAGTAAGAAAATCCAACCATCCAGTGAATCAAAGAAAAATTATAAAATTTACGGAATATTTTTTAATCATAGTTGCGGTGCAAAAAAAAAAACAAATTTAACTCAAAACGAAAATTTTGTTTAGTGCAAAAAAAAAAAAAAGAAAACAGAAAATTAATAAAAATAAAATTAAAATAATAATAATAATAATAATAATAATAATAATATGAAAAAAGAAGTCAAACTTATCGTATAAGTCGCTTAGTCGCTTAGCACTAAAATTCGTGTTTATAGCTGTTTTATGTGTAAATTTTGTAAAACTTTTTATTATTGAAAATAAATTAAGTAAACACAAATTCAAGTTTTTTCTTTCGAATTAACAAAAAAAAAAAAAGAAAAAAATAGGAAGAAGCAATCTGTAGGATATCAATAAATTAAAGGGGAATATGTAATAAGTTTTATACTTTAGACTTTATTTGTATATAAAATACGTGATCTATTTAAATCAATTTATGTGAATGTGTAGAGTTTCGTTATTCATTATCTAATGTTAGATCTTCTCAGACTCATTACTGACTTTTAATGTAATGTTTACCTAGCTAGCATCTAAGGTAAGAAAGAATTTCATTCAATATTTTTGCAAATAAATTTATTGAGGAACAAAATTAATTTTCTATTTTAAATAAATTATTGCTTTAATTTATTAATTTTGCGATAATTGTTTCATATGTAAAGTGTTGCAATGGTTTTGAAACATTACGCGAATTTCTTTGTATTTGAATTTAGAAAAACCATTAATTATTTTTATAAAAACTTTAATCAATAAAATTTACACCTTAGGGACAAATTATCATGATTTACGTTCCCTGAAAACGGACTAATCGAAGACAAGTTTTCAATGAATATAAGCTATAAGCCCTATAACTATGTTAGCGTTGTAATATTTCACACACTTTCATGTAGTTTCGATTTTGGGTTTGGGTTTTGCCAACGCGTCGGAATAACACTTTCATTGGCATGAAAGCCAAATTTCATTATGTTTTTCAAACTTTTTACGAACGAATTTTCAATGTGATGGGGAGGGGGAGTAAGCGGATAACGCCAGAACCAACTTGTATCGATTATGGTGGTATTTGTAAGGAGAGCGGTTGGCTTTTAAAAAAAAAGAAAACCGTTGGAAATGAAACTTCAGCTAATAGGTATAGAAGTTACGATTTCCACAAGAACCGAGACAAACCAAGACCAACATAAAGGATAAGTAGTAAGACTAAATTATTAAACATATTATTGTTAGCGTGCTGCGCTTTTCTTTTAAAGCTCGCGTGACCACACGATCATAAGAGTAAGCCGAGACAAATGTACTGAAAGCGTGTAATGAAAAGTGCAACAAATGTTTTATCAACTTTCCGGCGAATATGTTAAAGTAACTCAAGCTGGCCTTACTTTCAAATCCAAACTAAAAGAAAAAGGAAAGGTGTGTTATGGGCTATAAATTTTGAACGATTCAAAATATCCAGAAAAAAAAACAACAATTCATTTATTAATAGTGTGGATCATTCCGCGATGTAAAGCGCTCGTCAATTGTCGACGTATGATGAAGAAAAATATTCAAAAACGCCAAGTAACTGATTGTAAAGCTTTTTTTTTTAAAAACTACTACGATTACTACTACACTTAAAGTACTAAACGAGTAAAAGTGTTCGATATTTGTATGTATTTTTGTCACTTTTTCACTTACCAGGTTGGCCTGTGAGTTTCACTAATGTGAAGCATGTTTTAAAAAACTTTTACTCTAAAAAGATTAATCATCGATTTTTTTTTTCTTTTTTTTTGGGTTTAAGCCTAACTTATGTTGTTATTGTTGGGATAACAGAAAATGGGATTCATTTGGAAAGTCTGCCGTATGTTTTTGTGCGATTCCACGCTCGCAGTGTAGTGTAGTGCGACATTACACTAAGGTCTCTGGTTTTAATAAGTTTCTTATTCATTTCTCCATCATGTTTACAGTGGTCGAGGTATGAACCAATTTTTATCCGAAAAGATCTTTACACAAAAGATATAATTTGAAGGGCTCTTGAGTAAATTTGAGAGGTCGAATGTCGTGAAAGGTGTATTAACTCATCATTGAGCTTATAGGTGGATGTAATGATTTTCTAAAGCCCACTTTCTAGCCCATAGAATAAACGAATTATTTTTTTGTCAACATTAGCAGTTATTTTCGTTACCACAGATTCGGGTGATTGAACTCGTCGTAAAAGCTTAATCAGCGACTGTGGCAATCGAAGTGATTGATCTACGAAAACATTATATGTTTAATAATAAATCCTGAATGACGCAACTCGTGATACTCAAACAATGCAAAAACAGCATTCGTTAATTCATTTTTTACACGAGAATTTGCAGTTGAGTAGCTGGCTAGCTATCTATGTCTTGCAATGTTTTGTGATATGTGTCTAAATAAATTCCAAGTCTGAACTTATGTCTGATTGTTGACGTGAGATGGACATAAGTTAATGTTTAAATACCTTAAAGTTTAAATATTTGAAGTCTTTTTTTGAATTTATTTTGGCCTTATCTGTGGCCTTTGTTCGTGACAGCTATGCATTTACTTGCTTTTCTTTACCATTTTGTGGTTGTCTGTAATTCTACTATAATCAATTGTGCATAAATACAGCTTAGTTAACGTAACGTTTATTATCGGATAGTGTCACGAGTCAAAAGACAAGTTATAACAATTGATCAAAATTAGGTGCATTTCTTCTTTATCTTTATTGTCAATCAGTGCGAGCTTGTTCAAGAGCAAGTGACGTTTCACTTTTGCTCATCTTTAACTGCAATTCTTTGCAAGAATTTAAAATCGTAATGATGATGTTGTTTTGTGGCAGATGTGGCAGAATTAAACTTTTTTTTTTTTCGGAAGCTGAGATAATCGATCTACAATACTGCAACTAAAAGTCATAAAGTGTGTGTGTAAATTTTACTTACAGGCATAAATCAAATTAGGATAAAATTTCCATTTTAAAAGTGAAAAAGTCATTTATTTTAGTTTTCTGAATTAATGAAAGAATATAATGGATAGTCATTTTTAATATTCCTACAAGAAATTTTGTCCTTATTTACTTTAATACATATTTTTTTTTTTTTTTTTGTCATTATTTAATCCCTTCTTCTCTGTTCGAATTATTTTCAAATCTATATCTCTTGTGTCTTTTATCATTAATGAATGAATGAATAAGAGCAGATTGTCTGAAAATGTTAGCCGATCGGATAAAATGTTGAAATTTTCTTTCAAGATATGCAAACGAAAAGGAAATTCACTAAGCAAAGCAAATCGTTCCTAATCAAATATACGACATGCTAGCTATTCCTCTACGTTTTCTGCTGAGATTATCGCTACTCATTCCATAACCGAAGCAATTCGTAACAAAAGAAAAATATTTATAGTGTGTACAGGCTACCTTTCGTCTATTGACACTAGAAAAAAAGCCCGATATAATGGCTGCTACCCTTCTTATATAAAGGGGAAAATTCTAATACTCTTCTAATGTGGATGCCTATTGTTCTGTGGATGTAAATATTCTCAGCATTGACTATGCGTTTGCCTTTTTCACTTATCAATAATTTCAATTGTTCCGATATAAAATTTTTGATTAATCGTCATATATAATATACAAAGAACAACAACATCAACAATTATTATGGAACAAAACTCCACCTTGGCACAGATCAATACATCATAATAAACTTTCCATTAGGGATTAGTTTAGCGAACTGTAAAGTTCAACGACATCACCTTTCCACGTTACCTTAACAAAAATATGTCCACTGTGTGCTCATTCTGCGATGTGCATAATAACTTTCTTTTCCACCTATTGGAGTCTTATCTCTGACTACAAGAAATTATACTCTATCTCCATAGGTTAAATATTTTAAAACAATTTAAACGTTTACAAAATATGTAAATCGTTGAAGTTGTAAAGCTGCTCACACTTATACACTCTTCCAAGAGCTCTTAATTTGCAAAAGGCTCGAAAGCCTTGTAGTCTCATCTTGCAGTCGTCCTCCCGCGTTTTTCTATTACCTTATAGTTTTAATCGTGAAACAAAAATAACAAATAAGCGAACAAAAACCACGTAGCGGGCCACGATCCGTCATTAAATACCCTGCACCATCCTACGGATATTCATATACCGACTTTTTGAAGCAAGTAGGAAGACTGATCATTCCCACGTCCTACATCACTTCGCTTAATCAATAATACATCAAAAACTATACGTTATTTTTATGTAGAAAAAAGCAATCTATGTGGTGTGGTATCTATGGTTGACTTCTTGAAGACGCATTTTCATTACTAAATATTGAAAGTTAATCTCTTCTAATATATGGAGCTTTATGTTTCATTGAAGCCCTTATATGGGCTGGGATCCAAAAAATAGACCAAAGTGGGCAAGGTTTTGTCAAATTATTATTATGAACGGATTTTCATCAAGAGTTTTTGAAAATGAAGCATACCTGCTATAGAAAAATTCAGGTTCCGTAGGAGCGGTTATATGGCAAGGTGTTCAAAAAATCGCACCGTTCAACCCAAACCTTTCACGGCCATTTAGAATATCGAAATACTGTTAGTAAGCAATTTTCCTCACGAAATTCTACAGATTGCAATATTTTTTCTTGTAAGGACCTGTCAAAATAAGACAATAAAACATATGTAGGAGGTCTCGGAAATAGTTCCTATTTCAAATTTACTCTCAATATCACGAAATAGTTTTTGTTTAAACTTAATTATATGGAGGTGGATAGTATGCATTTATGACAAGCCAACTCAATACGTTTACATCGTCGATGAAATCATGCGAATCTGATTGAATAACTCGACATCGTTCGTCTTTAAGGGTATAATCGCATTAACGATAATAAAGTTGAACCACGAAGTTGAAGACATGACACAAGCTTAATGAAACTTCTTGGTAATTATGTATTTTGCTGTGTTCAAAAAGCGAACATATATCCAACTCAGGCCGAAACACTTATTTCTCAGATCCTTTGTATCACGTAAGGGGGAAAAGCCTTTGTAACAGCGTAAAGAAAGCGTTTTGTTTTCTTGATAATTTTTTTGAGATTGAAGGAAAATTAATGGAATAATATTTGCAGAGGTTAGTATGCATATGCTTAAAAATAAAAAAAAAAAAAATAAATTATTTTTGAAAAATATATAAAAAAGGAAAAACATCGGCAACGTTTTCAAGCGAAATGGTTCTGCGGCCCACAGGGTATCTGGTGCAAATTTGCATATAAAAAGAAGAAAAAAATAAGCAAAAAAACAAATAAATGCAAAGTACGGATCAGTGCACAAAGAATTTTAAAAATATTGAGTTCTGCGTGATTGTGAGCCAGCATTTGAGTGAAGAAACTCAATTGTTGACCACAAAAATGCACTAAAAATCCATTAAAACTCTCTCGCCTACCGCTGAAAAAAACGAGAAGAACGCATGCATGTGTATTTGTTACAATAAAATTTCTATTATTTATTTCCATTCATTTGCAATCCCAGGACCAAACAATTGTCCTTCCACACTTCGTATATTCCTCTTCATTCCCTTGCCTCAGCGCTTTTTTACTCGAAAGAGCCTCTTCCGCTGCATTTGTCAAAGCATAGAATCATAAATTTCACGCTCTACGTGTTGCGGAATCATAGACACCGAGAAATAAATATATGCAGTTTTATAGTCGAATTCTTAAACAACTTTAGTATCTTCACCTGAAAGTTTCAATTTCCTAGCAAAAGAGATGAAAGATCTCAAGTCGCTGTCAGCCTCATATCTACGTACAACGGTTAAAACGATTGAAGTGACGTTAACATATTGTTGTTTGGACATGCTTTTAAAGAAGCAGAAAGATGTCCTAAAGACGTTACTCAATATATTAGAGGAGCTAAAAATCACCAGGTAACGTATTGGGATGTAAGTGCTAAGCAAGGCGTCATTTCACCCGGAGCGCTTGAGGGAAAGCCCGAAATTTGTAACAACAATTTTTTTTCAGGTGACGCATTAGTTTTACGCTTTCCAGAAAGCTCACAGTACATGTTAAGCAAATTAAAAGAAAAAAATCATTTTTCAAAATACTTGCAGTCGTCTTCCCCTTCAATCGAACTTTCAATTACTTATTACATGAAAGATGCGTTGGTTCGTACATAAAGGAATGTCGTTATCTTTTATCGTCTAATACATCAGGTGTCGATAGCATAACGAATCATCTGTTGCTGGCTTGCCGGATTGCAGTTGAAGAAAAAGAAGAAGGCTTTCTAAGCGATGCAAATTGTCGAACTGTGACTGCTTCTTGTCAAAGGAGTAGTAGTTTATTAACACAACTAACTAAAATGCCCACTCAGCAGTTATTTAAAACTTCGATTAAATCGAGTTCTGTACCAAAAAAAAAAAAAAAATGTTAACGCGGCATGCGTTACTTTACTTGTGCAATTCAAAGGAAAATGCTGGTGAATTGTGGCGAGTAATGAAAAAGTGGAGCATAAGTAATGTCGAGCAAGCCATTCACATGACAGGTCAAGCAAATTATCTCGGCGTAGATAATTCCATTCGGAGAAATTAGCTGGATGAAGAGTGACAGGCGTTGCTTTAACCAAACGAAACTACAATTAAAGGACGCCACCAAACGTAACTAATGTGATTAAGACGAAGAAGAAAAACCGCCATAATAATATGCCTAAAATGACGACGCGATGATTTTCCTGCGTGATAATGAGTTCAAATGTTCGGATGTATCTGTTGCTCATTGCCCTTTTCATTACCCTTTCTGATTAGTAATACCTCTGATAGAGGAGCAATTGCTTATCTAACTGGCAATTCGATATTTATGACAATGTCCAGAGAACGAGTTTCTTTGTGGATAAGCTTAAAAGATCCGTTATCTTTCCAAGGGACCATACAAACTGTACCAATTATTTTCAGCTAGTCTTTTAATCGGTAACCGGGTTTTTTTTTTTTATAAAAAATATTAATAAGGAATTGTTTGCATAGGAGTGGATAGAAAGCAGCACAACCATGCGATCTTTTATAGTCGCTATAAATTAGTTCATTGCCAAAGTGTGGGCGGGGATCTATTGAAATATTTATTGAAAATTTCGAAAAGTATGTATCGGTCAATCGGCCAATCAGCAGTTGTTTAAATCGTCAAATTTGCGACAATTAACGTAGAAAAAATTGAAGCTCAGTTTGATTTTAACCACAGGTTAAGCTTGAAATCGGACGCATAATCTGCTTTTCCACACATCCATGGTAGGTAAAAGTTTAAAAAAGGCTCCAAAATCATAAACTATATTAAACTTCAGTTTGAGTTTCGGTTCGAAACTTTCTGTTTTGAACGTTTAAACAATCGTTATGGTAAATAAGAACGAATCGTTTAAGGTGATGGCTATCTAACTAGTGCTACACTTCGATTTCTTGCTTGTACTTGAGAGCGCAATTATTAAAAGTATTCTTTAAGGTGAACACAAGGTTTTTATTTGCTCAGGGGAAACCGGATTTAAAGTTATATAATAAATTCTCGGTTTTAAGAATTTTGTTTGCTTTGGTTTCAAGAACATTTACTCACTATTTACTTCCTTAAACGTTTGAGAAACTGACCTTCTTATGCGCGCACACACAGAGAGTGCACTGATATGAAACAAAACGAAGATTTAAAATGTTTTCGCCATTCACTAATCGCACGGCGAGTATCCGCAAAACAATATAACATTTTATGGTGCCATTGAATTGCTTTCAATGCTTTTCCCAGTATCATGATGTTAAACCACAATAAATCAGCAGCAGAAGATTGTATCGTTCTGACTTATATGCAACCTATATCTATACCTATACCTATACCTATATATGATATATATGCTATATATATGCGCAGATATATATATTAATGTACACATATATTCTGTTATGTAGGTATTTGTGTTTGTGTGAAATATAGAAAATTTTCCATCTGTTGATTTATGCCTAATGGTTAGAAGGCATTAAAAGGCTATTTATTATAAATTTATTTGTTATTTATTTATGTATTTTTTGATTATGACACATTGTCGCTCTTCGCATAAACATTACCAAAAATATTTGAGAAAATGTGTATTTTCTTAACTTTTGGTAAATATTTTCATATGACTTGTGAACACAAAAAATGCCTATGTATGTATATATATATATATATATATATATATATATATATATATATATATATATATATATATATAAGACTTTGATATTGGAAAGTTGCGATAAAAAAGCCTGAAAAGCGATATAGGAAAGCTTCTCTCACGCTTCTTCTTTTTCAGGAGTCATTCAGGAGCATTTTCGCAACGCATTAATATGACTTTGTTAAGTATGCGGTCGAACGTTGCCAGATATTGGCACAAAGATATTGAAATTTTCACGTCTTTTTTTTTTTGCGGGGTCTTTTAACCTCTAGAACGAGTATATTGTGCTTATCAAGTACTGTGCTTTACAGTCGCCATTACTTATGGGTATACTTGACAAGCATGATCTATTTGATTTGTCTTTAAAGTTTGCTCTGGATAAGCAAACGCGTTTTCAAATTTGATTTCTCCTCTCCAATTAGTTCGAGTTCGATTGACAAGTTTCTGCACCAATTATCATGCAATTCGAATATTTTATTATTCATTTTGATGTTACGGTAAATTTGTTATCTCTTGAACGAGAATAGTTGAGAGCCGCTACGCGTATGTTAGAGAATTGCGTCCTATTTGTTCGGGGTGTGTCTGCTACACGTACAAGCTCGGCTGTGGTCAAGAAAGACTATCCGAAGAACAGACAGAAGACAGGGAGTACGGGAGTGTTTGTGTATGTTCGATTTGAACGTGAAAGCATCTGCAACGACATGAAAGATCGATAATAATAAAAGCCGGGCAGAGCTGCTAAAGAACGTGGAGTCGCGGTAGCGCTTTCGGTATTGTTGGACCCACTTTCCCCATTCATGCGCAGCTGAGATTGTGAAGCTTAAGAGCTGAGAGGCTAAACTAGGAAATATGTCCCACATGTGAGTTATACTTTAAGATTAATCGGATGTAGATAGTGTAACTGGTACCGTTGTGGACTGCACGGAAATATCATTTGCATTGCACTTAAAAACCTCAACCCTCAATTGCTTCTTTGGATACTTGGAAATATATTCTCTTTCACCGACCTTATTTTATATTCGCATGCCAGGAGCATCGAGAGCTTCGTCTACATTAACACTATCCAAGGGAAGTGCGATAAAAGACAGTGACGCGTTCTCTTGGCATTGAAGTTTACCATGTTGGCCCGAAAATATTAGTCAATTTTGATGCGGACACGAGTCGGTGTGTCACTCATGATTTAGTGTTTGTTTTGTACCTCGACGCTGTAAAGACTATCATTGAAAGGGTGAAAAAGACATAAAGTATCGCTGTTGGATTGTGACGCGC
This sequence comes from Glossina austeni, assembly GCA_000688735.1. Classification (NCBI taxonomy): domain Eukaryota; kingdom Metazoa; phylum Arthropoda; class Insecta; order Diptera; family Glossinidae; genus Glossina; species Glossina austeni. The sequence goes on from KK502456.1 coordinate 674,571, forward strand.
TTTTGATTCTAAAAACGTTTGCATATATTGTAGACATAGGAAAAGGGTGGACGTCGACAAATCCGGTTAATGCATTGACGAAGACATGCCTGTCTATGGATCAGGTCGGTCCCTTTTAAAAATTGATGATAATCGAGTTGGTCAAGCCATCGTTTTCTGTTAACGGCTTCGGTAAATGAGAACTCCGACGAAGTACGTACGGACAGAAACATGGAAGTAGTAAATTTATTCATATTTATTGTTTATTGAGCTTCCATTGCATATACCGATCCGAGCTTACGTTTCGTTGATGAGTATAAAATCGACTTAGTCATGAGTGTCCGTCTGTCATTCGTTTACAGGATAATTTGCCACACATTAATTTAATAAAATGAAAATTCGGCCATGTTTCCTTAGTTAAATTAGTTCATTGGCAGTTTGAAATTACACATAATCACACATATACTGGCATGAAGTTTACTACAAAAGCGATTTTGATCGACAAATTGCTACGCCCTGTATTGATATAGGAAAATGGACGCTCAATATTATTACTTATTCCATTTTATTCCATATGTTACAAACGAATCGATGACGGTAGTAAATTCTCGTACATTGATGATAGCGATATGCAAACGCTATGTAGATATTATTTTTGTATATCTTTTTTTTTCAATTTTTTGCCGACTCACGAGAAATGGTAATCGCTTTGATTGGCTGTTGAAAATCCTTTCTCGCATGCATTGCTGCTGCTTTTCACATTTCACTGAAATGCCTTTAAGCGCAGTTAGGTTTCATTTTGGTTGAATTTCATACCGTACCGTATAGTTATGGTTTAATCATCGAATCGTTTAATTTTTGTGGTCGATTTCAATTAACTTTCGGATTTCTCATTGAGCTGAAGCGTAGAACGTACTTTTCTTATATGACTTCCCTTTGACTCGTATTTCCGGTGCTCATCTTTGTTGTGGTCTCTTTTTTTTTTTTTTCTACTTAATATTGCAAACAAAGCGGAAAACGCGGTAAATGTGGCAAATGGTTACATAACATTTATGTTATATATATAAACATGAATGCTCTTTAATTATTGCAACTAGTCGCGGCTTAATGAAAGCAATTAGTTGAGGAGTCCGTTAATGGGATAAATGATTTTAAACTCTTGAAAAGTTAGAGCGAAACAGAAGTAGTCTAATACTGCATCTATCTACCTATCAAGCAAAGAGAACGAGTAATATAATCTTCTATATCTATCCTATGCCGACTTTTTAACGCATATATATTATAAAATATTATAGAGTAAAAAATACATTGTGTGCACACTTTTATTTTACATAAATAAATGAAAATCTTACCTATACCGTATCCAAAGAGTAGAACAACCAACCGAACAAGTACACCGTAAAAGACTACATATCGACGGCACGACCAATATATCGTTTTTTCGTCCTCTGTGCTCATATCCAAAGATTTACTTCTTTCCTTTTTGTTTTCTATGCCTTTGCACTACTTCTCACACGGGGGAGTAGACGTGATAAACGTAAAAAAAAAAAAAAAAACGAAAAACTACCAGAAAATTTCGGTGGGCTCCAGCCGAACACTTTAATACCCTCTACTAACTAATCGGGCCATATCATGTAAATCGTATTTAATTACAAAATGGAGCGAAAATGTTTTCACTCAACATGCAGCTTATAGAATATGTGTTCGTATTTTAAACCATATCTTGCCGAAATTTGTCAATAGTGCGTTGGAAACCGCACTTAACTAAAACACATCCGCTCATTTATTTGTTGACAGCACCGTGTAAGAAATCCATCCTGAACTGAAAATTATATTGATTTTCGGAGTAGAGAATGTTTTGAAAGCGGAGACGTGACTGCTAAAGCTATGTTTTGTATGCCGATGTGCATGCTGATTGAAACTGTATAGAGTGCTTAACGAAAAGTTTCATGAATGGCGATAAGGAAGACGTAACAACTTATTTTTACATGAAAGTGTCGAAAATAGTTTTTGGCACGAAACTCTCGCGCTATTTGAATATTAAATGGATTCAAATGCATAAAGAGTTGTTGCTTTAGGGCGGATTATTTGAGCGTGGCGTCGAATTACGCTTAATAGAGTGTTCCCTTTCGAGACTTCCGCTCCGAATAGTTTGTATTTTTATTTGACGTTCGCGTATCTCTTATGCGTTGCTACACGCACCTTCTTCTTTAAAATTTAAATTATTTCACAACAATAACAACGAGCGATTATTGATACCGTATTATTTCTATTCACAGTATCGCACTAATTGATGATTGCGTTCGTTAAAATGCTTTTATAATTAAAGCATTCATCGTTCATCAATTACGTAACGAGCTGACAAAATTATTGCTTTTTGAAGTTGCCAAGTGAATTGGTGCTAGTGCTGTGCTAGTAAAAACGCCGTATATAGTGGGGGTGTGACAAGTTACGACGAACTGGTGCCAGGATTAGTTTTCAAATTATCTATGGGAGCCGCAAGGTAAAGTTTTCCCCACGACGAGTAATAAGTATTTTTGTAAGAGACAGATTTCCCGTGACTCGTATTGCGAGGAAACTCAAGGTTATTTTTACAAAACGTAAAAAAAATCTTCGTTTTTTTGAGAAAAATGCTATCTTCAGAAGCCTTTCGGTAGTCGCATTTCCTATGATTTGATACAAAGTCTAGGTGATCCCTGGTGTTGTCAAATTTTGCGAGTGCTCAGGCAACTGAATATGAATTCTTTGACGTAACCTCGTACATACTGCAGGGTACAAAAATAAGTTCTTATAAATAACTTAAAAATCAGATACACCCGACAAATTTCGGCACATATATGTAAGTGTGTTCTTGATTAACATAATATTTTATGCTCCTTTTGCAGTTAGAAGCCTATAGTGTTGCAAAACTTGCACTCGGAAGCCATAATTTAATGTTTCTACTTTAATTTTATTATATTTCACTCAATCAATTATTAGGCATAAGCAAAATTTGCATCCAAAATGCCCGCCTTGACTGCTATGATTAAAAATTAAGGTGAATTTTTCATTGAAAATTCTATGGAATCTCCCGAATGTTGTCAAGTTCTCGGCCACTTAGAAACAAGTGTCAACAAGAGTTCAGGATAAACAGAGCCCAGGTGAAATCCACAGGAAGGAAATCAGAGATTTGATGCTCGAAAATTGGCAATTGACGATTAGAGACCTTGTTGATGCTGCGAACAATTCACATTTACCAGCCCAAGCCAACTTAAAGGAAGCTTTGTGTCTCGAAGACGCGATCTTGGTTGATTTCAAAAACACAATGAAATTTTTGCAAAAAAAACAAGGATGCAGCAATGATTTCTGACTAGCAGTAGGCCGTTCGTCTCGTACACGACTAATGAAAAAAAACTTGAAGACAAATACAAAAATGTCGGCATAATGAGAGATTTGCAATTGTTCCAAGCATTTCAGATCGGGTTTATTAAAGCGAAACGTTCGATAAAAATGGCACCAAAACAATGCACTAACGCGCTTAACGAATACCTTTGCGTTCTTAGTGCGTTGCATATCTTCACTGCGGTAAAATCAAAGATCCGCCCTATAGACAAATGGGAATTTCTTAACTGTTTAACGTACTTTGTGCATACATTGAGTTCCTTTCTTTCTTCAAAATATGTTACGTAAAATTACTAAAACATAATATTGCAATAAAATTGGTTTACCCGTCTCGTTGAGTTGGTCGTCTAGTAAATTTGCCACACTTCCAACTATCCTCAATAAAAAGTGAACAGTTTGAAAACTCTTATCAAGTACTTGACTCTTTACGTGTGCGTGTTTGTGTCGATAGATGTTCGCTCGTTTGATGGCACAAAGTTTATCATCTTATACTTCGCTCGCTCTTTTATATGCTTTACAAAATTTTATAGCAACACATAAACCTAATACCCAACATTCAGTCTCCAATGTATACCTCCCATCGTACATCATAGTTATTTGGAATATCAATCACAGTAATGGACTAAATTTCAAATATTAACTCACATCAAATTGCAATTTCACAGGGAATTGTTCGGAATCATTTGTACTCGCAAAAAAACCAACAAAGAATATAATATATATATATATATATATATATTATTATTATATATATATATAAATAGTTTCGTAGGGATATTCCGAGGGATCCCGTTCGCAATTGTTTCCTCGCTCGCACATACGGCAAACATATGGCATGCCGTACTTTGTTGAATACTGAAATCTCTACTGACGTTTTCAGAATATTTTGGTTGAAATCCGCAACGGAAGCGAAATTTTTTTTAAGCATGGAAAGAAAAGACGTCTACCGTATCCTCAAACATTTCAGTTTTGAATTTTTCAAAAAACAAAATCACATTACAAAGTCACTAACAGATATTCGCTACATGCGGAAAAACTCTGAAGCGAAGCAGTGTTTCGGGGACCTTAACGTCCAAGGCGACGACTTCATTAGTCAGATATCAGCTATAATATCTACATTGACCGATCAAAGACTGAAGAGTGGCCTTTAATTGATTCGCGTTCCAATTACACGCTTTTGAAATGTTGTGCTTTTCAGGCGAGTAATGGTTGAGGATTAATGATCGCCAAAGCGTGAAAACCTCACACTAGACATCAAGAAGATCGCTTCTAATGAATATCTAGGGAAATTGTAATCGTCTATTACTTGTTGCTGTTTTTCATCAAAAGAACTGATTCGATGAAGTCTTTTGGCTAATTAGCCAAGTTAACCAAACGAATGGCAAGGGCCTTGTCTTCCGTCAAACCAACTTCAGAGTTTGTACGACGCTACCGATCCTACAAAAGTTATTACGACTTGGCTGGAAAATTTTATTCTCATCTAATTCAGACATTGTGTGCTAGTGCGAATATTATGAATGCCATCACGAGTCTCTTTGACAGCTAACATGCCTGAAGGTCCTCGGAGAAATATGTATGAAAATTTTTGGAAAGTTAATTGAAAGTCGATGCTTGCTCGATTGTTCCTGTGAATTTATTCATGCATTCAGTATTTATTTATAAATTTGCATATATATCTATGAGCGGAAATATGCAGGAGAACGTGCGAAGCAACCAACACTCTAGCAGTCTACGAATTTTAATGCTATGTACTATAAGTTGACATAAAACAACTTTGAATAAAAATAAAGAATTTTGTTCATTAGCTAGTCGCAGTTAATCTAATTTTTTCAACTTTATTGAAATTTATGTTTAAATTTGAATTTGGTTGTTACGTGTGCGATGCTATTTGTAAAGATAAAATAGTGTTCTATATAGTGCTTCTCTATTCATATTATAAAAAGGCAAACTTTTCCTCGCAATCGCGCAGCATGTTATTTTAGCACATGACTACACATATAAGAGGAAATAGTATCAATACACGCCAATACAATATACGACGACAAATAAGAAGGCGTAAGACAAATGCTAAAGATGTGCTCACTAAATCGATCCGGTTAATTTAATAAATAGGAACAGTCGCGGCAAGAGGTTATGCCAAATCTAGTACGTAAGTTTCTAATGGTGTACGTCATTAAATATATATATAATTTTAAAGTTCTCAATTGATTTAATCAGAACGGTTATACCATCTCCGTATATATTGGGGATGTTTCCAGGATAGCAAATATGGAGATAAACAGTAAACCGAATTTTAAAACGACCATAGCTTGCTATCCAATAAGCGCGTAATTAACGTGCGCAATAATTGAAAATAATAGTTTTTTTCTTACACCTAACAACTACAGCCTATTGTGAAAGGGTAAAGATTAAAGATAAAATTTTTTTCGGAAAGTTCTCTGCGAAATTTATGGAAAATCCATCAGTGGATTATAAAAGCTATAAAACCTCGATTTTTAATTTCTATTCTAATTTTTTTTCAATACCAAAAATAGCATTAGCAGATGAACGGAACACGTTTAACTGATCCTTAAATGTAAGAAAAAAAGCAAAAGCATTTATAAACTTAACACACCCTCTTACTTCGTTGGCTATAATAAAAATACCAAATTTCTGTTTATTGGAGGAAAATCTTTTACAATATTTGGTGTGGAATATGTAGATTTTTTACGAAAGCCATCATATCATTACGTTTATTTCATAAAATCCAACTATTACGCCTGCTGTTGACAGGAAATGGTTTTTCTAGCTTTTTTTTTGCCGTAGAAGAACAAAATTGTTTTTTTGCAAGCCAAAGGTCCCGCTGTTCAATTTAATAGAAAATCAAATTTCGAGCCGCAGCTAGATCTTTGCGTTCACATTTAAAGTCAACGTCAATGCTTACAACTTAAGGCTTATATAATATAAATAAGAATAGTTTAAGGTACTAAATGCAAGCAATAAGTTCCGATTATTTTTTTTATCGAAAATTCATCACAAATTTTATTTAATACTAGATGAGTAAATATTTAATAACATGTGCACGACTTTATTCCATGATTATTTTATACTCTTTATAATAGGGAAGAAAGGAAAATAGATGCATTTATGGGAACTGGCAACTTAATGACTTGGCACCCGACCGGCAGACTTTTACAAGTTATGTAATTAGCAGTCATTCCACAAAGCCTTAAACCACTAAACGAATAGCTAAGCAACTGCCGTGAAAAGAACTTATTCGCACCTTACAAAGGCTATTGGCTGCATTTTTAGTGGTAGAAAAATCTTTTCAAATAAAAATTTACATTCTGCTAAAGAATCATTTTACAAAGATCTATAAAGATGTATAGTCATTTTCCTATAAGGGCGATAATAAAAGGCGTTTAAAATTTTTCATTTTCCTGTAATATTCTTTGGTACATTTCGAGTATCATACGAATTAAATTTATGTTTATATTATAAAAATTTCCCTTTACCTTTTCCTCTCTATAAAAGGATTGTTTTGCACATCCTAGTTTCCCGTTGAGCATTAATTTTGATCGAAACAATTCTAAGCAGATTCTTACCTTTTTTTCTTCTTGTTTTTATAGCATATTTTTAGTTGCTGAGACATTTATAGAAAATGATTTGGATGTGAAAGAGGGAGAGAAAAGTTATCGTACGTCTTTAGGCAGCAGAGAGACAAAAATGTGTTGCGGATCAAGGCGAAGAAATGTTTACATTTATCTTACGATTATGTATACTTATGAACGGATTTTTCTACATTTGATCAAAAGTATAATTGGGATAGTTTGTTCAGAATGACTGTTTAATTCGTGTTTACAAAACTAATCAAATTCGAATTGTTCGTGCAGGCCTGTGAATTAGTTTGATTAGAACAGTTGCCTGCGATGTTTTTTTAATGTTTGTTGTATATAAAATTTGTGTTAAGGTGCGTACATCTAGTAGAAGTTCCTGCGTTAAATAGCTAAGCATGTTAGACAAGGCTACGATAATAAGGATAATAAGATTTTATTAAAAACGTGAGCATTGCAGCTGCAAAACATTCGGAGAGGAGTAATAGGTGATTAAAGAGTTATCTTCGGTTGGTTCACCACGAATTTCCAGCGGTAAATAGAACAACAAAATGAAGACAATCTATTTAGCTTGAGAATAAAAGGTTAAGGAACTGTCATGAATCCATATGTGGCACTTTAGTTGAGGTTTTGGGAATGAAATGCTTTTCTTTTAGCAGCTTATTTCTTCTAAAAAGATTTACTCATAAAAGAGCAATGAAAGTTGAGCATTTAACGCGTAATCCCATTGATCAAGCGTTGTATTTCACGGATAAACTCAAATTATATGTCTGTTGAAAAGAGTTTCAGACTCGTCAGATAAAAAAAAATTTGAACAAAGAACTTGACTTGATACTAAAAAGTGCCTAAAGGGTGTTTTTCGATAAGTAAGGGGGCCGTTAGTTGCATCACCACTTTAAGAAAATAGATTATTACTAATACTTTTACTTGCGACAAGTCTGTTGCCCCTAAGCGTTTATTTCTTGGTCTAGTTGATGAATGCTAACACAGGCGCGCCAAGTATGTGAAATGAAATAAACTAAACAAAGTTCGTATTCTTCTTTCAAGGAATTTTTTTTCCACAAAACTTAACCAACTTTTATTCAATTAGGAATTATTTAGGCTCGTTTGTAAAAACCTGAATAAAGTTTATGACATAATCTCTTTATTGGATTCCACACATACCATAAAATCTACTTTGTTTAATGTTCGAGTATTGGCGATGTCATAACTAAATTAAAACTTTTAATTAGTAAAATCGTGTTACTGTTCGCCAATACACTAAGCGTTGTAGTTATGGATAGTTACGAAATTTTTGAATTTTTGTGTCGATATACTAACTGCATCTTAGTTTGATGCATCGTCTATAAGTGTGTTACTACGCTAGATGTGTAGACGTTTTTCTTTTCACATTTGTTTATGCATTTGTTTTGTGTATAGACTTTTTATTCGTTTCATTTATTTTTGTCATTCTTAAGCCCGCAATCGTAAGTTTCTTTAATTCAGTTTAGGTCTTACGGTATTGTAGCGGGATTTTATATATATTTGAACAAATAAATTGCAAGGAAGTAAGTTCCTAAGGTGGGATAGGGAGCGAGGTTTTTTCTATACAAGGAAATTTATTTCACTAGAGGAACAGACTTATCTGACCGGAATTTTATTATTTCTCCATTTAATTCCGTAATTATGTTATTCGGCACTTGATTACACAAAGACGAAGTAAGTTTCATAAACTCGTGGCAACTCAATTTGTTGCAATTAATTAATTTTTATTATTATCTAACTATCTAAGATACTTTAAAAGCCTAGTAAGTTTAGCTTCACAGCTATCAAGCGTCTATTAAGCTGGCATACCGTAGTTCGATTCTCAATACATTGGACAATATGTTGATTACAATCGGTTTGTGTCGTGTAGTGTACAGTACATGCTCGGTCGGCAAACTTATAGTAGTTACCAGGGCATACTTCCTAGGAACTGTCCAATCTCTTCATCTCTACTTCTTTCTGACCGCCACCTTGTTACACTTGTAACTAACATTACCTGAGCAATGGGTCATATTAAAAAAAAAAAGAAAAAAAGAAAGACAAAATACACCATAATTACTCTAAAATAACAAAAGAAAATAATTTATTATTACTATAGTAAAATATGGTATAAAATTCATTTTTTTGCTAATAAAAATACAAGTCTTTTCAATCTTGCGGCAAACAGAGTTCACGAAGTTGATTAGCTAAATAATGTAGAATTTCTCTTACTTAAAGTATTTTTAGGCGTTTGAAATTATTATTTATTTGTTGTTTGAAAAAAGGCAAAGAAACAAAGAAAGAACCTAAAATAATTCCCAGTGTCGTTTGTTCTCTGAAATAAGTTACCTTAAATAAAACGACCCACCCATAGACGTCGTCTAAAGTAAATATATAAACATTTAGACAGCTATCAAAGCGGACATAAACCTCGCCGAAAGCAATTAGAACATTGCCCTTCACTTATGCGTAATTACGCAAATGTTTGATGTATCACGATACGAAAAAGAAAAGTTTTTTTAAACGATCACACACAAGAATTAAAATTTCTTAATCTATTTTCGTGGCCAAGTTTACGTTTTCGGAATTCGAATAAAAGCGAAGTAATTGTGTTAAAGACAGAAACTGCCAAAATATTAAAAGAACGTGATAATAATATAAAAGCAAATAAAGATTACAACGCTGATGACCAACAACAAAAATTGCTTGGTAGTAAACAAATTTAAAAATCTCGCATGTAAGGCAATTAAAAAAAATATCACAAGGAAATGTCCCATTAATTACCAATTTTGGTAGTTTACAAGGAAAGGTTTTTTGCTCGAAACGAACCCAATTGAATCGTGGTGTTCGAAGAGAGAACTCATAACGAAGTATTTAGTGTTTGGAAAGAAGTGTCGTTCGTGCAAATGCTTGTGAGTTCCTGTAACCCTGTCTAAATTTCCTTTTTATAAATAAGTCTTGGCCTTGATTTTTTGAACATAGCCTACGCTATTGTAAATTGACAACTCAACGGTGCCAATATAATTTAAGAAATAAATACCCCTTGCAAACTAAAGACGACTTTTAAGAATATCAAGCAAAAGCAATAGATATGAATGGCCCCAAAAGCAAATTTCAATACAAACATGTTCTTGTTGACATGGGCTTGTTGAACAAGTTTGACTTTTAATTTTAAAAGAAAAATAAACAAAAGAAACAACAACAAAAAAATGTTAATCATAAAGGAAACTGTTTTCATAAGTCTGCGGTTAATGCATTTACTCATAAACATATTCATTTTCCTACTCAGTTCGTTATGTCAAGAAAGAAAGTTACAGACTTCACGATCTATCTGAGACTTCACTTAAGAGAGATCACAATTTTTGTTTCGATCGAACTATCGACATATCTTTTGCTAATGAGCAACGCAAGCAACTTTTACATATCTGGGTGAGATCGATGGTGCTCAATATTCTGTGCAAGTCGGATGTGATTATTACCTTACAAGTAAAATTTTCGTACACAAGACTTTTAATAAGCAAAATAAAACACACATAAATATAAGGATTATTTGCATACATGATATAATACTTACAGGCCAGGGTAAGTTTGAAATATAAAAATACTGAGGCAATGTGTATCTCTGTTATGTTTTACCTTTTCTTTTGGTTTTCTTAAAGCTTAGATTTTCTTTTTATATTGTAAATAAAATGAAATATTTGTTTAAAGATAACATTCATTTTAGAAAGAAAAATGGAAAATTTATGTTAGGTTTTTTTACAAAGTTCGTACAAATAGATTGAAAAATAAAAATTAAATTTCAACATGAAAGCGCTTTCTATTAATACATTCATTGTAAGAAATTTTTAATGTTAATTATAATGTCTATGAAAAGATTTAATCGAATCAAATTTTTGCCGATATGCAAAGGATATGCGAGTTATGAATCCGTGACGTGACCGTTAAAGTTGCAAGTCCAGGAAAGTTTATCACGGACCTAATGAGGCTTAAGAACTGCTATTAGATAATCTCTTCTTTTCGTTTTTCTTTTCTTCCTCGTATAAAAAGACACAAAAGAAAATTGCTGAGTGACTTTTAGTGAAATATTTCTAGAATCAACATTTTTTTCGTTCATAATGGTAATGGAATCGAAACGACACACACAGTTTTAAATCATATCAGCAAAAATCTTTTACTTTACAGTTATTAGTTATCGAGTATCGTGTATAGGTGCTGTCATATATGTGAACCGATTATAAATGAAAAAGCTTCGAGATGAATTTTGCGAATTTTCCACCTAAAGTTATCTATCCATTACCTGGGGTCGCTATATCGGACATCATTTGCGGTGAATGTTATATTAATTTTGAGCAAGTGTGAGAGAAATTTAAACTTACTGCTATCTCTTGTTACATTGTGCCCAAGTGATTCAGGATCATTTTATGAACTTAGGACTTAGGCTTGTCTGTCCCTATGTCTGACGTCTGCCCATGCGTGTTATGTGCTCACACACACAACACATTTTGGCGAAATTTGGTGTCGGCGAAGCCGGTGTCTTTGGCTCAATTGGCAATAGATTGAATTGGGTCATTCTTAGGACCACGCCCCTTCATAATGCTCTTACTTTGTAAAAATTGCTAAGTGAAATAATTTTGAAGTGCAAATATAACAAACTTTAACTTCAGGCAGGCGCGTGTAATAGCATCTCCTTTAGACAACTAATTTCTCTCCCTTCAGTCCGGCCTGCGATGCAAACTTTATTTATATTTTCACTACTTTCTAGAGAAAGTAGACTAAAGTTTCAGACTATGCACCTTACAAGAATATTTCTCGATGGTCTGAGAACTTGCATTTATTTTGAAATAACGTTAAATTTTATGCTGTTTTTATGCTTTTTCTTACCGCTTGTACTGCTGATTGCAAAATAAGATGCAAGAAAAGTTACATCAGACGCTTCCCTTATAGAAAATCATAATATGTAACTTCGTATGTGTATGTATACTTCGTACGTCACGCCATAGAGCGACAATTTGGTTTTATTAGTCGAATCTTTAAATTTGTTGGCGAAGCTAAAGATCGAGGTAAGTTTCCTTTAAGGATTAAAGTAAAGTTTGTCTTTTGTTTCATTTGAAGAGAATATCGAATTTGAAATGAAGTTTTTTTTACTCTTTTCGAAGCGAAATAACATAAAAGCTCTTTAATTTAATTTCGTCCCTCATACTCGTTTCTCACTAAGGGGAATTTTTGTACTATCAAGTCGTGACTTTTTTACTTTTCGCTTGGCTTAATCTTCGCATATGTAAACCCATATAATGTTTGCTCGACCACGCCTGTTTAACTATAGTTTTCTTCCGCCATAGTAAGTCACAATCTTGTCGGTCATTCGAATTTAGTTGCATTACGCTAAGCCGTCGATTTCAAGCTCCAAGGTACAATTTATTTTACCTTATCGTTCGAAATTCCGTGATATTGCTGTGTTATCTAATTGGGAAAGAAATCACGTTAGATTTACATACAGCTACATTTGACACATAGTTATGTCTTAACGTTTATAGTACTTTGTCTTAAGCTACATTTTTCGATTCAATTTTTTTAGAAATTTTTCAGCAAAGAACTTTAGAGGCGAATAGAGGCTTAGATAGAGACTAAATTTAAGTGCATATATAGTGAAATGATATTAATCACCGTCACGTGCGTTAGTTAGTGCATCAATATTATTTTGGTAAGGAATTATTTACAAATTTCAAATCGATTCAAAATATTTGTTATTATATATCGCAACATTTTAATTTTTTTATTAGTTTTAAAGTTTTTGTTAACCCATTAATTAGCGTATTACGCTTATTGTTATACCAACCATTGAATGATGGGATATATATAGACATCTGTATACATGCGCATATGGGGCAGAAGTTTGCAGCATCCGCACAGAAGCTTTGAAGACCCTTACAGATAAACGTGTTCTTAATAAACGTTATATTCTGACTCGAACTAGGCATGTTTCTTTGGCGGTCTGTCCGTGTGTCTACCGCTTTCACCACCCGTGTATATATAACATATCGATATAGTCGATAGATATAAAAGATTTAGTCAGAGCCGAATATAATTTCTTTACTTCTTTAAATGTGTGAAAATTGTGTGCAATATATTCTCTTAAGAATATCACTAAGTGCCGAATTTTGTGCGACTTTGAGAATGTTGTCAATGGACAGATGGACATGCAGACGATGCAGATAAACCGAAAGAATGATATTTACACTTTACGAGGTATTAAATATGATATGTAAGTTTAACAAATGTCGTGACAAGATTAGTATGCTGTTTTACTGGTACGTAATAAAATTCTCGAAACAGTTACATATCGTATTAATATGAACCGCTATGAAAAAGAAAACTGTACCCTCGTAAAGTTTTGTTTGTTTTTCCGGTTTGTTTGGTATATTTGCAAAATTTTCGAGCGTTCAAGAACTGAGATAAACTGTTGCTGGCTATGTATTTAGTAAGAAAAGAGATTTGCCTGTGAATGTGTATTGTGAAGCAAAGTTATTGAATTTTATTTTCTTACATACAAAAGGGAAAAGAAAAACAAAAACAAAAACGAAGAAGAAAAAGAAAAAGAAAAGGAACACGTATCAAAAAGAAGAATTTTAGTATGTTGTCAAAATGGATAATATTGTAGCACTTAAAATATAATTTTATAAAAAATAAGATATCCCTTCTGTTAGGATGGATGAAAGAAGTGCTCCCTCAAATATTTTCACTTACACGCAAGCAAATACTTTAAGCTTTCATGAAGTTATTACATTTAAGTGCACTTATTACGTCTTGCTGGCCACTTAAAAGTCCCTCTTCAATGGCAAACATTAACAAATAGCAAAGCTATTTTCATTCATGGGCGGGCTAATATCAAATACCTACCAACTCCATAATTCTTAAGCGTTTTTGTTAGTCAATCAAAAGCAGCGTTGTATCGAATTTGCAGATGGCATGTACATTAACTCAGAAATCTTGACTTGTTGACTAAAATAGACTAAGAGTTTTCAAATTTTTTTATAATTTTTTTATTGTTGTTAGCTTGTGGGCTGGTCACATTCGCCTCTAAACTTTCTTTCCGGTTACCAATTAAGAAAACACTTGGGCATACTTTCAGTTACTGTACTTAATTTCTACGATCATGAAAATCGCTGGTAACGAGAAATGGACAAATGGACAAATGGACGGTCATAACTTTATTATCGTTTAAGATAAGCAATATATTCCGATGTGTTCATCTGGGTGTTGCAATCGGAATAACACACTTAATGTATTCTTGAACATTTGAGCAATGGATAAAGTAAAATAACGGTGTTTAGAAGACCGGGAGGGTGGGGGGATGAGACAAATGAAAATTTCTCGAAAATTTTCCTTTCATCTTTGCTTCTAATCAATTTTCATGAAAGCCGAATAAATTAATTTTAATGAAATACAATTGGGAAGACATGTTAACATAAATATTAATAAAGTTGTTGATTAAAAAAAGAAGAGCAATTCGAAGAAAAATCTAAAGATATTATTTCAAATAATATTTACTTTTGCTTTCATCCGCGGATATTAAGTGCTAAACGTGCCTTTTCTTCATTTCGTCATAATTAAATTAGTGAACGTAAACTGTTTTATGCACAAATATTTATAACAGAAGCGTCGTAGGTCTTACTTAAATACGCCTCTGTGTTTATTTTATTTCCTTGTAAATTAATACATTTACGACGGGCATGTTTACTAAGTAACGAGTACTTTTTTTTTTAATTTTTTTTTTTTTTTTTTTTTTTTTTTTTTGTTTTTCTGGAACTACGAACATCGCTTGTAGTGATTGTATTATCGATGCAAGTCGAATCATCTTCTGAATAATTTTTTGATTCGATATAAATCGGCGAAAAATAATAATTTGGCAAATTTGGATGGAATGGAACCGTTTTTGAAAGGTCCTCCTGTATAAACTTTCCTAAAAACGAAAACAATAGCCTTTGTGGAGCAACAAGTGATTATTTCTTGATGAAAATTTGTACAAAGCATTGATACAAAGAGTAAGTTTCGATTACTCGAATCTATATTTTCGGAACCTTCGCCGTATTATAATTCTCATGAAAAACAAATCTTTGTATGGTAAGACGGTATAATTCCTAAAATGTTGTCTAGCGAATAGCGATAAGTGAAGTAAAGTGTTAAATAAATTGATGTAGGGTATCTAATAGTTGGCTTTGATCGAATTTTTATATACTCGGCTTTAGATGGTCTTGTTTCAAGTATTTTTCACACGTTTTCTGCCACAGTATTTATATCTGCAGTTCATGGCTGAATTATTGAATTTAACGAAATTGTAAATTATTGTCATGCACAGCAGCTTTCATCGCTATTCATCCGTCATATTCTTTATTTTACCGTTCGCAGTTTAACACGTGATTGTTATCATTATCAATGCATGTATGTAAAGATACACGATATACACATCTCCACATATATAGGAAATAAACACTTATCATCTGTTATGATATGTTCGCAACCCTTGGACTTTCATATGGTACGCAAGATGGTTGCAATACGGCTGCATTTAGTCCGGCATTAATCAAATTAAAGCACTGCAATTTAATGAAAATATTATGTAGTCTTAAAAATGTCCGTATGTCCGAATACCATGTCGTGATTATAAATTGAATAAATGAAATGAAGAAACACATTGAATGATAAAGGCGCGCATGTGCGAATGCTTGCAGCATAGAGCGGATTTGTTTTCACCACAGCTTAGTTTAAATATTCAATTCAATCATCAACAAATCAAAGCCCCTCAAAAACTAACCTGAATGTTTTCACATACAGTCTTGTCATCTACGTCCTTAGACGACGGCTGCTCGGGAAACGGCCATTCAGAAACAGAATTAGAAGATTGCGTTAGTTCGTGGTAGACACGGGCCTCATCGGCAGTTAGGAGACTGTGGGAAACATACTTCCATTGATCATCTTCGATGCTTTTTTACTTTCACTTATCAAGCAGCAACCTAAGCATCGATATTGCCACCGCGTTTCTAAATTGAAGGTGGCTTATGAACCTCATTAGATGCGGCGAGCTCAGCTTGCAGTAGGGATACGGATGTGTACATATTTTTCACTAGCCATTATTCTAGAATTAAACCGGTTTGAGAATCGGGCTTTTTTCGATTGCATGACGGTTACTGTACCATGTTGTTTCAAATATTGTAAAAATTTGGAGATAATCAGGCGATTTGAGAATGCACTACCGCATGTATCACTTACAGGTCATCACTTGGTTAATACAGCTCTGAATGTTAACAGGAATCCCTTCACATAAATTGTTCGGTTCCATACCGACGTTTACTGCACAAAAGTTTAAATGAAGTAAAGGCAACTGCGCGTGAAAACAACCGTTTATTTAAAAAAAATTTGTCCACTAGAGGCGCTGCACGTTTCATTCAACCTATATAAGTTTTTTGATCGCTTCAATATTCTTCCAAACTAAAAACTTGCGAAAGAATTGCAAAATTCACAAGGGTAAAGCTAGGAGGCAAGTGTTTTTAAAGGCTACAGAGTCCTTTCGAATTTCATTCGTGACCATTGATGGATTGGCGACGGTGAAGCATTTTACAACATTCTGGACAAAATACATGTGCCAGATATTTACTTCTTTCGATTTGTTTCCGACCACCGTATACCAGTCGCTTTTCACTATCACAGCCTGGGCACCTTTGTTCGAAAAAGCCAAAAAAAGAGAAACAAATTAAAAACATCATAGTCGGGCAAGATCAAGCGTAGAGTTCCTCACACCTCTTCCCCTAATATAAAATTTGTATGATGTCGCCATGCAACGCCACTCTTTTCATAAAAGCGATTATGCGGGAGGCGACATAAACCATTAACTGATACGATTATTGTTCTCTTAGTCGTGTCTTTAACTATAAAACAGACTTTCTGGGCGCATACAGGCTCCATTTCCACGAAAGGCCGGAATTAGATTGGCTTGATTTAAGTTTGCTACCGAGCATTTTTTGCATATTTTTTATGTTGGTCAAGCATCAACTTTCATAGCAATATCTTTAAAATTAGGCCCTTTGTCATAAAAAAAGCATGAAACTCCCTATGCGGTGTACGGTCAAAAAATAGACCTACGTAGTAGTATAGGTGAGTTTATTTTTACGTCAATTTAGAGTTATAGAGCAATTTTGTTGCAGAATTATAAAAATTAAAGTTTTTTGGGGTGTAAAGGCTTACTTTCCACAGGAACTGTTGTAGAGGCGAAAATTAAAAAAATTAGCGCATTATTGTTCAGCGATTTTTGTCAACAAGTTGTGGAAATTGAAATGTTTTCACCATTATGCAGCCACCTACTGAAAAAGTATGTCCGATTCTTCTGTCGATAGGGTTCGTCGGTTGATCAAAACAAGTCAATGTCCAAAATATCTTTAAATTGTGACTCGTAGGTTGAACACAAACATACATGGACAGGCATCATATGGACTGATGCATAGACGAGCTTAAATCAGACTTCAAAAAATGATTGTGAATCGTTGTATTAAAAAGTGGGTCTGTGGTTGAATAAGACGCGAGACGTGTCCATGATACACGTTGATAGGAAACACATTTACACTAAAGCTACATATAATGATGTTTCAGCGAAGTTATTATCTAACCAATCGGTCAAAGGATGTCTCTGTACGTATAACACCGTGACTATCAGTATATGGAGATCTCGCAGCCTGACGATTGGTAGGTAGGGTATTGCCGTTCCTTTGCCGACTATGCACTCATTTGAGCTACAACGAAATATGTTCCTTCCCACTGCGATTTAAATCCATGTAGACTGCCTTGGCAGCAGTGATTATTCATGTTGAACTGTTCGTTGTGCTGCCTATGAATAAATTTCCTGAATATAATTGTAATAATAAAATCAGACTGTAATCATCAGCGCAGAGTGTGGACTATATAATAATAATTTATACCTTTTTATGAAAACACATTAGCATATATTGTTGCAGTTAGCATTGCTGCCTTCACAATTGTGGCGCTCTATAGAGAACTCTCCATACAACTTAACTCGAGTTTGTAAATGATGGCAAGCTTTTGTTTTATGGATAAAACATGTTAATAGTAAGGAAAAAAAAAAATGGTTCTTCGGGCAAGAAATGCAACTATAAATGGAAACAACTTTTACTATTAAAGCGATCAATATATCAAAACAGTTTTTCGCTTAGGGCTTAAGGCAAAGAAATTCTTAAAGTTCACCAAAATCGTTTAATCCTTTTTATTGTACTTTAAAAGTGAACGAATCATATGTTTTGCGATAGCGAAGTTATGCTACATATGATAGTTCTGCTTAAATTTTACAGCATTTTTAGTCGATCCTTTGGCCCGAATTCTATATAAAGCGGGACGTAAACATAATTACGGAAGATTTCGAATTAATTTTGATAACCATAATGTTTATAATGATGCTGCGTACTTTTTTTGAATTTTTGGATCAAAAAAATAAGTGGCCAGTGATTGAAAAAAGACTAATATTTGATTTTTATACCCTACACCATTTCTAGCGCAGAGTATATTAAGTTTGAGCGGACGTATGTAACGAGCAAAAGGATATAAAATACACATTTTATAATGCCGATCGATACAGAATCATTTGTCGAATGGATCTGTCCGTCCGTCCGTCCGTCTTATATCTTTCTGTGGAAACTTTACTCAACCTATGGGTTGCCGTTTTGTGAGATATTTCGATGAAATTTGGTACACTGACGTGCTTTGAACCAAGCACGAACACTGTTGAAAATAGTTAGGACCGATCCGCTTCTTCAACCACTCCCCATATAATGTCTTATGTTAGATCGGAAAAAATTGCAATTTTCAAAACTTTTTGGCAAAACTCGCTGTGTAATAATATTTCATTGTTCTAAATTAGTGTGAAAAATTTGGTTCGGCTGTGGCAATTTTTTGGATCCCCTCACATAAAACCGTTCCCACGAAAACGAAAGGTTGCAATGTTGTGAAAAGGTCTACTTCTTATTATTTCATGATGAAAATTGGTTCACAATGCACAGTAACAAAGAAACCAAACTTGCCGAATTTGGATCACGTAGGTCTATTTTCTGGATACCACTCTTGTGAATAGTAAGGAATTGGTATTATATCTAAGGAGGAAAGGAAAAGGAAAAAGGCACGTCTTTTAGTTGAACACACCTCGCATATTTGACATTTGAAAAAATAGCTTTAGAATGTGAAAATAGAATATTTCTACGCCAAACGCAAAAAGATAAGAATGTATGCTTAGGCTTAGCAACAACCACTAAAACTATATACGTTTATGTAAACATTGAAGATGACGAGAGGATGACAATATTGGGATGTCAGAGTTTTTCATCGCGAAATACAGTCATATCTAGCATTCTTCATAAAGACGAGGACTTAATTTAATTATAAAACATTTCAGAGGAAAACTTCACTTCGAGTTTTTTAATAGGTTTTAAAAGCTATGAGGGAAATATATTTTGATTGCAATGTCAAGTGTCCATCAATACTAACACTATCCCCATTTTCTCTTCCGTCTCATATGTAAAGGTGAAAGTTTTATTTGCCTTTTTGACACACACACACACATGTATAGAACGTAATATTTGTTAAAAATTCTTTTTTAATTTTGTGAACATAATAAGCGATTTAATTGCTGATATATTATATCATAATCATTATTGCCTGATCTTTCTGTTTATTGTAAGAGTTAGCTAGAAAACCAAAATTGAATTTGTTGCGCGACAATTTCGCTGATTAAATACATTCACGGGATGGTGCATTGCCCATAAGACCTTTTAATCGTGCTTTGCAAGCGAAAATTCTTCACTCTTCTTAAACGACACAAATCAAGCCGTTACTTTTTGATAAACATATCGATGCACAAATTTACTTTTACTTTTATGGAAAAGGTAAGTGCAATAAATGGGTCGCGCTTTATGGTATAATATAATGGTCAATAATTCCCGGAATTAAGTAAAAACAGAAAACATTTTCTCTTTGCTATAAAATTTGACTCGATTCGTTAAGATAACATCTTTCAGGAGCTATACCATCAACGTCCCTGTTAAGGCTTTAAAAATATGGATGAATTTCTGCAATGATCTCATCAATTAATTCAAACCGTTTTCTCTCAAGAATTCTTTTGAGATTTACAAACTGTCACTGGTCATAAATATCTCTCAACTAATGACTTTATACTAGACGAGTAAAGAAATCTGCATCAACCACCCCCCAATGTAAGTGCATTATGCCCTGTAAGGTAGGAAGATCATGGATCGATACTCAAATTAAAATCAGTCCGTCTGCCCATCAATTCCTTAACTTATTAATTGGTTATCACATTTAATCAGACATTGTTTGTGTGAAAAATACTTGTTAGGTTGATATATAAATAATTTAAAAGTCATAGTGGATGGATAACTCTTGTTAATGATATTTAATAGAGCGAGTCATCAAAAGATTAGATATGAACTTGGTTTCGCCCATCAAATTGAAAAGCGTATAACTAAGAAAAAACTGGAACCTTAGTTGTTGGAATGATAAGTGCAACAAGGTTCACAACAAAACAAATATTGCATTTAATCGTTGATAATTTGAAAACTTAATCTGGCTTAAAAAAAAATCTCTTTTTTTATCGCACTTTAAATAACAAGCAATTATCTCGGTACGTATACAGTTTTGTGTTCATTTCGCATTTAATCGGCCTAAGCTTCATTACGTTGCAAACGTATTGATGTATTTCTGCATTACGCTAATTACAGATGATATTACAAACGTGTTAATACATTATTGTACATAAGATCTGTTCTATGCAATAAGTAATATAACCATTTAATTAACATGCCTTCGCAACTGGAAATAATAATAATAATGATAATAGTAATGACAAAAGCATAATAAGAAGAACAACACCAACAAACCTATACAAAATCATTGTTCATAATTATCGCATAATTAAAGTTAGCCATGAATTTAGTTATGCTTGTAGTTATTGTATATATATATGCATATATATCTGGCTATACATGTCCGTACGCATGCATAAACACTGTGAAAAAAATGAAAAAGTGCAACAAATTTAAAAATTTACATTAATTTCCACTGAATATTTTTAGAATGAATTAAACGATGAAAAATCGTTAACAGAAATATTGTGTTTAATAAAATATTTGTATTGATTAGTGTGCAGAAAAACAAAACTGACCTTTACTTCGCTTATTTCCGGTGCTATTTAATTTTCTAAACTCAATTAAATGTGAATTATTAGCAGCTACTGTGGGCGTATTAATATATAATATAATTTACGTACATTATTAAGCGTGTACTTTCTGTTTAGGAGCTTAATTTGTGCATAATAACTGCACAAGCCGTCCAGTCATTTAAATGGTCAAGTAGCAATGGAAAGCAATTACAACGCGTTTAGCGTATAATCTCTATCAAGTGCAGTTTTTTCAAGTCGGCTAACGCGCTAACATATAATTAGAGGGTTTTTTTTTTTTTTTTTTTTTTTTGTTAAGGAAAACCTACATCGAATTTTGTTTTCAATAATTTGCCTCATCCGATGGCCAAACGGTATATTGTGTCGTCGCTGCCACCATAACGCCAGCGGAGTAGAGTGCTTAACAAGTTGCCTTCCAATTTGCTTGTGAAAAATAGCCGCTTGTACTGTTTTCGGTGCATGCTAACGAATTTAATAATTTTGAATTAATATTTTTTTTTTTTTTATGCTAAGGAGAATCCGCCGGAATGGGCGAGTAGCCAAGGGATCTCGATTAACAACTCAATGGCCGTGGGTCCAAATCTCAAGTGTGATAGAGTTATCAATAAAGCCGATAACTTTAGATGCTGCTGCTTTAAGACTTGCAATTTATTTCATTGGCTAAATTAATAATAATAATAATAATAATAATAATAATAATAATAATAATAATAATAATAATAATAATA
>KK502456.1:696566-739847 GCA_000688735.1 Glossina austeni
TAATAATAATAATAATAATAATAATAATAATAATAATAATAATAATAATAATAATAATAATAATAATAATAATAATAATAATAATAGTAGGAGAAAAAGTATACATACACTCATGCAACATAAAACATTTTGTTTCACGAAAAAGAGAAAAAGTGTGCGCAAAGAATGTGAAGTAGAATGTTTGTCTCATTGCCCCGTCTTGTTTGCCTGGTCTTGCCTTAGGCATAAGTTAAAGATATTAAAACCAAATTTGTACCTTTTCGATTCCCTTTGAAGCTAGGAAAAGCTTAAAGCTAATCCGTTCTCGAAAAGCTATTCTGGATTCATCATTGCAAACTTTTGTTGGGCGATGATAATGTATTTTAAAATTTTCATCCTGTATTGAATTCTTCGTTATTAGTGCGAATAAAACGAATCATTTGTAGAAGAAATACTTTCCTCTCCATTATAAGTTGATTTCGTTTACTTTTAAACTACTCATCCAAATAATTAGAGCAAACATTTTCTGAAGCTCATCCTTTGAAGTTGAAAGCCATTAGTTCAACCACCTGAATTGGTTTGGATATTGTACTTGAGAACTACATATGTGCATCTCTTGTAATAAATATTTTCTTACAAATATTAGACAAAAAAATCATCTCCTTTCTGATAAGCAGCTTCGAAAATTCACAAGAGAAACTTTGTCTATGATGATAGCGTTACTTTCACTATTATATAGTAAATCAATTGGGTATCAGGCTTGCTTCTAAAACAATAAACAAGTTACAAACTGAAGTCAAAATATTTCGAATTTTTCAATTCCTAACCACTGCCATGATTTCGACCGTCTTATTCGCTGGAATATATTCAATCGATGCTAAGCAGCATGTACACGAAAAGGGTGCGTCACTTTCATATTTTGTCACAAAAAAAAAAATTGTTTACTGCAGGCAAGGTGCAAAGGAAATTTAGAAATGAAGAGGTTCCCCTATTTCGCACCAGACATATATGAAAGCATTTGGATTTTAATGAAACTATAACCAAATGTGTTTTAATAAATAAATTGTGAGCTTAACTACCGCTCTCCTGCCTGTCATGGACAGCTATTCCTCGAAACAAGAATTTAATTAAGAATTATTCGACGTTCCATTTAATCGATAAGGCCAAACTAGTCAAATTTACTTTATCATCAAAGGCTTTGTGGGGTTCATCATCTCGATGATGTCGATACATTGCAACGACAGATCGATTTATTAGACCCCAATATCCCTTAACGCTTATGCACGCTTCGAACCATAAAAGGAGGCTTAAACAATAAAAAAAAAAAAATAAAAAAAAAATTAGGACTTGGCTGTCGCAAAATATGGTCTGGTAATAAAACTTTTATAAAAATATGGTTAAGTAATAATGTGGGCCTTCTCTAAAAAAAAAAAAAAATAAAATAAATAAAAATTAACACAAAAACCGCATATAATATAAAAAAAATCAAATGCAGAATTTATGTACATAGTCTCGGGCAATTAAATGTAATGTAATGTGTTACACACAAATTTTATTTGATGTGTATAAGTATAAAAGTGTAAGGGTTATTGTTCTATAACTGAAAACGGAGGATTGCGTGTGTGATTAGATTTCAAGAAACCAGCTAAACAGTTAGCATTAAAAATATTTAAGTGACTTGTAAAAAATTCTTTTCCTTTTTTTACGACTATTATACTCTACAGCACATGTGGTATACGGATATATTAAGTTAGTGAAGATGTATGCAGAACCCATAAGGCCCACCATTTATCCGATACCGATCGATTCAGAATCATTTTCTAGATCGATCTTAGTCTGTCTTCTTTGCCTTTGTTCAACCTACAGGCTGAAATTTTAGAGAAATTTTGACAAAATTTGGTATTCCAATGTTTTTACGGCTAAGAACGAATTCTACCGAAAATGGTTCGAATCGGACCACTTTTTCGGTTACTTCCCATATAACGCCGTTATATAAAAAACTGTAGGGTAGTGTTAGTATATTTAACGGTTGGGTGTAGCCTACTGTGCGGTTTTTACTTGTTTTTGTATTATAATGAAAATGCATTCTCACTGTTACACCAAGTTGACGGATTAATTTGCATTAGTAGGTCCAATAATGTAAAGTTACAAGGGTCACAAAGGTCACAAGGTTATGATGACCTTAATGATTTGTCGTTGGCAATATTTTCTAAATCTTGTAAGGACCAATTGATTTTTGATGACGTGAAGATGGAGGATTTGTTTTGTGTACTAGGAACACCTGAGCTGGAGGTAGTAGGCCGCATTTGATATGATTTGAAGGAAATTCTTATTTAGATAAATTTTTTAATTTTCCTTTTCTTATAGAATAATAAGCAAGTATTTCAGTGGTATTCTCCGTTCTCTGTTAAAAATTGAAGCTTTTAAGCATCGTTTGGTTATCGTTCGTAGATTGCACGATCCTTTCACGATTATAAGAAATTATTATATTTTCGAAAAGTTATAAAGTACTTTCCTAGGTGGTATGATGGCTTCTGGAACGAAATTAATTTTGCTGAAATAGGAATCCATTGCTTAAAATTTTCTAAAGTCGATTTATTTAAGTGATATTTCGAACTATTTTTGGATTTCATTTCTTTTACTTACAAAATAATGTAGATATTGCTATAAAAACACCCGATGTTCTCGTGTTTCAACCCGAAACGAGACTTGGGACGGTTTCTTTGCAAGGGATGCAAATATGCTTTACATTATATAGAAATATTTATGGACTTGTATTTGAATGGTGTTTGAAATGCTCGTGTACGACGTGTGTTCAACAAATTAGATGAGTTTTTGTTTTTCTCGGAAAGTATTTGTTTATGCAGAAACATCTATTTTGCCCACTTTGAAGTAATATAGTTGTGCCAGCGTTTTTTCCAATCCTCGCAGCACTTCGGGTATGGCCTTGACCTTTTTATGTCCGTCATCGTAGCAAAATTCCTTCCTTTTTTAGGTCTATTCTGTTTTGAAAATAGGCAGAAGTCGCAGGGGGCCAAGTCTTGTGAATACGGCAGCTAAGGAACGATTACGTTCTTGTTTTTGGACAAAAAATTACGACCTAGCGATGACGCGTGAGCTGGCGCATTATGTAGGATTGCGTTGCATGAGACAACCGATACGGCGACAACAACAACTCCTCTAAATGTGATTCGACGATCCTTCATAACAATTTTCTTCACGGCTTCAACGTTTTCATCTGTTGTTGACGTGCTGAGGCGTCCAGGGCGTGCATCGCCATCTTCTTGGCATTCGGTAAAGATCTTATACCACATTTTTTTTTCACTTTTTTTTTTAACACACGCGCATACCTTAAGTGCTTGTAAATATTGGAATGATCTGAATTTACAAAGCTAAGGTTTTCAGAGCTGGTTAAAACAACTTTATATATATGATGATCTGAAATGGGCCGAATGTACTTCGTGTGTCGTTGCGAAAAGTCGACTTACATCGCTTTGAAAGTAAGTTCATTTGCAATTTCATAAACTATGTAAATTTGCATTGACAAAATGATGAAAGTTTTGACGCTTTTTTTTTTTTGGGAGTTGTTTATAGATAAAAAAAACTTATCTCCTTTATAAGGCCTTGCTTAACAATATGTTTGCTTGCTTGTCTGCCCGTCCATCTGTGGGTTTGCCCCTCTGTCCTCTTGTGTGTTCGCCTGTTTGTACGTTTGCCTTTCCATCTGTGTATCTGATATCCATGGCATAGGTCGCAATTTGCGCAAAGTTTTGGCGAAGTCTAACATACTGAGGTATTCTGAATTGAAGACGAACCGGCTATATATCGCCTTATTTTGAAACAGTCACTATATGAAAAAATTTTGCAAATCTGAAAAATTTCTCGAAAAAATTCCTCGAGTATTTGTATTTTGGCATAAGTAGTTGATATGAAAAATTGCAATTAAATTAAATTAGATAATTAAGCCGTACTACACTATTTACCTGTTTTTTGTTTTTTTTTTTCGCAATCTGTAAAGCACAAAAGTTAAAGTGTAGCTGTTTCATAGACCACGATTGAAAGCAAACGTTTACTTGTCTATTGCAGACTGAACGTTGCATCTCCAGGCTTTCGCATATGCACAGTAAAATGAATTTAATATATATATATATATATACATATATATATATATATATATATATATATATACATGTCAAAATTGTTGTGTATTTTTCAAGACACAAATAAATTGCTTTAGGTTTTACATTTAAAGTTTTGTTTATTCGAAATTGCTTTTGCAGTTTATTAATCTTAAGAGCGTTACAAGCTCATGCTTGTGAAAAGGGTGGACTACAAATGTAAAGCATGTCATCGTTCTGACTTGTATAATAAATTCTCAATGACCATTAACTACGAAAAGAAGTTTCCTTCAAAATCAGTAGTTTCACGGCAAACAATTTAAATTGAAACAAAGGGCAGATGATGCTAACTAAGTTTCCTATTTGCTTATTGTAAATAGTAAAGGTACAAAAAGTGCTAATACCATGGCATTTAATGAATTATTCAAAAGATTATTGACTTTTTGTCATTTCTCTAATAAAGTTAAAAACAATTCTTGGAAATGTATCACAAAATTTCTTTAAAAAGATTTGTAGATGACACTAGCATCAGAATCAGATACCGAAAATATTCTCTCTGCCAAATTGTGTACTGTAGAGTTTTTTTAAACCAACTCCTTAAAATTCATTCTATGCCCAGCAACAACAATTAAATCAATCTTAAATGAGGTAAACACTACAACAGTAAATGCAATAGCTTTTGGAATATACAGTATTACCTTTTCTTTTTATACCCATCACCGAAGCCATGAGAAGAATATTCGTTTTATGAAAACGTTTGCAACGCCCCGAAGGAAGCATCAGAGACGCCACAAAGTATATGTGTTCTTGATCACCATCAAATTCTAAATTGATCTATCCATGTCCGTCTGTCCGTCTGTCCATCTGTCCGTCTGTCCGTCTGTCCGTCTGTCCGTCTGTCCGTCTGTCCGTCTATATAATGTCTGTTGTAAACATTCCCCTGGTCGCAAAATTGAAGCTGTTGATTTCAAATTTGGCAGGAACATTGGAAGTTGTTGCATGTAGGTCCACAACACCACATGCGTTAAGAACATCTCTGTTTTTCATAGGGAATGAAAAATTGGTTTTTACTCATTACTCATAAACTGTAGCAAATAAATGTCCGAAGATTACAACGCATATTCCATGGGCGATGCTCTAGCATCTGTGCACAAAAATGGAGAAAGTTGGTCACACCTACCCAATATTATAGTGTATCAAAATTTAATTACTTTTTCAATATCTTTATAACACATAAGTGTCAAGGGTCACAACCCTTGAATGCACCTAAATACGTCCGCTTGTCCATCTGTCCATTCGTCTGTGTGCGTAACTTTGTAGAATTTATGGTAAACATTCTCCCGATAGCAAAAATGAAAATATCGCCAAAAAATTTGCAAAAGAATTCCGAACTGACCAAAACTATTCAAAAGGCACGCCTATAACGCCCACATCCTCAGCCTCTGTGACAAAAACCTTTATTTTGAAAATAAACGACATCAACTGCCCCCGCTCCTTATTACAGAGCACGAGAATTTTGTCCTTTTACTTCTTTTGTCTTCTTTTGGGGTAACCGGTGATGGGTATAAAAGATTCGATTCGGACCAAATTTAATTTTCTTACTTGTTTTTTTTTTATTATTTTTGTTTATATAATAGTTGATGCAAAGATTCGATCCGGACTAAATTTAATTTTCTTACTTGCTTTTTATTATTGTTGTTTATATAATAGTTGATGCAAAGTGCTTTGTGTATTGAGTTGCGTATAAATGAATGCAAAAACAAGAGAAAAGTATTTTCTACTAAATGGCTTAATACTCCGAACCAAATATACAAGCATTAAAAATGGGAAATAAATTTATTCACCAACATCTTTATATGATATGTAAGCATAACATGCTTAACAAATGTCAAGAAAAGTTATTGAAACGATAAGAGATAGATGATAGGAAAATAAGTTTCATTTTCTTATTTTCATAAATTAGTCTGGGGGGATTAGAGGGGTAGATTTACAAGCTCTTGTGCCGAAGAACTGCTGCCGATGTTGCTGATGCTGTGATTCGATAAGGCTTTGGATTCTTTAATTCTCTAGTTCTATCTTTTATTTGTTAATTCCTTATCCATGAAAAAGTAAAAAAAAAAATAAAAAAAAAAAAAAACGATCTATTTTCGTCTGTAAACATTTAATTTATTGTTTCTTTAAAGATTACTATTTAACTTCATTATGCACAATGGTACGAAAATCCATTTCACGCAAATACGATCAAATTTTCTTTTTTCAAAATACGAACATATTAACGGGCGAAAGTTATTGTCCAAATCAAAATTGATATCAATGTCGGTCACGGTTCATGAAACAATAATAGTTTCGAACAATATGATTATCATTTGAATTTTCCTTTCCGGGCTCGTTATTTTCAGCTCATCTTTTCAAAATTGATGCAAAAATCTATATATAGAACTACTTCCTTGGGGCTATGTGACGTCAGTTTTAGTGGATGAAACGTTATCCAAACGTTCGTAACGCCCAGAAGGAAGCTTCAGAGAGCCCAAAAAGTATATACATTCTTGGTCCTCATCAAATTCTGAATCGATTTAAGCATGTCCGCCTACATATGCTTTGTTTAAGCCCTGAAGCTTCCTGGTGTGCGTTGCAAACGTTTTAAGAAAATGAATATAATCCTTCGGTGCTGGGTATAAAAACGCTTAAAAGTTTGAATTTTTTTGGTGAACAATAAGAGTAACCATGAAAATGGCAGAAGATTGATAAAATTATTTGTAATATAGAATTTAAAAACGGCAAAGTCAGCAATAGGTTTGTAACCATTCAGTGCAGGTAGCGATAGATGCGATGTTAAATGAAAAAAGCGCACCGATTATTACATACGTGCGTATAGCACGCATAGTAGAAGCATTGGTAGACATTGCGTATCTTCGGTACGTAGTGAAACGTTACGTATGATTCTACTCCAAACACCGAATGTTGGAGCTGACAGGATACACATGCCGTACGTATGGAGCATTCAAATGGCGGAAACTCCGTCTTTTCGCTGAGCAGAACCCTGAAAGGCTCTACACTTAATATATAGATAGAGACAGAAAGATAGATAGAAAGAGGCTTTAGTGTAAATAAATGTGATTTAAGATTTTATTGGTCTCCGTTATCAATTCCCTATTGTATTAGGAAAAATGAGATTAGATTTGTCTTTCGGAAAGATCGTCCCACTTAAACAATCTAAAGCAGACTCCACGAAATTAAATGCATGCGTTAATTTCATTAGAATCGAATGTCTAGCTAACAGAAGTGTATTGTCGCTTAAAATGTGCGACTCACAAGATCAACTCCTATATTAGCACACACGTATCAATAGTAATGAAAAGGAGAAAAGACTTATTTATAAACGTAATTGTAAAATAGAAGTAGAATGGAACAGTCGTAATATAGAAACAACCAACAACAGAGGTATTTTGAGCAACGGCAAAAGCAGCAGCAACAGAGACGCAGAGTCGCAAGTCACGAGGTAATTTTTTGTTTGTGGTTTGCGTGACGTAGCAATATTGCTTTGTTTACTGATATAAAGTAAAAAGAGAGAACAAAAAACTAAAAACTATAACAAAACAAAAATCATTATTTTCTTTTATGACAAGTGACCCATCGCAACGCCACAATATATCCTTGTGTCTATGATAAGCTTGTAACTAACTACTCAGAGCAGATAGTGATAAATGCACTACTAAATAAAAATGATTTCTATGATTATTATGTATATATATATATATATGTACGGACCAAATTAATTGTGAATTTGTTACCTTATTTCATGTGCAATAACACGTTATGCAAACTTTTCCTTTAAAGATTTTTCTCACGAATATATATACACACAAAATATATGGAAATAGTTCTGTATTTTTTTTTTTATTTTTTTTCGTTTTATATTTTTCTGTCATTTGTGTTGGTTTCACATTTTCCGTCTTTCTTCAAATATCCGAAATTATTTATATATATATTTGAAGGCAATTTTCCATTTCGAAAGGGAAAACTTTTTCTTTTTTTTTACAACAAAACAAATTGAAGTTAAACGAATTTTGCCTTTGATTTGTAAATTTTAATTTAGAAAAAAAAAAAAGAAGAAAATTTGACTCTTTGGAAATACAAAATTTTACTTTATTGACTTGTACTTTTTTTTAGAAATTCATTTAGGAAAATGTAATGAGAAATTGCTTTACGCACCGTTCTGGTAATATCCGGCCATCTATCCAACTTGTAGTTCCGTGAAGAAGACGGACTTCTGATCTGAGATTTGGTTGAAATTATTTTTTCAATATACTTATGGAATACAATGCACACATAGTTGCACAACATACAGAAATTGTTGAAACTTATTACGCAACTAATGAACTCGTGCAGAGTGAAACTCATATTTGATTAAATGATTTCGTGAATCAGAATTATTCCCCTTTTGGTGATGTCTTTAAAGGGCTTTTCTGTGTACAAAAATTAACTATTGGGTGCGGTTTGTGGGCTGAAAATGCCCACTAAATGAAAATGAAAATAGCTAAACAGTTGCCCTCAATGGAGAAGGCTAGAGAAACCGTGATAACTGATTTTTTGCGGCAAAAATTAAATGATTTGGACTTGGACTATATGTGGCTTCAGCAAAATGGCGCAACACGCCATATATTTCCCGATAAAATCAATTTATTGAGGAAAAAGTTTAATTATCTCCAAAAATGGCTACGTGAGCTCACCATCGCTCCAAGATCGTACGATATAAGTCGTGTGGGTTATGATCCAGCATTGATCCACTCCAATAAACTGCGAGCTTTCAATGACCCTCTTTACCCAGATTTTTTGTATCCTGTGTCAAATAAGAGTAGATTTATGAGGTAAAGTGGCAAAAATTGGTGGTGATGTCCATAGGCAGTCATATTTTTATGAATCATGGCGCGAATCAATATCTAAAGTAAAAGAACATTCATTGTTGATTTCTATTGCCGTTTAATTTTTATTATTGTTATGTGATGACCCTCCCTATGCTATGAAATGAATATTTTGAAGATTAGTAAAAAATGAAAAGTTTTAGGTAACATAATAGAAGCAAAGGTTGAAAGTGAAACTATAGACAGACAGGTGAGAATGTAAAATTTTCCAAAGTCAAAGGGTACCAAAATTTTTGAAAAATTGAGAATCGCTCCGGCTCATACATACTTTGTAACATTTGATAGTTGTATGCGAATTATTTCCCATTTCGCTATTTCGCGTTCAATTTCTGTTTGCGTTTAGGATGATGTAAAAAGATGGTCGTGGGCTTGGCCCAAGTTTTAAATGATCGAAAAATATGATTTTGCGAATATTGTTGTTGTACAGCAATATACTGATGCTTGGCATTTTAAATGCGTCTTGCTCGCTGTGCAACATAAACTTTCTCCTTTTTTTTTTAACCGAAGGTGTTGTGTTGGCTTTAATGTAAAATTCTCCGATTAAATATGGGGGAGAGTAAGTTATTTTAACAGAAGATTTCTCTCTACTGTCGAACTTTTTCATCCAAATACTTGCTCATCCATCACACAAAACTCAATAGTTTTAAAAAATCCAAAATTCTCGTCCAGCTAGATAGTAATTTTTCGGTATTAAATACTGAAATATATCATGGATAACTTTCTCCGACGCTATCATTCTATTACCTCTCCCCTTGTCCAAATCGAAGTGACCGAAAACACTTTTCTAGGCTGTTAAAGTGGCTTTACCTCGTAACATAATTGAACTACAAATCGCTGAAGATCTTTTGATCAATAATTTACTGCGTATAAAATAGCTCTGCCCGTTCGG
This sequence comes from Glossina austeni, assembly GCA_000688735.1. Classification (NCBI taxonomy): domain Eukaryota; kingdom Metazoa; phylum Arthropoda; class Insecta; order Diptera; family Glossinidae; genus Glossina; species Glossina austeni. The sequence goes on from KK502456.1 coordinate 706,475, forward strand.
TAAGAAAGTTTCGATCGTGCCTCTGCCTCTATAAGGGCTTTTACACTTGCAATTCTTCAACGTAAGCGTCTGTGGAATGCTTGTTGAATAGGGGGTGAAAGCGACGGTAATAAGTGACGTGTGGAATTGTTTTATATAAATGCAGGCAACAGGTAACGCTTTCGCTGTTGAAAATGAATGAAGTTTCGAAAAAGAAGTATTTTTCTTTAGCCGTTAAAAGAATTAAAGCAAATGCGGTTGAGATAGTTTCAGTTTTTTAATTAAAACGTAATTATATATTGAAATCATGTCGTACTGTAGGACTTGAGTAAAAGTTACTGATTAAATTGTTATAAAATGTTCTTTAATTTTGTTAACTGCTTTGGTTTCTTCTTTCTTTTTTTTCGCCATTCAGAGCCTGCGGCGTTTAGCGCGAAAGCCACAAAACTTGCATAATTTAAAAAAAGAAACTTAGAGTATTTTTTCTTTTCTCCTTGGGAAAAGAGAACATTTATGGTTATGCACACTTACATGGAATATATTTTCTATTTAAGTGAACAACTTTGTGTATAATGAGGAAGGAGGAAGGATTGGAAATTGCATATTGTTTGCATATAAAGAGCACATAAGGCACATTTTCCTACTACAAGCGAGTCAATCACAAATTTATTCATCTTGCTTACGTCATTAGCGCTTGATATACTTTAAATGTTAAGGTATAGGAAGCTGCATACACTTTAGGGTGGATCCTGGTTAGTTATTTGTCACGAAGTTTTGAGAGCGACCCGCCTTTCTTCTTCGCCACAATGCCGGGCTCAAGCCATCTATTATTATTATTATAAAACATAATTCGTTTTGCATTCATTTCTCTCTCAACAAATGCGATTTACTTTCGCAATCCATTTTTACAGCCAAACATAACAAAACACTTTACTTTCCAGAGAGCTTTGAAGAGGTAGCGTTCGTTCCACACAATGTCCACATGAAAAAGCGAATGAAAGCGTTGTATGGGCTTTGTTGGAGCTACATTTTACGAATTCTGAACTAAGAAATACATCTAGCATCTGTTTTTCTGTCCCCCATAAAAGTGTATGCAGGTATCACGTGGCGCTTTCTGATTTATGGAATTGATTGAAAATTAAGGATATATGTTAGGGATTAATTTTAAATATCATTTTTTACATTCTCAATGATTCAAAAGGATCTCTAGAAAAGCTTCTACATCTGCTATGTCAGTAGTGCCTGCAAGCAATAGCGCTCAGTGAATAGCAGAGGTTGAATGATCAACGCAATGGCGAATTACTTGTTAAACACTAGTCGATGGGTTACACTTTATTTATTTATTTATTATTTGTTCTCATAGTTTTGTACATGAAGAAGAGATTAAACCAAGGCTATGATCCACAACTAATGTATGACAAGTAAAAAACAGTTTGTTAAAACAATATTTTGAACTCGTTTCTCTCCATGTTTACGTAAGTATTGCATGAGCGTTTTTCTTTAAGCAAAGTGACGGAGTAAGTGACATCGACAATTTTGGAAGTCATTGGACATGAAATTCAGCGCAAAACTTTACGCTGAGTTAATAAATGTTTGATTTACTCACATGAGCCTTAATTATCTTATCCAAGCACAGTGAAAGCGAACTGGAAATTAAGCCAAGCTTAAGCTATAGCAACTAGAATTTAACTGCCGACTATAAAAACATGCCATGAATTGCATATAAATTGTTTTTTCTCTTAATGTGCGGCGTTTAGTTTTTTGCTCTACACCTGCTAAGAAAAGAGTTTTTCTTCCCTTTTAAAAATATAAACGGGAACTGCTAATATGAAATTATTTTAAGAATTTGTACAGAAGAAGAAGAGAGGAGAAAAGTGTTAAGGTAAAAATTAAAACACTTACACAAATACCGCAGCAAAACTCCGACCCAATTAGGTCAAGTGAAAGAATTCAATTAAGTTCGCAACTAGTTTAAGAAAAACGTAACGAAGATGGGGGAGAATAACGCAGTTTTTCTTAAGTTAGTTTATTCCTTTTCGTATTTCCCAGTATTTAACCAGTAGACAGAATTACAGTTATAGACCGCGTGCGGGCAACGAAACTACATTAAAGTGTATATAATAAATGTGCTTACATTTCCGCAAATTATCGCATGAAAATTGTTAAATTCGTTCCGAAAGAGAAAGAAAAAGATAACAAAAATGAAAAATAACGTAGACAAGGCAAGATTCTTACACGGATTTAAAAAAGAAAGAAGAACTTATACTCGACTTAAGGTAAGTCTCTGACAGAGTTTTTTTTTACTCCTTCTTTTGCTAGGTTAGGTCTTGGCTAACATTTTTATCAAGTTTTAATTCGAAGTTCTTATAAGTAATGAAGTCGAGATTTTAGTCTAATACGAACATCTTTGTAAGCGGTTCACATTTGTTTGCATCTCGCATTTTTACATGATTCCCTCCAAATGATAAATAAGTTCAAACTCCTTGATTTTATATTTAAACACGAAGCAGATTCGATTACTTCACTTTCAAAGTTAATCTGTGGCCAACAATTAAGAGTACGTAGGCCACTCAATTCACTCAATTTCCTACTACAAGTAGTGTTCGAACAACATTCAAAAGACACGAACTTTTTTGAATGTTACCAATGGAAGGACAAACTTAATTTGCTTTTATTGTTTGGTGATAAATATGAAAAAAGAGAAAAGAAAATGATGGATAAATAGAAAAAAGAAATTTTTGCGTAATCGCATTTAGAGTAAATCTTAGTGCAGAGCAGTTACCGTAAAGTCAAGTTACAAAGACACAAATGTCAAAAAACAGTTACAGTTAAAAGGAGAAGCAAGCCACTAAAGTAAGGAATGAATCGGCATTTTGGTACTGTTCCTAAATACCTCACCTATCAGAATCCGTACATATGAAAGTCTAGTTTGCTATAATGAATTTGCTTTAATATTAATTAATAACTTTTTGCTGAATGCTTCACCCATCAAGGAAGACAATATCTGCCTCTTATAAGCTAGACACCATTGATTGAGCGAATTTAAAATTTGTCTTGTGAAAAACTTTTTTGCGAATACTCACTCACTCTTCAGTAAAGAAATCCCCAATCAATCCCCATCTGTGCACCAAGCACAATGGAACTTGTAAGTGTTTATTATCTTATGTTGAAAAGTCGTTTTAAATTCTTTGAATCGTTCAGTAAATAGCGCAAAATCTATATCGGAATTTAGATTATTTGCTAAGTACACTGACGTTATTGTAATCGATTGGTTTTCTACGAATTAACTTACGCATTAAGGTGTAAGAATTTCGTTGTATATCTATTGAAGACATGCGTCAACATATCTTCACATGACTTTAGGTATTGCCATTGGAATGGCTATCATGCGACGTGTTGAGTATATAAAAACCCATTTGTTTCCTATGAACAAATTGAAGTCTCCTTTATCTAAACAAGCTGAAGATTTATTGAAAAACATTTATATATTTATATAATAAAAAAAAAAAAATCTATTTTATGGTATCATTGCTGGGCATACAGAGAGAGAGTTGAAGAAAAAAAAAAAACAATAAGTTTCAGTATGCATTTCAATTAATTTTATATAAAAAATGCTGGTGACATCGCAAATCCCACGTGTGTGTGTGTGTGAATGTAGTTATCCGAACTTAAGTGTTTTCAAGCGTGAAAGAAATTCAAAAGACATGTCTCGCATACGACATATGCGTATGGTTGGACGAATGACTGCAATCCTAATAAAGAAACTGCATGTGTCGTGGACGGCCGTCAACTTATCGTGTTGTTGACCGATCACCATTATTCTCCTTTCATACTTTTATAGAGGTTAAGAAAATATTTCTTCCCAATATTGGGTGTAGCCACCAGCTACAGTAATAACTGTAGTCAGTAAATTATTGACAGACAGATTCCGAAGTTTTTATTCATTAGAATTGCTTTTACAAGTTTACGGCGGAAACTGATTGTAACAGCGTGAAAAAGAATTTTTTTTTTTCTTGCCAATTCCGTTTGCATATAAAGAAAGGCTACATACTGTTATCAAGTACATAAGAAAATTATTTTTACAAAATATACCCACCACACCAAAGCAGGGTCTCTGCGAACCCGCAGTCTAACTTGTCCAGATTTCAATCTAAAAAAATCTATATATATAATAAAATCTATATATATAATAAAATTACGTGTCTATAACTAAAGAGGGACTTGGGATTTTTTAAAAATATTGATTGTTATGTGACCGACGGGTATTTGAATGGAAAAGTTCGAAAGTTTTTCGACCGAAGAGAGGTATACTTTGTTAATAAGTATGGCATCACTTTTATCGAAAATATCCTACGCGTTGCACTAGAAAACATTATTTGAAAGAGAGGCATGAAATTTGCAAGAGTTCTTTTTATCGGTCGTTTTGAAAAATCGAATTTCAAGCAAAGCGTGTGTAAAGTTTTGAAATCTTTTGTAATTCTTCCCATGATTAAAAACTCTTTCTCCTCATTCTCTTTTCCCGAGAATATTTTTCTCAAAAGTGCCCCCATTTGGCGCAAGTTTCACTCTTCGCACATTGTGATATGATGGATAAAACGATAAGAAATTATATAATTCTGCAGCCAAATGCGAAATTAATGTCAAGAACTTCACCATTATCGGAATGTTCAATTTTTTTAGAAGAATCGTTTTCACTCTCATACCTGCTGCAAGATTATTTCATTTTCGGTTAGCAATGCTCTAAAATGAATATAAGCGTATTATAAAGCATTCTCTTAGTGTATTAGAGTAGTTATAAATCGACAAGTCAGACCTTTAGTGAAAAATTCACACCTTAGGCGGTTTCATAATATTTTCAAACTTGATGGGTGCCCTTAAAATGTGTGACATGTAATGGAATTTGTTTGTTACGTAACAATCCTTGTAGAAAAACAAACAAACAACATATAGACAGATGGAAGGACGCACAAACACTCGATTAAATCGGAATCTTGTGTTGATCGAGAAAGTTCATATATTATGAGTATGTGTACATATATAGATATATTTTCTGAAGTGAGTTTTTCCCTATTCAAGTGCTTTTATTTAAATCTTCGACGCTCATCATCATCGTAATAAAACTATAGTGCAGCTCTGGGCACTATTGATGAACAGTGCTTCGTGCAATTTCATCAGCAACTGTAGATAGGTCTAGAAAATGTTCGCGTTCAATTTTAACTTTCTAATCTTTTGCTCATCGGGGAGATGAGCAGAATTCAGCTAAGAGTATAAAAGCTATGTGTCAGCTAACTGGCTTAGGTTTTTCTACGAACATTGCAAGAAAAGGCGACAAACTAAAAGTATGAAAAGACGGACATGACTATATATCTACCTTCGATTGTATAGTATCTACTGGGGAGCGGAACTATGGGGTCCCCTGGTTTACCCATAGAAGTGCCGAAACCTTCACCTCTTCGTGGTGCTCCCTATAAACATTTTCTGCTGCATTATAGCTCTAATTGGCTTTTCCTTAACGAGTCGCACAGTCAATGGCAAAGAAAGGTTTAAGGCTTTCTATCTATAACCTAGCAATAGGTTTTTCTCATTGGAAGCNTTGCGGTACTTCAGGGTAGCGAGGCCCCCTTCAATGGGGATTGTCTCTCTCCCTGAGGGGTCGTCAATCAACTTACTTTCGATTGCCAATGGTTGTAGGCAACCCGTCTGATTAAGGTTTCACACCAGGTGCAGACGTTAAACACACAGAGATATCTGTATAGTATCTACTATCTGTTTGTAATTCATAAAGAAAAATAAAAGTTAATGCAACCCCTTCTGTCAAGTATGTGTTAGAAACGCCCTTAACTATATTATTAGTTAGAAAAGGCGCTGCCTCGGATTTGCTAGTTAACGTTGGCTTGCTGATCGCGATTTTATTTTCTTTCACGTTCCGAATACTAACTATTCTCACTGTATCTCCTTTTTTCGACTATAAATCGTAGTTTTTCATGGCTGCCGTTATCGCTGTACATATATGTCTCGAAAATACAGAAGGCAGACAATCTGATTGTCACCTTGTAGTTTAGCCATACGGTTTACGTTTAATGCACGTTTGTGTAGACACGTAAAATTTAAAATCTTAATCTACATGTAAATTTTTACCTGAAACTACGTAAATGAAACTACATGGATGTATACGAATATACGAACTATAAATATTATATTTACATTTATTTATTCAGAAAGGAAATATAACGAATAATCTATTTTAGGTTACATAAATTTACTTAGGTGTTATGCCCATCTGTCTATCCTTGCTTAGTAAAAAAGTTTCAGTATTCCTTGATGATTACTAATAACGGACATTGAACGAATGTTGGCGGCTGAACGGCGGACGGATTAACCGATCCGATGAATGGACGGACTAATGGTCAACATTATGACGGAGCGGAATGCGTGGATTATTTAAATATAATTAATTATTTAATTATAAAAGAAATTGAATATTCATTGAAATGCATTATTTAATTGCTTTTAAAAAATTCGCTAATGTTAACTTTTCCACTTTAAAGTAATGTGATATTCCTCGTCATAAAAAAAGAGAATGAAACGACTGCAAGGATGCATGGAAACAATAAGCTGTATGCAGCAGTCTAACTGTATAATTTATTTCGTTGCCTTTGAAATGCAACCAAAAGAAGATAGAGAGGATACATGCATATATATATATATATATATATATATATATATTTATATATATTTATTTAGACGTATATACATATGTATATTTAACATATTTTATATATACATATATATAAACATATAAATGTTGTACATATAAACATTAACTTTTAAGGGAAAACAGAATATTCAAATTGCATTAATATTAGTTAAAAGAAAAAATTCGTGGTGGCTTCTCGCTAAGATTTAAGCACATTCTTCTTGCTTTCGTCTTTTCAATGAACATTACTAAGGCAAATAGGTTGGATTTTATTGGAGATTCCTTTCCCATTTCTTTTCTTGTCATCGCTGCCGAGATTCTGGATTTTCTAGCCGAAAAGCTGAAAAGAGCTTCTTTTTAAGTCAGCAGGCAGCATGTGCAGACAACGAAAAAAGTTTGTAGTCGGAGAAGAAGGAGAAGGACCGGGCTATATGAAGCATGCATCAAAATTTTCAAACCAAGTTTTCGCAATTCTTGCCGACTCATTAAAGAGGTGCACGCTACGACATTGTCTCAGTAGAAAGCAACAATTTTAAGATCGAAAATTAACTCGACTTTGTTTCGTATTATCAGTGAGTTGCAGAAGAAAATTTTAATAAATTTTCCGCTATTAACTCACGTGGTACCCAAAAACATCGGTCTTTTTATTGAGGATTATGCAAACGGTTAGAAACGGTTTTTTTCTCAATTTTTATTTACGCCTCTTCTAAAATTTTTTGCAAAGCTTCGTGAACTTTATTAACGATTTATTAACCAGAAGTAAGCTCGTCTTTACCATCGAAACTTTTAGCAATGGAAATGAGGAAACGGTTTTGTGCTATTGATTTGCATAAAGCATCTTTCCTATAAACACTATGTACGCCTTGACAAAATTGCAAAGCCCAACTGCTGTGTTCGAAGTATAAAAATCTTTTAAAATATAGTGAATTTTTTCACAAAGCAGAGTGACTTGAAAAGGTTAATATTGCCATACTTACGCAGCATGAAAACGCCACGAACTTTTTCCTTTTACTTATTGTTTTAACTTTTGTGTACAACGAGAGTTTCGAGAAGCACTTAAAATTACGTCAGGGCTTAAGCAAAAAATGTAAATCTTCTTAAAAAAAAAAAAAAAAAAAAAAACACATACACTTAAAATATCATTTAATTAGATTGAAGAGAACCAAGTAATCGACAAAGGTATTAGGATAAAATTCCAAATGGAATTCCAAACATCCGCAGCAGAAGAACAACTTATGCAAGTCGTTCAGTTATGGATGTGTCGATATTTCTATATTCTTGTTTCATGTTGTATTCAGATGTTTATAGGGTCTCACTTTAGAAACGTCGTTTTCCTGGCTTCTCTCAAAGAGATATCGTGGAATTTATTGGAGTCATCTTGGCTTTTGAGTTTGTTAAAGATGTTGCCTCGATATTTCCATATAATGCAAACTGTTTCTCAATATACGCAATTTCGTCTGCGATAGTTTTGCGCCGAATTTAAACAGAGTTGTCTCGGTAACGTCTCGGTAAGTGAAGCCTAGCACGTCGTATGAAAAACATTGAATCGATGCTTACATTTTATAATAATATTCATATGATCAGTAAGTAAAGCACGGAATGCAAGGAACTGAAGCCGAGAGAAGTGACGATTATCATTGTCGTTCATCGTCAAAGTAGGCGTCGCTTCACCGACTATGAGGTGTGATTGTAGCAGGAAAAATTAATTCTTTTGTGTCCTTTTGTGTATATTACCCATGGGATTCACTTCTTTTCACTTTTTTAACGCGAAAGCTATTGTTGTGACAAAGAAGCTTCAACTTAATGATTTCGATGCATTATAGCTTTCATCAAACAACACAACGTATCTAGGAACACCCCATTGAATTGGGTCTTTGAATAGAGAATCTATTAGGGATAAGCCCTTTTTTAAATAGACGGTTTCGTTTTCTACTCATTCTTCACGTGTTGGTCTATTCAGATTTGTGCACTGTTTTCTACCAACTTGCGAAAGAACTCCTTGAAATATATCTGTCATTTATTGGGGGGGCTGGCTGTATTTACGCGGAGTCTTCGACCAATTGACTTTTCGTAATTTGGCCGAAGGCAATCGGAGATTGATTGCTAATTTTTTCCTTCCATTTAAACATATATCCCGATAAATGAATAAATATGAATGGACGGACGGACCTGGCTAAATTAATTCAGTATGTAACGCGCAAGGATATGTGACGCTATTTCTATATTATTTATAAACAGAATTACAAATCCATTGTGCTCTCTTAGTTTAATGGTAGCGAGAACTTAAAAGAATTGAAAATTGCATCTTACATAACGAACGTTTGGCTTCCCACCCAAACAAGAAATATTATAAGACATGATACACATACATTACTTAATTTTCTTTTATTTCCTTGAAAACCAAAACTTTTGTATTATGCTGTCTTATGTTTTATTTCACTCATATTACTATATGTTTGCAATTCATTTTGTAAAGATTTCTTTATGTCAGATATCATTGTTTTGAAAGATATGTGTATCGCAATCATTGTCTGTTCATGACCGACCTTGTAATAGTTGTTACGTACGCTGCTAACAAAGAAAAGCGTAAACAAAGTGCAAGATATTAGAAAAACTATGTTATTTTTTTCGCATACAAATCTTGTCGTTGCTAATTAGTTGTTGAGTTATAAATAGAATTAATTCTCCAAACTTTTTTAGGGCATTATTGCCATTAAAATTTGACTTATTTTACAGTACAAATACACACATTAAGTGAAATGCAAAAAAAGTCCAGAATGTTTTATTCCTTATCTTGGTGCAGGTGCAAAGAAAAACAAAAAAACTATATTTAGTAAAATGTATCTGCGTGCTTGTGTCTGCGAACATACCCACTAGCGTATAAGCGTGTGGAGGAAAAAGTTTAAATAGCGAATGTTAAGGACAACAACTGCAAGCATGAGGACACTTAATGAGAAGAGTAAACAAGAACAGCTGGAACGTATGTATTCTATTAGCATTGTTTTAGTGCAAGTTAGCTTAACTGCGCTCACTGCTGTCAGCAGTAAAACATGCATAAATCAGTCCTGTTTAACACCAAAGTCAACAAAAAAAAAAATAATACTATTTTGAGGATGAGAGAGATATAGCGTGTATTGCAGGACACTTACTTAAATCTGACTGAGTGAATCTCTTCATGTTTGTCGGATTTTTTTTTTTTGCTTGTTTTTACCAATAGATACAATTATGTAAGCGTGACTTGGTAGACAAGCGTGTTAATGTCATATAGTATAACAGATAAAATAGAAATTAAGCTTTAACGTGTGTAACTCACTTCACGGCATCCCGGTAAGCGGGTAAACGGGTTAATTTTGCGTAACTGGCGTTCTCCAGAAGGTTAGAAAATCCCTGTAAACTAGGCTCCTCGACTGCAGCTAGAGAAACCCGATATATTTATTGTGTGGGGCCTATCATCACCACTTTAATTCTCACTCGCTTTAGGAATGACGAAAACCACACCCACCACGATATCCCCGAAGGGCTGTACCCAGCAGTCGGAACTTGCTACCACAGCTACAAGAATCCATTCCTAAGAACTTCCTCTACAGTAGAGATGGATAGCATGTGGGCTCCTGACCCTCGTGGAACTTGAATTTAGTGTATAAAGCCTTTAGCCTTACTTTACGCGATATGGTCACACATTCGCGTGCAGCCAACGCCGGACTTCCCTTTTTCAAAATATATTTGCGCCGGATGGGCCCACGCTATCGAGGTTCACCACGAGGAGGTGAGAGTTTCGGCACCTCTCACTCCCCCTAAAAGCATAGTTTTTTCCCCCCGTGGTACAGGTTCACACGCAAGTATGCTCTCATTTATACAAAACCTAATATTTTGTAAGAAAACCTGGCCAAAGTTCAATCTAGAAATATTCACCAAAATACTCACCAAGTGTGGGGTAAAATATGTATGTATGCCGATGTATCAGTAGCCTATTTGTGGGACTATGAAATAATATTTTTACACATTTATTACACTTTCTGTGGTCGAACGTCCCATTTCAGTTTTTCGATTTTGTCATAATTTTGACTAAATCTATGGATCGTCTTAGTTGTCTTTGAACTTTGAGCTTACGGAATTTTCAACACTTTAAAATCATATCATGGAGTCGTTTTTGTTTACTTCTTCATTAAGTTTAAGCTGCGACAATTAAATTATAGAAGATTTTAAAGACGGCTACGGTGTCCAATGTTTTAAGCCTGAACGAACGTAAAGAGGCGCAAGTGTAGCGATGTTGATGATGATTTTATGGATTCTTTCAACAACTAATCTAATATTTTCAGGTAATAGAACAATTGCTTCGCGAGTTGTGTGGCAGGTGACGCCGTTTTCCCGAAAACAGACGTCATCAATGGCATCAATTTCACGTCAAAAAACTTCATTTAAGACCGTTCGGCTATGCAATCCATTCATTGCAACGGTCGAAATTTTTGAAGAGATTGTGCGACAATTTTTGTTGGGTTTTTCGGAAAATCAGACGTATCACACTTTTCCACACAGCTGAAAACGAGACCCAACACTCTTTAGTATACCAAAATTCAGTTTCTGGAAGAACGATTATACAGCAAGGGCTTCAAAAAATTGCTCCATTCCTTGCAAAATTTTCACACCAATTTTGAATGCTGGAATACTACTACTGTTAGAGATTGAATGTTTAGCAACTCTGCCACGATTACAGACCGACAAATTCAACTCTGTGTGCTCTATTTTTTGTATAAACCTTTACGTATACCAATGTTAGCTCATTGCCTATGTAAGTCAGATTACTTGTGTAAATTTAATTTTTGAAGTGATACGAACCGTATCCGAGAAAAGCGCATTTCGTAATTTATAAATATTAAATAGAGACCCTTTAGATACTTGTTGTCGCAAATATATTTGCACAATTCCCCCAAATACCACCAATCAAGGAGAAAACTTCAAATTTTGTTGTGGGTAATTTAGAAATGTTTTTTGTAACTTTAATATGAATTAAATTGTGTTGTTATTCTTAAATCACATACAATTTTTATTTTACTTAATTTAATAATTTAGAGTGTTATATATATTACCGTTACCAGGGTTGCCGAACTGTGTTTTTTTTCGTTCGTCACGAAATGGTGTTGCCATTTTGTGATTTCGTCTGAACAACAATACTCATAGTAGACATAATGTTGGTTAATTTTAAATTCGAGAACGCCCCTCATATACGGACCCCTGTTCAAGAAGTGCTTCAATGGAGAATTTTTCATTTATAAAACATAGCGACAAAATCGGTATAACAGCATTTTGACATATGATTTTAAAAGCATGTGGAAAACATGGATAGGATGGGACCATTTTTAAACCCTCTGCTATATAAAACCTTTTGCTAGAAATAAGCTTTCATATGATGACTAGGTCCAATCTTAACACATTGCCGACCGCACAAATTGCACATCAATATATGCTACCCACCAGGCATTTTTTACGTGTGATAACTAGTGAAGTTCTCAAACATATGTAGACAACAATTACTTATTTATAAACGTTGAAAGAAATAAAATAGTAAAATAGTGTTAATAGAAATAATTAATTTGAAATTTGTTTTCCATATACTTTCCATAGCATTTCTAATTTTAAACATTTTATTTGATTTATCAATCATCATATCATTATTACAAAAGTGCTACATTTTCCATATTTGAATAAATCGATTGCGACTCATTGTTTTGGAAAATATAGGAGTTTCAATGTATGACGAAGTTGACCAATAATCATAAAAAGTTCCTTAGTTAGTACGAACTTGTCCCATCAAAATGAGCAAAACCCATAAATTTTTTCATTTCTTGTATTGTCACGTCAGTCCGTTTAGCAATTTTATATTCCTTATATTTGTGTGAAACTTGAATGTGATACCTTCTGATAGTTTCTGTTGTGAATTATTTCCAAGAAACAATTGCATTACACTTTCCAATACACTTTCTTTATTTTTTGGTATAATGTTTACACCTGAAGTTCGTTGATATTCTTCTAAACATATATCCTTATCATGTTCTGACCACTCGTCCGCATCACTTTCCGAATCGTTTGAAATTATTCTATGACATCTACTTCCTGGTCTGATAATGTCCCCATCACTATTACTGTTATTCTCTTTTAAATTCTCTTTATTATATTTAAAAACTATAGGGATCAACGAAGAGAAGCGGGCATCAAATTGTATGCAATAAATATAAATTGTCAAACGGGGAGATTTCCCTGATCGGTCGTGCACTGACATTTTAAAAAATGGGGCGATTTCCCCGAGCGGTCAGCAATGTGTTAAGTTGCATATAGTGAAAATTCGTATAAACTACGGAATTGTCGTACAAATTTCCCATGATAAGATCGGACTAAGTCTATATGTTTGTTTTTTGCATCTAGATCTATGTATGGGTGCAGAGGGAAAGTAGCGGCCTTGATATATGCCAATGAAAGGTATAATCTTAAATGGCTTATGACGAAGACGGGTGCAGAATTACGTTAACAAAACTGGTGTAGGGTACTTAAGACACGGCCTTGTTATGTTATATCGTCTTGGCTTGTGCTTATTCGAAAACGTATTTATTATATTTTTTGGTTTTTTCGAAATCTACACAAAAAGTGAAAGCACTTTAAATGCATAATACGCAGTTTTCAACGATCGCTTTCCATTGTTGAAGAAAAGTTACAATCAATTCTCTATAGGACACGAAATGCTTTCCAAATTATAAATTGCTTTGCATTTCATTAATTGTGAAGACAGGTGAGAGCCAAAAGTTACTAAATTATTATAATTACAGACCCTTTTATTCTCGAATTCATAACAGGGTAATAAAAAAAAAAAAAAAAAGAAATAATTTCTACTTCCCTTCTCAAAAAACGCTTACATTAACAGACATATCTAATTGTCTACGCCAAGTTTGGCTTTGTTTTAGTCTCCAAACAAGAACAAAAAAAAAAAAGTAATCAGTTTCGCCTAAAAAGAAGTTATTTTTTGTACTTGTGCATTCTGTGCGAGTCTTTTGTATCAGAATTTAGAAAGCGTGAAAAGATTTTGCATTACTGTACGCATAGGGGAGGGAGGTTGTGCGAAGTACAAATTTATTGTCATTTCCCCTTCTCCTCGTAGCTTTTCGCACCTACTTTTGCCTTTCTTTACCATTTTTCTCTTTTTTTAATTTTTTTCAATTTCTTTAATATTTCCCTTAAGACTAAATTTAAGTTTGCATGCGGCATACACGTATAGATCTTATTAAAGCCAGATTTTATGGCTTTGTTCGCCGTGTTGAACATAAAAATTATTCTAATAAGAACAAAGTGTTTTTATTGCATGAAAACAAAGAGGAAGAAATTTATAAGTAAATATATTTTCAGGGTTTTTTATATTTGAATAATTTGTTACGCGTTATGTGTTAAAGAAAAAATTTTATTTATTCATTTATTTATTTATTTATTTATTTAGTTACTTACAAATAAAAATTTCATGCCATGGTAAATGGCATATATATAATTTTAAAATAAGCCAGCACTTGAAATGAGAAAAGTATTTGCTTTTTTTTTTCTCTTCCTGTAAACAACAATCATACAATTTTCGTCTTGGAACATTTTTAAGTGTCATTTACACTTGAGATGTTGGTCTTTGAAAGACTCATAGAAGAATAAATGGTTGGCAAAGCTGCGGGTTATTTTTGTGCTATTAACCAAAAGAATCTCTTCTCGTTGTACAGAGACGAGGTATATTAAATTTTTAAATCCATTTGTAACAAAACTAAGCAACAATCTGAACAAATCTGTCGATCTAAGTCGATCTAAGTCTAAATTAAATGACAGCCGACTTTTATAAGTCGTAAAGTGTGAAGGCTCAATAGCTTAGAAATGCTGAAGTAATCAGTATTTAGTATAGTATCGAGCACTCGATGCAATAATTAATGCCGGTATACATACATACATACATCTCATAGATTTTTCATAGATTCGAAGAAGGGAGATGACCGCCCTAGGAGTCAAGTCGTTCATTTGTTCATTTGTTATTTTCTTTTATTTTAGTTTCATTTTAAAATTTCTAAAAAAATATTAATTAGCCTTAAGACAAAGACAAATGACTTTGGTCAGCCATCAATAATAAGTTCGTCATAAGGCAAGTACAGCCTTCCTCCTTCGTTTGCTTATCATTATGCTCTTTAAAGTTTGCCGAAGTCAATAAATTTCGAAATATTTTTGTTCGTCCCCAACAATAAGTGTACGTAATCAACACTGATGTCAACATGTAAACCTAAACATATAAACAGAAATAATTTATTTGCCTCATTTCCAACTAACGGAAATGTGGACAAAATGTTTATTAAAATGTTCTATTGCGTTATTATGCTCCATACTACTTCGATATAGGTCTTGTACTATTGATCTATTGTGTTTACACTCCGATAGTTGGGTCGAAAGTTAGAGAAAAAAAGAAGAAAAAAAAAGAACAAAATTTCTAATCAATATTTGTAAATATCTCATAAAGTTTCTCTGTTCTTGGCTTTTACTACGAGTCGTTATTTCTTTATTTCATTAAATCGACTTTAAATTTGCTCCTTTATTTATTCGTTCGGTTTATTTGAATGTAAATAAGTTAGTCGTAGAGGTGAAGGAAAATAAAAAGAAATGTAATTTTCTTCAAGTTTGTTAGAGAGAGATATTTAAAATTGTAAACAAAAAAAAAAAAATAAAAACATATAACAAAAGATGGGAAAAATATGGTCTGTTCGCCTAATACTGAATATGGTCTCATTCGGAATCATTTTGCTTCTTTTCATCTTATCAACGGAAGTTTCCAGTAAATTCTTTTCGCTCGAAACGTTTTCAATCAACTTCCAATCAATATAAATTTCAAAATAAAGTTCATATTATAGCCGATGGATAGATGATAGCTTTAAGTCGGCTAAGAATATTACACTAATCGAAATTATATACACTTCTGCTGCGTATTTCTTGATGTTATAAACCGAATGACAAACGTATTATGACTTCAACCCCTGGCTGTTGGTTATAAAAAAAAAAAAAAAAAAAAAAGAAAAGAAAAGGAAATATTTTGCATATGCTATTTTTTCTCTTCCTTTGTTATTCGCTTGTTTAATTAAAACTTTCTGAAAACTTATTAAAGCGCAATATTATTTCTTGGTGTCTTTGGGCTTTTTGTTAGCTCATCTTCTTGTAAATTTGCTTTCGGTTGCGATTTTTTTCTGAATGACAAGGTTTTTGAGCAAACTGTTTGCCATCTGTCTATCTTTCACCGATATTGGTAACATGCTTGTAATACACGTCGAAGGTTTCAATAACAAATATAATGCATCGATGCGTAGCTTGATCTTAAAGCTAACCGTTTTAAAACTAAATTTATGTTTGTCTTCAAAGATCGATACTGTAATCGAAGCTAAGGTTTTACAACTAAATTTATGTTTGTCTTCAAAGATCGATACTGCAATCGAAGCTAAGGTTTTACAACTAAATTTATGTTTGCCTTCAAAGATCGATACTGTAATCGAAGAGCAAGACATTTTCGAATGATATTTAAAAAAAAAAAAAACTTTTTTTTCTTATACTTGTTGAGAAGAAAACGATTACTGAACTCGTTTTCTCAACTCACTACACATTCTCAATGTGTAATAGCATTGGGTGTATGTGTTTGAACCGAGCAGGAATTTGATGATTTTTTTCTTTCATAGAATAGGTTAATATATCGCAGAGTACGTATACGCGCTTCGATGCAATTGTTAAATTTAGATACTGAAAGTCCTTGTGTTAGGATATCCGTGGATACGTCTTGTGTTTTAATTTTTGTAGTTTCAATTTCGTCGCTTTCAACGGCTTCTTAAACGAAGTATTTCGACATATTTTGTCCTGTTGCCTAACACGAGATCACTGCGCAGTTTATCAATGATATGGTTGTCATTGTGCATTATGTTCTCACCGAGAATGTTTTGTAAAAATCCATGGAAAAAATTAACTGTTTTACTTGAGTCGGAAAGCGATCAGTTTTTTGCTTGTTTAGCTCATTATTTTTTGCTTATGATCAGCCACTAAGAGAATGTTCTCGATACGTGCGACCACGATGTTTGCTAGAAAAAGTTATAGATAAAGAGAGATTTGCACCACAACCGCTATATCAACGAGATATTGGATAACTTGTTTGGGTTAGTGAGTCGATTATCTGGATTTTAGATTCCTTTGAGTTATTGAAGAATGCGGCGCAAATGCTGTTATTAAATTAAAACACGGATTATCAACAAGTACGTGCTATATTTGGTCTTGTGGAGAAAGCGTAAGGCAGTGGTTTCCAACCTTTTTGTATCGGCGCCCCCCTTTTTAAAAAGAAAAATGAATGCGCCTCCCTTTAAAAATCAAATTGTTGCGTCCCATTAATTTATCTATCTGGTATCATTGAAGAAATCGCGGTTCTCAGTCCCTTTTCAATCATTAATCGAGATCGATACTTTGTTTTCAAGACAGCTACTGTAGAAAATCCAGTTTCACATGGGTAAGATGTTACAAATGGCAATAAAATTTCTAAAGCTTTGTTTGTCAAAGTAGGAAAATCGTTTTTTACTCGTAGCCAAAACGTAACAATATTATTTTCATCTCGAAACATCTGCTTTAATGTGCTATCACCAGATAAGTCAATTATCATTTCCTGCTTACGTATACTGCTGATTCATTTTTTTGACACCTATTTGACTTTTTTGGTTTGTATTTGAAAATGATATTTTGGAAGCAGCTACATGCCCCCCTTGCAACAGTATCGCGCCCCACAGGTTGGAAACCACTGGCGTAAGGTATTATTTCACCTTCACGTTTTCCTTATTCATCCTGTAGTGTACATTACACAAAATGAGACAAAATTCTATTTTTGTTACTGCATTTTGTTAGCTTGATTTTCTTGGTTTCTTTATTGTTCTGTATTCACACTAGAACTGGACTTAATATGAGCAATGAAAACACATACATGAGAATTGACCAAATCAAATATATTTCATATATATTCCATACACTAAAGGTGAAGTCAGGCTATGCAAACTTACGCGCTTTACACGGTCCAACGTGATCGGCTTATTTTCCACATATGTATATATGAGTGTATGTATGTTGCAGTCCTTTGGGATCATATCTTTGTTAAGCTTGCACTGACATTAGTAGGAGTACTGACGAGGACACAGTTTTCTGCATGCATGGTTATGGCTATGACAAGACGACAGAGTTCGGGTTTGGATTGTGTTTAAATTCAATTCTTAAGCAGTGCTCATCTTTATGTATTGCAATGAGAGTTAATACTTGTCTTCGTTCAATAGATACAAACAAGTCTCACACTCGTGTTTATATATTTGTGGTAAAGTATAGGTAACGTATATTTTCTATACCTCAATCTAGGGGGACTGTTTTAGTCAGGATATTGCATTTTTGAAGAAGAAACTTTTTTTTCCCATGTATTTAGAACCTCGGCCTTTTAACTGCATTTCGATGTATGGTAATTAGCACTTTCTAAGTGGCCGTTTAAGCAAGCATTATCGAAGCCAAGTTGATGCTCATCCAAAGCTCACTCTATCAGCTTTGCCGATGGCAGGCCTTTCGTACTGAGCATGGACGCATGTGTGAGAGTTCTATTCCAGTGTTCTGACCAAGTCTTTCCATAGCTTTTCAACAATTAAGAGAAGGGTTGTACACCCTTGCCTTCTTATTTAGTGGCCGATCGAATATTTCTCAAGTCTTGCTTTTCGTTAACATTACTCTTTGGTTTTTAGTGTGACCGTTCACTCAGGAGATATTCCGTAATCGTGTAACACGGGCTTGGTCAAAGAGAAGTGAAGCAAGAATTAGGCAAGGAGGCGCGGCCACCTAATCGGTATTTGCCATGGATGATTTTGGATGGGCATTTAGTTACATGAATAGCTCGAGATGTTCGCGGCAGCGGAAACATTTATCGAGCCATATCTACTAAGGTTTGGCTCTTCATTTCGAAGACGACATATTGCTCTATGGTGTATCGACAGTGACCTCGTGTCTCGAGCAAAAAAAGTAGCTTTAATAAATTGAAACAAGGTCAAGTCATGTTCCTTGCCTGGTCCAATAAAAAACCTTATAAAAGCTAAGCCTTTAAAAAGCACAATTTTTGATTTTTTATGTCGAAAATAGGCGAACAGTTGTGTGTCATGCCAAGCAGCATAGCGTATTGATGGAGAGTAAAATTTTAGTTTGCTATTTCTTTTGATTTTCGTGTCGTAGTAGCAAACAGACGAAACAGTTACACTCGAATAGTTCAGATGTCGTGCCTAGGTTAAGGATAATTATAGGTTATTAGCACTCCAATCCATACCTTTGAGTATTACCATCAGCAAAAATGTAACATACAATCAGCAACAATGTAACATACAAAACTAGTACAAGTTCAGTAGGTAGGCGATCTGTATAAAAGTCGATGATATCCATTCGCAAAGCGAATAAATTATTCACTGAACTTTCTTTGAAAATCTTTATTTAATATACTTTTAGTTAATTGAATGATATCTTCTTAGTTGAGTTATACGTCACTCATACGCCATATTATTCTATTACTTTATTATTTATTAAAAAACTGGCAAATAAGCGATTCTTCCACTAATTAATAAATCTGTTTAGGTTGTGAGTAACTTAAAGACACCTTAACATGTATGCAGATTTCGCTAATGTTATGTAATGTGGTTATATGATGTTTTTTAAGCTAAAGGAACGAAATATTCTAGTTTGAGGGGATGTCCCCTATATATGTGTTACACGGTGACGGTTCGAAATTTGGAATGCGGGAAGGAAAACAGATAGAGAGTGGCCGCAGCCCAGCACCTGTGCACTCAATCAATAAGTGTTGTGTCTTTACAGACTGACTATATTTTATCGCGTTGAGATTAGAGCCCGCGAGCACTGACTTGGTTGGTAGTCGCGATCTTTATTCTGGAGTTAAAGCTGCCATAATTTCTCCAAGAGACACGAAATGTTTTCCAACTATAAATTTCTTAGAAAATCGGACAGACAGATAGATATGGTTGAACTAATTTAGAAAATAATTCTCAATCAATTATTAGGTCTATCTTAGATGTCTCTAGGCGGCGTATAGATCCACACAAACTTCACGCGCATTATTTACCACCAGCAGTATAGGATATAAGGACTTCCGGCTTTGCATTTTCCTCGAATGAAATGAATGCGGAAAATCTGTGCAAGGATTGGGTCTATTGTTTGAATCTTTTCTCATATTAACGTTTGTACAAAAAAAATATCTAATTACGACGAGATGGTCTACTTTTTAGTATGTTGTGGCACGAATTGGCGGAGATACTTATTTCACATATAAACTTACTGTGGTAAGTTTTGACCACACTGGTCCATTGTTAAGACCGCTACCAACACAAGGATTATCCGTCAAAGTACGCCTTTGTAAGGTAAAAAGTTTTCATTTTTGATATTTCATAATGAAGGAAGGTGTGTAATAATCGATTTGGCTCGGCTATAAAGTTTTAGGTTGTTATAGCCTGTACCGCTTGTGGCACAAGTATATATATATTCAGTTTGTGCGGATGCATGCAGCACCCAGAATGGCTTCAGATAGATCTACCTTTTACTACACCGATCGATTCACAATCACTTTTTGCATCAATCTAAGCTTGTCTGTGAATCTGCCTGTCTGTCCGTCTTGTTTTCGTGTATTTAACCTGCAGGCCGCAACTGTTGAGATATTTTCACGAAATTTGCTACACTGGCATGTTTTGGCGGAGAGACGAACATTATCGAAACAGTTTCCGATCGGAACACTTTTCCGACTACTTCACAAAAATCGCTCTATTTGGAAAAGTCGTTTATATGAATAACTGTGCGTTGGTATAGAGTATTTAACGATGTGCCATGTGCCGTACTTTCTTTATTGTGATGTTATAATGCGATATATACTAGAAAATAAGTCTACACTAAGGAAAATTTCGAATGTATAGTCTTTTAAGACTATTTTCTATATTTAATTTTAATGCAACATAAGTCACAATTCAATCAATCAAGCAGCACGTATTCAAATATGCAGCAGTTGCCTACGAAGCATACATTCAGCATAATCGGCTACATCCGTACTTGCCTAGCAAGAAGGTGTGAAAACTGATTTTCTTATTATAGACTTCACACATTTGGTTTTAGGACACAAGTATTCCTACGAGGTAATTGTCCCAATCGTTAAATAGTTGAAGTAAACGTGCTCGATTTGACATTAAGCCCGCTTCAGCTAACCTGCAAAAATATTTATGTGACAACTAGAAGAGAAATACGTATTTTGTATGTAATAAGTTTGCAGTTTGCTTATACAATTAACATGTCGTGACAGTCTGTCAATGGACAAATTCGAGGATATGTGGAACGCTCGCGACATACTGATTTTCTGCATTAAGGACATTGCTTGCCCGCGATGAGAAGTACAATAAGCAAATAGCGAAACGTTCATCACATCCGATGCTAATAATTAAGATATACGAGCGTAACATACGAGTTGATAAAATTAGTGTACGCGTATTCGTTGGTCAAGTGTACTTTATATTATGTATTAACAATGACGTAAAATGTCAATGTCAAGATTGCGTTTCTTATACTTGCATCGGTGTACGTATAATCACTTTTTCTTTTTTGTGAAATTTTTTTTTAATGAATTTAATTTCATAAGCGACTCAGAATTGATGGTGATGTTGTTATCATTAAATTTACTTACAAACATGTATAAATAAAAATAGAAAACCCCTTTTACTTCGTTCTTAATTTTATTTACTTGCTATTTGACTTCAGACACAGACCCTCGCATACCCCGACACACGCAGCTGATAATTTATGCCGATAAGGCATAAAAGCTTTACAGTAAAATTCGCGAAACACATCAAAAAGCCGTAAAAATTAAATGAGAGTCTTGTTCAAGTTTACCTCGGAGCTAAGGCACTCTTCTTCAAATAATTCGCTTTCAGCTCGATTAATAATCGGCGCTTGTTTCCCATATAAAACTCGAAGGTCGGGACACTTTCATTCAGCTTAAAACTCCTGGAAAGGGATCGTATTTTTTTTTTTTTTTTTTTTTTTTTTTTTTTTTTTGATTTCTGTTAAATTCTAAAGTTAAGATTTACTCCTGTTTGAGTTCTTGTAAGCATTTGCAATATGAAACCGAAATTCGCGACATATAGTTTTCGTTTAAATCTGTAGAGCAAATTGGAAAGCAAGCGCGATTGCCTTGTATCGATACCTACTATATAACTAAAGAATTGAAAAGGAAAATAGTAGTGTAATTAATAATCAACTAAAAGCAACATATCGATCTAAAATCTATTAGAAATATTTACCGAAATCCTACAAACATGGGCTGCAAGTCGACAACTATCGGTCGGTGGATTGAAAAACTTACAAGACTCAGAAGAGAAAAAGCATCCAACTATTGTTGTTATGAATTTATGTTCAAGGTTCGCCTCACATCGTCAATGTAATCGCTGTTTTGCGTCAAGTGTAGGGTATTTGATGTCGTTTTGTAATTTGCATTCGCAAATTATTGAAATCAATTCATGTTTGCAGTGTATTTTCTGAAACGATACCAGTAAGCAGTTAAGTGCAACTAAAGCCAAACCCGATTAATTAACCGGTAAATTTGATTTAAAAGTGAAAAGTGAAAAAAGAAAAAAAGCAAAAAAAAAAAAAGAAGATGTATTTGGGATGGATTGTGAAACTCCTCTTCCACGCGTTCTTTATTTTGAGAATTGCAAAACAAATGCGAGCGCACACTTTGAAAGAGTCAGTCAATCGTAAAATAGAAAAAACGCTGATAAGTTCTATGAACACTGACGGCGATCCCTGCGAAGATTTTTACGAATACGCCTGCGGGAAATGGGGGACATTTCATGCGGTCGAAAATAAATATCACGAAGCCATCTCGCTTGTGGATTACTTTACGAACAAAGAGATTGCCCGGTATTTAAAATTTATGAACCGTGAAAATAAGCCAAGTTTCGTATTAAAAGCTCACGATTACTTTTTGTCTTGTCAAAATCTGGCTGTTTATGAACCGTTGGAGTATCTGAAGCGGCTAAATTTTTATGAAAATTTAAATATGCGATCGCATCATAGGCGAAGACTTGGAGTAAAATTTGATTGGCTAAGAATTTTGGCGGTAATGCGTAAATACGGTTTAAATGGCATTTTTGTGGAGGAGATCACTTTACAGAGAAATGATGATGCTACCGTTACAGTAATTGATCTCGACAAACCAGTAAAAAACGGTGGGTTTCAGCTAACAGATTACGATGACTTGAAACTATTAATCCAAACTTTGCGAAGGCCAATGCATCGTAAAAGTTTTAAAGATTTGTGGGATCAAATCAACGCATTTGAATACCGGTTAAAAAATCTCGATCTTTTAGACGATCCTGAAGGGAATATATTGATAAAAGTGAAAGAGTTATCGATGCCTTGGCTAAAGCGTTATTTAGAATTAGTAGTCGATGAATTGAATCCTGAAATGGAAATATCGATACAAAATAAACCCTATCTGCAGAAAGTGTTTAAACTAATCAATGAATATGAGCCAGGATTTATATGCAAATATCTTGAATTATGCTTTCTATGGCATTTAAATGTTGAAGGTCCACCAAATTTCACATTGGAAGATTGCGCCGGCAGTACTCGAACTCTAATGCCCTATGCGATGCATTGGCTTTTCGAGCAAATGCATCCAGAATTAGTAAAGGAAATGAGAGAAATTCATAAAATGTTCGAACAATTAATTAATCATTTCTCCGATTCATTGAAAAACAATACGTATAACTTTGACTATGAACAATCACAATTTCTATTGAATAAATTATCAAACATACAGCTAAAGGTAGGCAACCTGCCCCGCGTAAATACCGAAGAAAAACTGAATGTCTTTTATAAAGATTTAGTGATGAATCCTTTCGACTTTTATGGAAATCATTTAAAATTATTGAAATTCAATACTCAGACAATGCACAAGCGTTTAAATTATAGAATATCGAGAGATGTTGATGAATTTTTTTACTTAGAGGGATCAGAAATCGGGTTTAGTTCCTCGCCGTATTTTGTGCAAAGAGCCAATGTGGTCATAGTACCGGTAACCTCGCTACAATTGCCCATTTATCATCCCGAGGCGGACGATATTTTTAAATACTCCTCTTTGGGCTTTCTCTTGGCCCACGAAATTATACATGGCTTTGATTACACTGGCTTAGGGGTCGATTACAACGGCAATTTAAATAATGCACAACTTGAGGGCTTAGTAAATAATACACGCTTCGGTAGGAAAATGCATTGTCTACGTTATGTAAATCCTGCAATAATTGATGAAAAAATTGCCGACGTAAGCGGTTTACGTTTGGCTTATGAAACATATTTCAAGATGCATCCAGAAGCGCACGGACAAATCCGTTATATGCATGGTCGACCATATGATGTAGAGAAAGTATTTTTCTTAAATTTTTCACAATTTTTCTGCGGTCCCGTATCGAACACTCTGGTTGATACGAAAGAACATGGGTTAGATCGCGATCGTGTACGCGATGCCTTAAAACATTTCGAAGAATTCTCTGCCGTTTATTTTTGTCCACGGGGGAGCAAAATGCGTCGCGAGAAGACTTGTCAGCTGTGGCGGAGGTGAAATTCAAATAATATTAAGTTATAATTATTTTTAATTTATGTAAATATAATTTATAAACAATTTTTTTTTTTTTTTGTTTGTTTGATAAAAAGATAGGCTTTAATAAATTATTATTAAAATGAATTTTTTTGTATCTGTGCATCACATAAACTCCTAAGTAAAAATGTATTTACAAAACCATGTTTACCTTCCGTTCATGCCCACGAATCCATGACGATGAAGATAATGGTTTTCACAGTGGATGCAAGCCCAGCAACGAGCTTTAAGCTAGCTTTTCATTTAAATTTTGGTATTTTCGTTATATGCGCGAAAAGCGATTTCTCGGAGCACAGCTAATGTCGGCGACTTCGTTTAGCCACAAATTTTCTTTTCTTCTTCCTTAGGCCAGCATTATCTTGTCACACTTGATGACTATTTTTGGATCGAATTGGGAGCATATTTACTCAATCGTGCAATTATGTAACTGCCATGGAAAGGCCCTAAATAAAAGGTGAGAATTTTCATGGCAGAGATACGCTCTGTCGATAGGGTGCAATTCGCGCTTAGAGCTTTCATTGGCCAGCAAAACTCCCGCATTTAGTCTGGTTGTGCTATGAAATTTCAGCCGAAAGGTATGCATCATGTTGTTGACGCAAGTGCACTGCAAGTTGTTTTTTTCTATGAATAGTGAAAGCTTTTATAGTTAATGGAAGCCATACGATGCGAACAAACTGTACTAGGAATGCATTCCTAGACACCATTCCTCTACTAGGAACGATGCCTTTTGTCTATAATTATGACAAAGTACGATTGCTTGCCGCGCAACGGACGAAAGAAAGATTTTAAAGAAACCGGAACCCGCACGAGACTTTCAAATTAAAGCAAGAAAATTCAGAAAGAAAAAATAATAAACAGAAAGAAAAAATTAAACGCTACTTATTACTAAATAACGCAAAAAAGATCTTAAAAACAGCGAACTCGATTAATGCATTTATTTATTCGCATATACCGGCTTCAGATTCAGCTTTAGATTCAGCTGAGTGGAATAGTCCTTAAAATTAAAGGCTTAGCTTGCGAAACTAATATGTACATAAAGCAATAAGCACAACACAATTCATATACCCCCGTAACTCAAGCACACACTCAACAGCTGATGCACATCGACTCAGACTACATCTTGTGAACAATTAATCAAATCAATGTCAAGACACCAAAGCTTTGGTAAAAATTTTAGCTAAATCGTTTAGCATGTTGGCGAAGCGTAGTGCGATAATAAAAATTTTAAATTTCAGTTTACGTTTGATGTTAGAAGTATACGGGCATTAGAAAGTGTGGTTTTAACTGAACCAATGGGCTCCGATGAGCTTAGATTATAAACTTCATTTAGATTTTTGCAGAGAGTGCTGGGCAAATTTTATAAAGAGAAAATTTTTTGATGGACAGATGGGCGAACAATAAAGTTGATATCATTTTTGCAAGATGTGACTCGACGACACCATTTATCAACTTTACCATGAAGGCAAAGCCTACGGCTACCCTACGCTTTTCAAGTGATGGCAAAGATATAAATTGTAGCCTATTTTTATGCGATGGCAGGAGGAAACGTGGATCCCAATCTAAATTTCTTAACGCATTAATCTAACATGACAAGGATAAGAAAGTGGCCATACAACCATACAGAGTTATGTGTGCGTTAAGTGTGTCTAGCACTAATCGAGCTTTATGTAGAAATTGTTCAATATATAAATTGATCGAACAGTCAGTCCATTTAGATTGAGGAACAAGTCCGAAAAGAACTATGTATGACGACAAGAGGTGATAAATAATGCATAGGAATAAAAAAAATTTGCAAGATTGCAAGAAAACATAAATAGGAAGATTTACAAATTATAATATAAAAGCGGCGCGAACAAGACAAGGTGTAGCGGAAAGAATCGATATTTTATATCGAGTACAAATAACCTGAACGTCTAACAGACCAAATATACTTTTAATGATAAAATGATGAGATGATAACAGATTTTCTCAAAGAATTTAACTATGACTTCATTATGGAATATGTATTTTAAATGGCTCGAGGAGAAGTTTGCGTACCATTCAACTCACTTATTGTATACCGTTCATCCTAACAGATTTTCTTTAATTATAGTCATGTAAATGAGCTGACGAAGACTAGACATGCGTACATATTAAGCAGAAGATGAGGAAGGCATATAATATATTGTAATTTATTTATAAATGGTGTCATTCATCGTACAGTTCCGTAAGTAAACGCATACAGAAATAATCTTTTGGTGTAGTTAATGGGCTGAAAGTGACAATTTTGAATGAAATAAAAATGCCGTTACCATCATGCAGTTACCATCAATCGAAATCCGATTGACTGATTTTTGCGGCAGCGATTAGACAATTTCGGCTTGGAAGGTATGTGGGTGGCTTCAGCAAAATGTTGCAACATGTCATACGTTTCGTGACAAAATCAATTTATTGGGAGGAAAGTTCAGCGATCGTGTAATCTCCAAAAATGCCAACGTGAGCTTGCCCCAAAAATCATGGGACTGTTTATTTTGCGGTTATGTTTGAACATTCACTTACTTCAACAACTCACGAACTCCCGATGATCTTGTTCAATGTGAAATAAGCGCAAACTTATTTGGAAAAGTGGCAAAAATTCTAGGAATGAATTTTTACGGAAGTTCTGCTCTATTCCGAGAGTAACTCAGAGCGATGAACTACAATTCCTCGAATTTCCTTTAAGACACGATAAATTTATTGTCCGTCCTTCCCAATTTTTGCACTACTACTGCGAGCAGCCACAGTTTCTTTTGTACCTGCCTCGTTGACTGCTTAATTATCGTTAAAGAACAATCAACGTTCGTGTTGACCTTCCGTATGTTTTCACTGCTATGCTGCTTTTGTTCGCGCAATGCATGTATAATTGTGCTGTTATGTAAGCCAGTGATGATGCGCACGCATGTAGGAGTACCAAATTTGTATGTATTACATAATAGGATTAGTGGTTGCGCATGGAAATGTGCTGATGGTAAAGATGGGTTGGTGGGACAACTTAAGTCTACGAGTACTTATAACTGGCTTGACATAGTAGCCATGCTAGAATAGCGAAAAGTGTATGACCATTAACCTACAAACTGTTTGAAATGTATGTACGTGGCTTAAGTGTTTTTCGAGACACCGGTTTGACATAAGGACAATCGAATTTCATTTCACTACAACGAAACCAAATGGATCCGTTTTTGATAATGCCTTACCGCAAATAACTTTAACGGTTCGGCGAAGGTTAGGAGAGCTTGATTAGAAAGTTTTCATACAACTAACGTAAAATTTCACTCCCGCCCCGCTTAATTGTTGTTTATTATGTTTTTTGAAAAACGTCGCTTGATTGAGTTTTTTGCCCAGAAGCTCTACAAGAGTGTTAAATAATATCAATTAAAATTGTGCATATTTAGTTGAGTACCGCTCACTCAAATAATAACATATATACCACATTTTAGCGCAAAAGTGCTCCTCAATCTATTTTTCCTCAACCTATTAGGCCATTAGACCTATGGGAGCCCCGTTAATAGTCGTGTGAACAAACAACTGATGTTTCATTCTTTCTTTCTCTCTCAAGCTTTCGATAAACTATAGCAAGAAAGATTTCAGTTCCTTTTTCTAGTTCAACACATTAGGTCCTGTTTTCTAGATCACACTTGTTATCCATTTTCGAATCGCCAACTTTTCGTATCAACAATAAGTACACCTTTGCAGACGATATTTTCATCATTAGTACACACCAGAGCCATAAAACATAAAGCATCCAGTATCCCGCAAATTCATTTAAACCTCCTATTAAACAGGTTCGAAAACCGTACGATCGAAATAAACCGTCTTGCATGGACCTTTCATTCTAAGGGAAGAAAGATGTACAGCAGTGTGATAATCCCTCAAGGGCCCTATTGTGTTATATACCTTCAAAAATTCCTTCAATCATCGGCTCACACACCCGCACTAACAAAATTCAAAAATCTGGACCCTGAATAATACAGTCGTGTTATAAAAAACAACAATAATAAAACCCATTTGGACGTGTTACCGAATCATGAGCTACTGCATCTACTTCCACCGTTGCCGATATACAAACAACATAGCTAACAGTTGACCCGTCGACTAAATGCCATAGCGAAGTGCTAATTCTAATAGTATAGAGCGGTATAATTGGGAAATACACAGAGTACACAAACAAAGGGTATTTCCATCCAAACTCTATAACTCAATCGTTCAGTCACATATTTATCATATTTATCAACTAGTGGTAGACGAAAAAAAAAAACGATCTAACAGAAACGTTCTAGTTTTCTTACTTTAATAAGTATTTAGTCTTGTAAGAAGTGCAAGCGTTCGAAATGAACTCTTCTCCTCTTAATTTTCGTGGAGTGAGGTGTCCACTCCTCATGGGTAGTAATCAAGTTATTTGAAATTAGTTCTCAACTCTATCGGTTGCCATGCGCAGCAATGAATGAATAAACACGCCTTCCGGACAAATCCTTCTGACTCTAATTGCCTTAGCTTAAGGCGAACCCAGGTTTTAGATAATGTCGAATAATTGCAAATACTCAGCCTTCTTCAAGAACTTACTTAAACTAATATAGAAAATATCGAGGCACATAAGGAAAAGATAGCATTATTATATCCATCACCGAAGGACAAGGGGTATATTCGTTTTGTCAAAACGTTTGCAACGTCCAGCAGGATATATTCTTGATCAGCATCAAATTCTAAATCGATTTAAGCATGTCTGTCTGTCTGGCTGCCCTCTGTCCATCTGTATAATGTGCGTTGCAAGCATTCTCCTGGCCCCAAAAATGAAACTATCGACTTCAAATGTGGCAGGAACATTGAAAGTTCTTGCATGTAGGCAGGTCTTAGCTAAATGGCTCGAAGGATACCCCCATAGCGCCCCGTAAACTAAGAATAATTCTGTTTTTCAAGAGCAATAAAAAATTGCTTTTTTGCTTTTATACTCGTAAACTATAGAGGATAAATGTACAAAACCTTTGAACGCATATTCTATGGGCGATACTGTGGCATTCGTGCACAAAATTAGAAAAAATTGACCGCGTCTATCCAATTTTATAGCGCAACAAAATGTAATTGTTTTTCCAATAACTTTACAACACGCAAAAACAAGCTTCAAAAACCCCATAAGACATACAAATTCTTGGCCAGTTACAACTCTTGAATGCACCTAAACATGTTCGCCTGTTCATCTGTCCATCTGTCTGTTTGCGTAACTTTGTAGTATTTATGGCAAATATTCTCCCGTTAGCGAAAATGAAAATATCGCGTAAAAATTTCCAAAAGAATTTGTAATTGACCGAAACTTTTCAAAGGACACGCCTACAACGCCCACATGCTTCTACGACAAAATTTTTTATTTTGAAAATAGAAGAAATCAACTGCGCCCATTCCATATCATGGAGCATAGGAATTTAGTTCTCTTACTTCTTTTGTCTTTTTTTGGGGGGTAGACGGTGTTGGGTATAAAAGATTCGGCCGCGTCGGAGTTTAATTTTCTTACTTGTTTAATTTCAAATATGAATGCATGTGTGTATGAAAAGTTAAATTGAAATGAATGTATAATTTCGATTTTCCAAATATATTTGCATACACACACATACATATATGGATGTGTACGTAGTTTAAAGCGTGTTCTCATTCACTTAATTCCCAACGTATTTTTAATTTTAATCTTTGTCTCTAGATATCCAATTGCATCCAATAATGGTACTATAACGTCCTTAATAAGCTTCGTCCACAACGTATTGTGTAATCTTAATACTTCAGGCAGATAGCAGACAAATGAAACCGAAATGAGTTACCGCATGACGAAACTAAGCATAGACAGAGTTTTCAAAGGCTTTCAATTACTGTTAAAATCCCGCTGCATCGAACGCGACAAAGATTACGTGCGACTGTTTTCATAACTGTAGCAGAGTAAGCAAATGTTTTTTTGATCTCTGCATACAGTGGTACATATACATCCAGATAGATGGCGCACGTAAGGATGCTTTTATTCGGCAGCTTTGTTAACAAAAAGGAAAATGCACGCAGATCCGATGCACTTTGATATCATTTCGCATGCAAACTTAACAAGCAAAGAAGCAACAGAATAATAGACGAAAAATTGAAAACGTAACTGAAAGTTTCGAATGAAAAGAATTCGTTTGTAAGTTATTGGGAAGATACGAGTAATTACGAACTCTTACTGAATACCTTTGAAGATTTCATTTTCGCAATTTCTATTTAAAGACGATATTCAATTTATACGGACTTGACTTTAAAAGTGCGGAAATTATGCAATGACTTTGCGAACGCATGCGCAAGTACTAGGTATGTGCACATGAAACCCGGATTCGTCTAGAAAACACGCGTTTATTATATGAAAAGGTAAAAAATTATCGCATTTTAATCCTCATAATTTTTCTCACCTGTGGATGTGACGCCAAAACCAAATATTCCTTTGTTGAACCGAACCAGTTGTCGAGCAATTTTCGCACATATTCGTACGAAGGGGACAGCTCTTCATGCTCTTCATGATGCAAACATGTAGTAGTGGGAAGTATATGAGTAAACCGCATGGGCTAGCAATTCCCACTTGAGTGCTTCCAATATCTCGAGAATCGATTTCGCCTATCGATGGGTGGAAAAATGTGCAAGATTCAGATCGATTAGTTAGTTATTGTTCGTAGCGTTTGGTACTAACTGCTTCCCCAATCTTTAACAACTAATAACAGACGCCATTCTTCTCTCATCTTACAGAAATAGGTTGCTCCTGCCAAAACGATTTAATCTTGCAGTTAATATGGATGGAAAGTCTTGTTCAACGTATGAATTTTTACGCCTACGATTCTCAACATAAATCCTCTTTTCATCCGTTTCTTTTGCATTTTGTGTCGGCGATAGCTCTTTATTTAGCACGAAACTCGACATTTTCTTTGCTAGAAAAAGTATTTTGGACGGTGACATATGTTGGTATCACGACTGCTAATTGCTGCCAGATGTCAAAACTAAAAGAAAAAATGAAAACCCAACTTTATGCACGTCTTCTACACGTGGTATTAGGCCTATGTACGGGCCTGGTTCTGGTTTCATATTTACATACCTACATAGTAGTTCACGTGAACTTTTTTGTTAGCAAAATATTTTAAGCATTGAAAGCTTATGAAATGTATACCTTTGCATGAAACATTTGTTTACTTACGTCCTATATGGCTTGTGTGTTTGCTTAAAATATAAAAGAAAGAATTAGCACACAAGTTGCGACAACAATGTATTTGTCAACAAATGTTTGTTTACTTATTTACTTTTTCGTTTTCTCGTAAGAAGAATACTTTGACTCTTAGAATAAAGAAATGTTTACTTCATTGTTAAAATTGCTTTAAGAAATGCTTCGCTCTAGAAGTAATGTTAACATTAAATAGGCTTTGAAAAAAAAAAATCAGATAAAGCGTTCATGTATACATTTGTTTGGGACGGACCTAGAGGGAAAATCATGTACACTTACAATGTATAAACGAGTTCCGATGATAAGCATATTTTTAAAGGCAACCATTCGTGTACCTTCGTGGAATTGACTGATGTCTCCGTAGTGAGGCTCATCTTCGGTATAAGTCAACCTACGAAAGAAAGCATATAACTACACGTTAAGATGTAAAACACAAAACCGGCATATTTCTGGTCTTAGTACTGTGTATGTAAAAAGACTGCATAGATAATATCGCGCATATTAGATTAGCTGTGGTCGAGGGACAAGCAAGATTACTGTGTTGCTATGTCTTTGCATCTCACAAGAGGCCGGTAGAATACGCTAGCGAGCTTATGGGGCTAACGTTTACATTCTTATACGTTAACATGCAATTGAGAATGTATCCCGTTCGCGAGACCTATGAATTGGGACTTTTTGTGTTAAAAGCTTGCAAAGAAAAATCAATAAGAAATAATGTAAGAGAAGAAAATTAGTAAGCAAAGGAGAATAAATGGAAATTTATATGAATTATTTAACTGGGAGGCAGAGGTAAATCAATCTCCATAAATGGAAATAATTTTGAGGAAAACATAAGTAATTTCTTACTATTGTTACACGCGGTTATGCATTTCACAAGCGACTGACTAAGTAAAGCGTAAGCTAAGTTATGAGACCGCAACCAAATAGAAACGAATTGTGTGTTGCTGTGTAAAGCTTGTGTAGAAATTGCTTGAGCACATTAAAGATTAATCCTATTTAATTATATTACATATCCAAAGCTGCAGTTACAATGCTAAGGAAATTTCATGGTGCAATTTCGCGAAAAGTCTTCCCTTAGTTATACGCGTGTCGTGTGCTATTTGAACAATTCAATGAGCATTAAGTTAAGTTAGCTTCGTCTTTAGTACTTTCCTCTTTAGGCTTTTTGATGCGTAAATATTAATAGGTAGACATCGACATATCAGAAAGTTGTTATCGCGCGTTATCGCGCCCCATATTGGGCACAAGATAAATTTTTTTAAGTCAATCGCAATATAGAAAACAAATCTTTCTTAATAATAATTGCACTGCAGCCTATCGATAACGAATTCGAGATTTCATTCATTCAATTATTTACGCAAATCGAACGCAAAGAATCTAATTGATGACGAGATATCTGCATAATAAAAATATAAGCGGAAGGGTGTGTTACTAATCTGTATGCATAAGCATGCATGTGAGTAATAGAGTTCAAGTTTTATTATTACGTGGAGATAGAGATTTTTTCCTTTCAATTAAAAACTCTTACTGCTATTAAGCCCATAGTCCCCTTTTATGTAGAACACAATTAGCCAGAATTAGTTCATGATAAAAGGGGAGAACGGGTAAATGATAAGCTGCGGCCAGAAGAAGAAAGAGAAATTGTTCCATAACCCAGTTCAGTTTTGTAGTTTTTTGCATTAACTTTAGCATATTAGCAACAATCCTTTTTTTTTTTTTTTTTTTT
>KK502456.1:739944-835785 GCA_000688735.1 Glossina austeni
TCTTTTAATGGCAGAAAACTAATTACTTTTAGATGGTATAGCAATTACACGGCTTATATATATATATATATATATATATATATATATATATATATGTATATGTATATATATGTAAACATTAAAGAAATTTTGTAATTTCTTTTCTTATCTATGCATTACATATATGAAATCCGTAAGTTTTTATATCAACTGACAATATTGAAGGAGAAAGCAGAACTCATTTACTACGCTTCTAGAAATTTAATGTGACACAGAAACACAAATTGCAGTAATTGATTGAAGGTAACTAGAATGTCCAATTAATGTGAATGTTAATCAAAATTTTTAATTAGAGAAAAAATTGCAAGAAAAGTTCTACACATTTTTCAATTTACTTCTCTATCTCTCTCTCTCTCTCTCTCTCTCTCTCTGCGTTGCCTTTGTATAAAATAAGTTTCATTAGATATTAGCATGTTACAAAAAAAGTTCGTAGCGTTTTGCCTGATAGACAAATTCAGAGTCGCTTACCGTTGGGCAATATTAGCCCTATCGAGTCATATTATGCCTATACCTTATGCCTATTTTCATACGATTGGCAAGAGGACAAACGATTCCCGATTCCGGTTCGGATATCTAAGAGCGCAAAACAAAAATCAAGTGGTAGTTCAGTATTGAACCAATACAACACCGATAGGAAGGTGGACAAACAACAGAGCCACATTCTAGTATTAGTAGTTTGAGCAAATTCGTGTGTGATCTTCTTTCAACGTACGCGTCATCGAACTTCCTTAGAACCAACATTTAATAAAATCTAGCGCCGACTTAGCTTTATTTGTGGAAATTTCAACAAATTTTTAGTCAAGTAAAACTTTGCAGTTAATAAAAGTGCCAGTGTGCTCCAATGTAAGTGAAACGCCAAAGTATTCAATAGTGAATGCACTCTTTCTTGAAAATGAAATGTATTTGAATTTTTGAATGCGTAATGTCGCAGCATTACATGAGCACCATGTAATCAAGCTACCTAAACCGGACGGAAGGAGGAGGAAAAAGTAAGTTAAAGGAGGAGAACAGTCGAAGCCAACCAGCGTGCATTAAAATTTGACTTGCGTTAATTGTGAAAGGAAGTTCGCCAAAGTGCGTGACAATTAGAATATAACCTAAGCATTGCATCGAAGAGAACGTAACACGACATGGAGCTCATTCGGAGTGCACACGAAATCTTAATGAATTATCGCGAAAACAAGAAGTAATCTATTTTGACACTTATGAGGGGAAGATTGATAACTGAATCCCTGAAAATGGCGCGCAAGCCGGGCAGAGAACGCTTTGACAGCATGACAAGTAAACTCTGAAATGTTAGTCGCGGATTAACTTCCTTATGAAAAGATTCGTTCAAGCGAAAAAATTAATGATTCGATAGCAAAGACTAGTTGAGGAGTGAAAGATCGTGCAACACGTTTTGGTAGAATACTCAACTTGCCGATGGCCCAATTAGGGAGGTAGTTTTACTTACAGGCTTGTTGTCGACCTCTTCGAAAATGGCTCGAATTCATTTCAGAGGCGATTCGCAAGCGCTTGTTTGGCCCATCAAATTTTTCATAATTAATTCATGAGATATTCAAATATCGAGTTTTTTCGACGCACCGTTAACATCGAAATTTTCAGAAGGGAAACGAGCAATGAAAATATTAACGTGTATGCCTTAGACCGAAAAGTCACGCGTGGAATCGTGAACTGCAAGTGTTTATATATTGTTTGAAATTCCTAATAACAGTAAGTGATCAACTTGCAGTGATTGCATTCCTGCTCTTTGCCCATCGGCTTACGCTGACTTACTGACTGAATTGTTTAAATACGCAGAAGCAATCAATGTAACGGGTTTTACGTGTTACGAATGCTTCGTAAAAGTTGAGCGAACCTTACCATTTAGAGTAAATGAAACTCGTAACATTTCTACGCTGTTGAAGGCGTGGCATACACGTTTTAGTGATGTTAATAAATGATACGACAGTCTCGTCAGTTTTATTAATAAGGAAGAACGCTGTGCCAACCATAAAAAACGCATATCGCAAGGCGATAGGAATCTACTTCGCTTATACTGAAGCACCAAAAAAGAAACAAAAGGACTACAGGGGACTACGGCCCACCATCAAATACCCTACACGAGTTCGCTTTGTACAGCTACAGCGTATAACAGACTTTTCAAAATAAAGGTCGTTTGGGAAGCGGTCCTATCCAAAGCATTTTCAATAACATTCGTCCTTGAGTCAAAATACATGAAAATATCTAAAAAATTGCGGACTGTATGCTGAACTCAAGAATATATGACGAACAGACTGGGGGACAAGCTTAGACCGATTCAAAGAGGGACTCCGCATCAATCGATTATCAAAGGTGGGCCTTTTTCAAGCCTTTCGGGGTTTTGTGCACATCCTTACAAACTTAACCTGCCCTTGAACCACAAGTGTTATAGGGCATAAAAGGCAGTCTAACGATTAAATTAGATAAAGAAGTCGAGAAAGTTTTTAAAAACGTTCAGTTTTGGGTGATTAGCGGGAATATGAGAGATTTCTTTTTTTTAATAACTAACTGTGAGGTGTAACTGCCCACAAGATTGTAGTGAAAAGAATGAAATTTGGAAGAGTCGTGTTACAAGTCGTTTTGAAAAACGCATTTTGTCATCACACTCTTACGGACTATTTAACCCATTTAGGGTCCTTCGTACGAATTTCACGAATATCCATAAGTTAATCATAGTAAGTGCTTTCAAAGTAACTTTCCTTAATATTGGCGTTTGTCCGGCGTCGCAACTAAATTAACTTTTTCATCTTTAACGTTTCATATCATACGTTAATAAACGTTATATATCTTCTGTTATCTATTGCAAAGCGTTTGTATGTTGGCGTCGGTTTAGCGGTGCACTCGTAGCTCGGATTCACATCACCTCTGTGCTCTTTCTGTTTTTTCTTTTCTTTGTTTATTTGCTTATGGATGTTTTTTAAGTTTTCTTCTTTTTATATATAAATCTTTCAAAAATTAACACAAAATGTTTCAATGTAAGAGCAATCACATTGCATTGTAACTAAATTTCCTGTGTAAATAAATAGATAAATAAATAAAAGCATACGTGTAGCATGGACGGACGAGTGTAAAGAACGGTTTGTATTGAATTTATCACTAGGGAAAGATAATCAAACTTCCCTTAAAGTGCACGGATTGTTGGTTTTTATTAGTCTTTAAATCGATATAGATTCCTATGTGTACGTATGTCTGTCTATTTTTCGCATTTTCATAGCCGCATAAACTCGCACTTAGAGTTAAAATTCAATAAATGAAGAAAAACAATTAAGAAACTTATTAAGGCAGTGACAGAATCTTTCACCGCTATTCGTCATGACGTCCGCGATATTTAATTCAGACTTAACACGATTAGCTTGTCGCGTTCTACTCTCCAATTCCTTTTATATTGTATTTAGCTTGTCATATGATAATACCGCTAAGAACAAACGAATTCTTCACTTGGTGGGGTCCATCATAATTATTTTGGAGTAGCCCTGGCCGATTTTTTCCATTTGGATACATATGCTGCAGATTTATCCACACAGAATATGCACAGAAATTTTTATCGCGATATCTTTTGCCAGTAAATAAGTAACGAAGCGAAAAACAAAATTATTTTTATTTTTGAAAACAGACCGGGTCGGAGAGTATGTTGTGATGTAATCTTGTCTTTTAACCGCTTTGTCCCATTTTCAACACCAACTTGCGTACAGAACCTTCCAATGTTTTGCCAAATATGAAAACGATTGCGTCATTTTTGTGACTAGGAGAGTGTCTTTCATAGATATCTCTGGAGGAAAATGATAAAGTAATTCGAGGTATCAATGTATGCAACGGTTAAATTTGCTGACTTCGACATTTCTCATTGATTTGAAGAAATCTGC
Source organism: Glossina austeni (assembly GCA_000688735.1). Classification (NCBI taxonomy): domain Eukaryota; kingdom Metazoa; phylum Arthropoda; class Insecta; order Diptera; family Glossinidae; genus Glossina; species Glossina austeni. Next base: position 743,868 of record KK502456.1, read on the forward strand.
TGCCGAAGCCGAAGATCAAACACTTTTAGAGAGGCTTTGGTAATGCTGTTCCATCATATCCCGATGCTCGGTTTTGCTTTCAACAGTTTAAAAGTGACAATTTTAATGTCAACGATGGTCTGAAAGACCAAACAAGATTCGCCGACAATGAATTGCAAGACTTATTGGACGGCAACCCACCTTAAACTCTTAGCAACCTTTCGAACAGCTTAGCAATTGATGAATCAACTGTTTCTAGACGTTTACGTACGATGAGAAAGATATAAAAAGAGGGGAAGTGGCCATCATACGGATTGGTTGAAAATGTCATTTCGGACCGTTCTAACATCACTGTTTAATTGCTTGCTAGCCAAAACAAGAAGAGTTTTCTTTGGCGCATTGTGACTGGCGACGAAAGTCATGGGTTAGCCCAGCAGAGTCATCCACATCAATACCGAAGCAGAATATTTATGGCTATAAAGTTTTACTGTGCATGTGGTGGGATCAGCAAGATATAGTGTGTTGCGAGCTGCTAAAATCGAACGAAAGTGTTACTGCAGATGTCTACCGCTGTCACTTGAACAAATTGAACCATGTATTGTTGCAAAAAAGACAAGCAATGGCGGTTTTGCCTGACAACGCATGATCACACGTTACTACAGTTGTCAAGGATACACTGTTGCAGCTCGAATGAAGAGTTCGACCGCAACCAGCGTACTCACCAGGCATAGGACCTTCTGATTACCAGATCAGATTCAGATCGATACAGCATGGCTTGGCTGGCACACGTTAGATTTCGAAATGCTGAAGTAGTGCGAAAATAAGCCGATCATTGGATTGCTGCCAAACCAATATTGTTCTTTGAACACGTTATCGTCTTGTTGCCAGACAGATGGAAAAAAGTTGTAGAAACTGATAAAAATATTCCAATTAATATATATTGTACCTATTTTTCGCAATAAATATCGACTTCAAGTGATAAAATTACGAAAATACATCAAGCACAACCTAAAGCAAACATTATACCATACCTTAGACGTAAAGTATTAAAATCGGACATAAGTAACTAAGTAACGAGATATGTGCTAACAATATATCTGCTAACAAAGTACGGTCTAGCGTGCTCGCCGAAACACGACAATCACGAGTCTTATTCCTTTGGCTGTCCGGTGGACCAAATGAATAGAAAAAAAACTGAATTTAAATAAACGTTAGTTGCAAACGTTGCTGTCGTTGCGGATAACAGGCTATAAGATTGGTGCCACGTGATTTTTTCACGTATATATAAAGATCCGCATAGAATCCAATGCACCAAATACTCTTTTCATTGTTGCTCTACTATAAACGTTGACAGTCTGGAAGATCTTCATCGTAACTTACCCGGAGAAGAAACTCGTTTAAACCCTCTTTCCCAGCGCAACCGCGCATTCTCATTTGCACTAAAACACTTTCTTTATACGGATTTTATAAAATTTATTAGCTGTTGCCCAGCTTCACTTAATTCAATCTCTACTCAATGAATGCGCTACAGTGGAAGCATTTATTCGATGATTTAATGATTATTTTTTAAAGCACTTATAAATTTTCACATTTATTTTAAATTTAATAGAAATTATTAATAATTTTATCAATTTCTGCATAAATTCTTTAAGAAATTAGCGCAGCTGTGATATCAAGAAAATTTATTCATGTTTGACCTTGAAATGTAATCATTAAGAAGCAAAGAGAAAAAAGATAAGAATTTCTCTACTAAATTAAAGTTCTCTTGCACTAAAACCATAAAAAATTTCATTTTTAAGCCATAGAAATGCCAAAAAAAAAAACAGAAACAGAAAAAAAGAGATGCCTTTACCACATGCACATGTTATATATAATATACATACGCTCAAGGACAACCGTGTAATAGAATCTAATCGACAAGGTCGCTTGAATACACAATATACAATAATATTGATTTCCGTGCATGTCCGACGGGTGTACACATATGTAGATGTTTCAATTCATGTTTTTGAATACTAGGTCACGAACAAAAATGTGGGAAATTTTGACAAATATAAAAAAACTTTGCTTTTTCTTACACTGCATTAAAAAAAGAATATCGCATGCAGTAACACCAATTAATTGAGCAGCTGCAATAATAGCAAAAAAAAATTATATCACTCGCTGAAATAGTGCACTAGTTTTGTGGCATACTTATGATAGGGTGTGTGTTCAGTTTGCATGGATGTGTGCAACATCCAAAAGGATAGGAGACAGAACACCCTTCCTTGTATGACATCAAACCATTCCAAGTTATCTTCGGAAACGCTTTAAGCTTGTCTTTCGTCGTCTCCAGGCATTTTTGCTGATAAACTCAAAGATTGGAATTTTTGAAATCTTTTTCTTTTGCTATTCTTGAACGTTTAGCACAACGAGGTTGCTTTTGCAATACATTTCGCCTTCAATTAAATACATATGTCCTTATGTCTGTCCGATATCTGTCCGTGTAAGTCTATATTCAATCTACAGATCGCAAATTTTGATGCGTTAACATTTTTTTCGCCCAACAATCGACCGTATAACAATTGGATTGGATCGGTCACTTTTATTATGCATTCATTTAATAACGAGTAAATAGTAAATATTCGACCCAAACCAAATATAACGTTTTTTCTTATTTATATGGGAAAGTTTTTAAAAGCATTTAATCTTTCAGAAAGCACCAATTGCTCGTTTTTAATTAAAAAATTAATTCATTTTAATTACATGCAGTCAATTAAATTATTACTGTTGTGCATTCTGTGTTGCATGTAACAGCTTACGCACAAATTGCGAAGGAAGTCGAAGGCGAATGCTCAATTTTCTTTTATATAATTAATTTAATATTTAGTTAAATATCACATAAAAGCCATACAAATAAATGGCATTAAAAAGGCATCGTAATAACATTCGAACATATTTATAAGAAATTCAAAATTGATTCCTACGCGGTCATACATAAATATTAAAGATATTCTATATAAATGTTATATAAAATTGCAGTAGACTTTTAGAATGTTTTACATAAACTCTGTTTTCTTGTTCTCTCTTGTTTTTTTGTTTCTTTTACTTTCGTAGCAATTTTAAAAGCTTTGTCAACTCGAAAGGCTATATGATCACCACAATCCCTTGGGAAAAGAAATAGGAGTCTTTTACAATATTTTTTATCAACCACCAGAGAGTGGATGAACATTAAGTCTGTCTTTATGCTTGTAGCACGTCTTATGCTTGAAGGACGCAATACAGGACGCACAAAGTGTGTGTGTAAATATACTTGTCAATTTGTACGCTTTTTTGCCACCTACTCACCGCCGAAGGGATTGAAAGCTTAAACATGATACACGTCCAATATATCTTTAACTTATGACCATAAGTCAATTTTGAGAAAGGCTCTTGATCCGCCTAAAATAATGGAAAATTGTAATTGACAATCTATAGCAAGTATTCAACTAATACCTTGCTTTACATCAACGTTGCATACTGCGTATCATTGGACTCGAGCACAACACTGCTTGCGGTAGCTGTGTATGAAGCTTACGCGGATGCATAAAATTCTTGGAATTTTTAAAATTATTCCACAGAAATTAACAAAGCAATAATGCTTTGGCGTACTAAATAAAGTTACACGATTTGGATGGGATAAGGCCTTTTTTCCCACTTCCCCTGCATCTCTCTATCGAGACATTCTTACACAAAATAAAGGGTTACCTTTATATACGAACAAGGTTCGATTTTTACTAATTCATGATTGGGATTCTATAACTATATGCTCAGGGTACCCTTACAGGTATAAGAGCTCTGATAGAAGGTCAGTCTTTCTAAGGCAAATAGATGTAATTTTTAGCGTTTTATGATGAAAGTTGGAGCTAAATGGTGAGTTGACATATTAATAGATTTATTTTTTGAACAGTTGCACGCACAACTATTTATGTTATATGAAAATTAGTTCAATAACATTTTGGACCCATCTCTCCGGTTGTTTTTTTCGAAAAGAAAGTGTTTAGGCATTCTTTCTTTCACCATTTTATAGAAGTTTTAAGTTTTAAGATTTGTAGAAGACGAAGGAGGTTAGGATGTACGACATTTTAACTTGTTTTACTCATTTATTCATTTTTTCGTTCTTTCGTGAGTTGATATGCGATCATAAGTTCAGCAATATTTCATTGTCATTGAAAACTAAGCCCTTCGACCTAATATACTGCCCATCACCAACGATTAAACGTATATTCATTGTGTCGAAAAATTAACGATATCCGGAAAGCAACTTCAGAAGTGCATGTATGTACTTCATCAGTATTATAGTCCGAATCAATTTAAGCATGTCGGTCTATCTGTCTGTTCATATACTGATCGTGATACACATTTTTCTGGTCGGTAGACATATTGGAATTTCTTGCGGGCAGATTGGTATTGAAAGTGGGCCCATGTGATACCGCTTCGTGTGTTCCAAAGCAAAAAACAGTTTGGCTTGTTTGCTCTTTACCTATAAACGATAACAAATATTACCATGGAAATTTCCAGGTACATCCCGTGAATGCTATTATATAGAAGGAAGAAAGGAGCTTCAGAAGTTCCAGAAAGTGCATGTATTCTTAATTGGTATCGTATGCTGAGTACATCTAGGCATGAGTTCGTGTGAATGTGTTTACTGAACGTGCTCACGATCGCAAATATTAAGGTATCAACTTCAAATTTGGCAAAAGCATTGAAAGTTATTGCAGGCAGATTGGTGTAGAAAATGGACACATAGACACATCCGTAATACAAAATAAAAATTAAAAACCCCTCTATTCTCGTAGTAAATTGAGTTTTTTCTTCGCTACTTGAAAACTACGGCAAACCTCATATTTTAGAATATCAGCATATAATCTTTTGTTGTTTGTAAGAAAAGCTGATGGGGTGAAAAAGGTTCGGCAAGTGCCGAATATATATTTATTTTTCGCTTTCATCCTGACCGCGACCAGTGTCTGTCTTTGTTAATTCCATGTCATTCCATAAAAATAGTAAGATCAGATTATTCTCCTTCTTAGTGTCTCCCCTATAATCCTTTACGCATTTGCACACATCCTTAAATAGCGTTAAAAGTTGATTTGTTGATGCCTCTTAATAATGCTTTCTTTCTCTTTCACTTTTATGACCACAATACACTCGAACAAATTAAGACTAGTTAGAGATGAACTAACAGAAAAACTTTGTACATTGGATTTTGCTTTGTATTGTAATTGGTTGGTATCCAAAATTCATGGCAAGCCGAGAATAGTTTTCGTTCTTTCATTCTTCACTTCTTTAATTATCCATCTAAGCAAGTGAGGATGAAATTGTCTCAAAGCCAAAGTAAATTCAGCGTTCAATAAAACTGCACTGGAGCTACGAAATCGCAGCATAATCAGCGAAGATGTCATGCAGAAAATTAGAAAGAAACACTGACGTTTTCTTTTTTTTTTTTTTATTTTTTTAAGCGCCTTATTAATAAAAAGGAAATTAACTTTATATTCATAGTCAATTTACGCGATAGATAGGTTGGTTGAAATTGCGTGAATGGGAAACAGTGACCATACAGAACACGAAATAGAAACGCAGATGTGAAGAAAAACCTGAAAGTAAGGATTATAGAGCAATGCCATCGTGTAAGCATACATGGACAAACGATTTCTTGGAGTTATAGAGCAAGAAATTCATTTTCTTATGAGTTTTGTTAATTTTTAAGCCTCGTATACCATTAGCGAGACAAGCATATATTAAGTCTATGCGGGTGTATAGAATTTTTGACCGATACCGATCGATTGAGAAGCACTTTTCCGCTAAGCTTGTCTGTTTGCCCGTCCTTCTGTCCTTCTGTCCATCTGCCCACCTGGCATTCGTGTTTTCAATCTACTGGTCGCAATTTTTGCAATATTTTGCTGAAATTTAATAAATCGACGAACTTTCGCCCAAGGACGAACGCTGTTGAGAATGGCTCCCACTTCCCATATAAAGCACTATTTGAAAAAGTTCTTATAGGAATAGGTAGCTGCATTAAGCGGAATGGTGTGCGACATTCAATGGTGGGTCGAAGCAGTAATTATTACTTCCACAGAAAATTTTCTGCTGAATATTTTGCCTGCGCTAAAGAAATGTCGTACGCTACAATTTGTTAATTTCAAATCTAAATATGCATGGAATCGTGTAATGTGACTGCGCATGAAAGTTGCATTAGCTTACAAATGAAACTTTAATGTTCGAATCAATATTTCGAATCAATAAATAAAAATTATTTAAAATAAGAATTTACCGGGAAGTCAGGCAATACCGTCAATCCACTTGTTTTTAATGGATGCCAACATTTTTACCGTTCAAAAGTCGTGCAAATCAAATAGCTCGTAGTTTTATATATAAATTTAAAATATATATGTAAATGTGTAGCAGTTAATATATATGAACCTTATTATAATTTACGTATAAGTAGGACGATCATAGTTAAACTGTAATAATGATTAAAAATAAGAGAATTTTTCTATATAATGAAAATAAAATAAATATATAAAATTCTTTAGCATATATTGCTATATGCTTTTTGAATATCATTCGAAAAGCATTTGTACGCTTCGCTAGATGCATATAATTGCTTTTATATTGATGTGTGTGCGAGGGAAATATGAAATTGTTTAGATTTTTAGTGCCGAGTGAACTAAAAGAACAAATGCTTTTCCAATTAATTTTAATCCAAATAAATAACGCGCTTTTTATTATTATTGAAAATACATGAACAATTGATTCATTTAATAAATGTATTTCGAATATTGCGGAACAATTGATGTTTCGTCTCGTGGTTCGTGTGCGAGTTTCTGTTAGCTTGCCCTACAAAAGTTGAATCAATTATAGAGAAAAAGAACAAAAACCACTTTTTCCCATATAATATACATATTGGATTAAATGGCATCAAATATATGCTCATGTATGCACAAACCGACGCACACAACATGAATTAAATGTTAGAGAAATGTTAAAAACAACGAGCCACTTACACACTTGAACACCGATCATATCAATAAGGTTTTCGTGTCAACCAATCACCAATCGACCGATTGAAACCGTTTTTGTGATTTGCAGTGAAATAACCTTGAAAAATATTTTCATTAAATTTTGTCGTTATATCTACTTATAAGTTCCAGTCTCTCAATAAACGTGTTTCGAATTTTCCAATTTTTTTTTCATGTTCACCGGATACGCCCATTTTTAAAGTTGGTTTTTAAACTTAAGCCCATATAGTATGCTGTGTACTAAGATTGATCGGACTTTGGGAGACAAACAGTCCTTCTCTTTCCAATCAATATTTATCACATACACGGTCCCCAGACTTCACTGTCTGTTGCTGTACACAGGGTCATAAAGTTAGTGCAACATATTCCTTCAGTGTCGTGGATATAAAAAATACAAAATACGTGTGAATTGTTATGGGATCCGTTAAGAAGAAATGAAAAACGAATAAACCCAACAACTTATAATAAAAAATAGTAATAAATTTGAGAAAAAAAAAGAAAAAAAAACGTAAGAAGAAGAAGCAATCGGCTTAACGATTTTACACATTTCAATAAAAATCATTTTAATTTTTTTCATGCCTTAGAAATCCACGGCAAATTTCCTTTTACGCAGTTGAAGAACGCCCTAAACATATTGGGTTGTCTTGAACACAAACAACTTTCTCTCTATCCTCATTTGTTTAAGTTTACTCATAAGGGACTTTCTCACATCTTGCAAAGCATCATTAACTTGTGTTTTATTCGTCTTCTTTTTCCACCGTGCATTGTTTATTATGTATTGCATATAAACATATATAAAGAAAGTTAGTTGTACTTTCATTAAAAAAAATCTTTAGTGGTCACCTGTTCGAACTAATAAATGTATAATACAATGGAATTGCGGACATTTTTTCCTTAAGGCAGGCGTGTAAATTAATTGATCCGAACGCTGGCTACGCTTTAGCCTTTGCTTAGGTGGCTCGAGGAAATATTTCTATCAGATGCTTGTAGACCTATATCTCTTAAGAGCTATAGCTTGTGCTTTATTATAGTTAACGCTATTTTCTGTACCGGCGGTTTTAAGTTTGTGCAGAAGAACTTGAGGAAAGGATCCCGATTGGGAATTCAGAAATCGCAACCATTTTTTGAGTTGATTTAAGCTTTTCTGGTTGCCTATCTACGTGTCTGTCTGTCCGTCTCTCTTGCTAATTTCTGTCCCTGTATTCATATGTTCAAGGTACAAGTCGCAAGATTGCTACACCGACGTAACAAACCTTTATGAAAAAATAATTGGATCGAGGATTATCTTTATCACCACTCCCCACCACTCCCAAGAACTTATTTTAAAAAACGTTTCAATACTTTATCATGAAAATTGGTTCATAATGATAATTTGCGAAAAAAGTGCACAATACTGAATTTGAACCACTCTGTCTGTTTTTTGAACTCCTCATATAAGACTTTCCATCAAAAATAAGCCCTGACATGGCAATAAAGGCTAAGTGTTTTAAAAAAAAAGATTTTCATGACAAAAACATGACAAGAATAACCATCTGTCTGACAAGAGAATTGCGCTTCCAAACCCATGCAGCGACTCCCAACGAAAAATATGTCTTTATGAGGAGAAAAGATATAATTTCTGGTATCTTATCGTAATGGAGAAGGAATTGTGTTCAGCGAAGTGCTGTAGGGTTTTATGAAGAGGCCTTTTCCGATCACAAAGTTTTCACTTGTGTTTTGGTGGAAACTTATTTAGTCGGATGACTGAAGTTAATTTGGCTATAAATTAATTATTTGTAGTTTTTCTAGCATATATATATTTTGGGGCGTGATTAGGGCCAGATGAAACCAAGCATATTTTCGCAAGCACGCAGATTGGTGTACGGTCACGACTGAGCGAACCACTGTGGCTGGTCGCAGCTGGCTTTCTCAATTCTTGCGCCCACTAATTTCCCAGCAGAAGAAACACAACGAGACGAAAGTCTTCAATCAGCGCATACATATATGAATGAATATTTATACAGAGATATCATGTGTATTTTTTGTTTCATTATGACGTCCATCAATCTGTGACGCAACTTTTCCTATAACCCACTAATTATGTCTCAAGGGTAACATAATTTAAACATCTTTGAAAAGTAAACAAAAAATCTCGTCTTTGCTGAAAATATGATTTTATATCTTTTTTTTTTCTCGCTTGTTTATATTTGTTAAATGAAGTAAGGACAAGAAGCAAGAAATAAAACAGAAACAGAAACAGAAGCAGAAAGATTTTAAAATCTATACAAAGAGGTACCAATACAAACATCTATCTATATTTACAGTCTCCGGTTAAATAAATAAATAATTTAATACGCTCTTGTTAACAGATAAGACAAAATCTTAAATTAATTGTATGTCTAGAAACGATTGAATCGTAGCAATTACGAGGGAATTGAAATGCTTAGTCTTTTTTAACTAAAAACGGGAAAAAATACTGCAAAAATGTTTATTTACTTAGAAAAGTTAGCGTTCGATTTTCTTCGGAGAAAATATGTTCCTCTCGGGATCGGATATGAGAAAGCAAATCGTCGCCAAACCAACCCGATGAACTCGATGAACCCGATTAAATGCTCTCCTCATTCTCGATCAAAAGTTACGAGCTTTTGAAAACGCTTTGCGCATATAATGTATAAGTGACGAGCTTTGGTCGGTCTCTATGACACATCTATCTCTCTCTTTTTCCTTCTTTCTTCAAAGAGACCCTACAATCGACAATCGACAACATTGGTGAACTGTGTATTTTTTGCGCTGCTGCGAAGGACCGAAACGGCCGTTAGTAAAAAACGAAAAGAAAAAAAAAAATAAAAACAATATTTAATAGCAACTTATTACGCGTCCTTTTTGCCACGAAATGAACAAATTTAAAAGCGAATCAGTTTCGTTAATGACCAGCTCGTATAAATTATGGCGTCAATATACGGTTGAATCAATTCAGAAATTAATAAAGTGGAAGAACAAATAATAAAATCAAATAAAATTAAAATTCAATCTTTTTCTCATACCATAAAATAAACCCAATAAGGAGAATAAAATTAGAAGCTAACATCAAATCGTAACAAGCAAGAAAATTGCATTCGAGTGTGGGTGAATTTTTCGTACCCAACACAACATTTACTTTAAAAGAGAGAAAAACTAAAAGACCTAAACTGCGATATTATAAAATATTGAATGGATGAGAGCGAGTCTTACCTTTTATGCACGGGTACTGTTGAATCTCCCTTAGAATGTATGGGAAAATTCTTATCATTATATCTATTATAGTGTATCTGCAATTAGCAAAAACAGGCCAAGTTCAAAAATGGTTCTATCCCATCGAAATATTTTCCATTATTTAGTATGCAATTATGGCATTTTTTTCAATGCTTGTCTTTGGGCAAAAAAATGTAACATGCAACTGTAAGAGACAAACGAACAATCTTGAAACGATTCTGAACCGAGAAGGTAGGTCTCTCTCAAATCATTGTCACGCAAACTTAATAGACCTTCATGGTAAATGCCCTACGGTATAGGTGGAGCCAATAAGCTCATTTATTCTATATAGTTAAGCGAAAAGTGCTGCCAAATTTGATATATATCCGATACTTAATTGATATATCAAGGGAATGGATCCTCGATTCCTCGATCTTTCGCATACTCAGCTAAATACGTAAATTGGCTGAAAAGTTTCGCTGCGAAACAGAAAGATGGCAGCATTTGTCCACAAAAGCTGAGGAATATGTTTGTATGCTCAACTAACCCAGAGAACTGCAGATTTTTGCATTTTAAATGTCATATGAATAACATCCGATAGTCATGCAAAACTACTCTTCAACGTGCATTGATTGAAGACCTAAATCGAATTAAAAAGTCAATAAAATCGTCGCAATTATGTAATAAATAGCATAGACGAAGGTTATGAATATTAAAGGTTCGCCTCATGGTGAGCACAGCTTTCTTATGTGTTACTTACGCTTTTATTTTATGCGAACTTGTTTATTAACAATTTCGTTCAGAGAACTTTTATATGCATATGCAAACATATACCAATCGAATAAAAACATTTCTCTTCCAATTTCATATTTTTCAGGAGAAAAGCCCCAAAGATCCGAGAAAATATTTCCGCACGATAAACATAAATTTTTTAAATATTTCCCAAGCATATAAACACATCAGCCGCAGCTGCAACAATATACTAATGAAACGTACACAAAAGGCTGAGACGAAAAGTAACGCTATTGTTGTTTATTAACAAAAGTTTACATCTGAAAAATACAAAGTTTTTTTTTAAACATTTTTATAAAATCTGTAGCGACTTGGAGGAATAAACGAAGAATTCATAATTAAAATACCAAAGGATGAAACTAGCGAGGATTACTAATATTTATTATATTAAATAAAACTAAAGAGAACTAAAGAGAAAAGCAGCCAAGAGAAGTGAAATAAATCTATATTACGGTAGCCGAGTGTACAGCCGAGTTAATGATGGCTACAGTGCAAGTGCGCGCAGATTTGCCAAGCTTGCTGGGAAAGGCGATGGCGACAAGCAAAACTTCCTCTACATTCGTGAATAATAAAAATAATACATTTTATACTGAAGCGTCCATCTGGCCCAGTAGTATTTCATATCCTCAGCCCGCCTACGACTCTTCAATAACATTAAATACGACGCCAACTGCATGGATGTTTGGCGACAATAATACCGATTCTTATTATCAAGAGGCCGACGAACATTGTCACGATATCGATGTGGTCAGCAATACCTCTTACGGCAATATCACCTGTGAATCACCCATTGAATACGCGGTACCACTATATGGCTATTGTATGCCCTTTCTCCTAATCATCACTATGCTATCTAATTCGCTAATAGTAGTAATACTGAGTCGTAAAAAAATGGCCACACCTACAAATTCTGTACTAATGGGTAAGTACTAAGACAAATTTTATACTCTATCCCTAAAAGAATGGAAAACTACATTAACTTTGTTATCCCGTTCGTGGAAGAGCGAACATTACGCCACATCAGATCCCATAAAACACACACATGTTCATAATCAGGGTGCGATTTTAAAAAGTATTGGTAATAGCTTTCTATCCACGCGCCCGTTCGTCAAGTACCCATGTACACAAGCTTAGAAGCTTAGAAAAAGAACCCAAAATTTGCCAGAGTTCGGGGCTTAGTTTGCGTTTACAGATCAACTCACACCAAACGCCAGCTTTAATAACGTGATCCTTATGAATCCGTGATCTCTTATGTTATAATGATATAATGTTTTTATCTGATCGTATTTATCACACGTGTTGCTCCCAAGTCGATTTAAAACTCTACGCAAGACGTGAAAATTTTAATAAAGCTGGTGTTCACTTATATCTGTTAGGCTTAGTGGTTAGCTTATTGATTAACATTAGTTTGCTTCATTAGTTTTTGTATGCTAAGTTATTTCTTGGTTGTGGCTTTTGAGACTTTGGGTCAATTTTTTGTTGTTTTTTTTTTTTACGTTTTTTACCTTTGGCAACTTCGCGTCTATGCTCAAATGCTCGACAACAGCTAAAGTTGTTATTTACAGTTTTTATTCATCTATTTATTACATACTTTTAGACAATAATAAATTATTTTATTCGAAGAAAGGGTTTGGAAAGTAATACAAAGTGCGGATTATATGGCTTCTTGGCCCTCAATGATGGCTACGCATTATAGTGCGGATTTCACCACCAGCTAGACTTTATGTGTTTCGTAATGGAATTTGGGACTTGACAGACAGACAGATTATTGGATCCTTATCATTCAGCGCTTACATTGCGAATGCTTTACATGCATCTCATCGAATTCTTCCAAGCTTTTAAATTCCACTGATATCGAATATATAATAGTTTTTAAAAGTCTCTTATCTAATGTCATGAAAAATATGGCTGTTGATAGCAGTGAAATTCTCTTATTCTCCTTCTATAATATTTTAAATTTATCTGACGATCTCTCGCTCGTCATCCTCATGTCATCCATGGTTGGATAAATCACTCAAATCAACTCTTTTTCTTCGTTCATTCATATTGCGAATCTTTTTGAAAAATTCTTTAAATGCAACCTTACGCGAGTGCACAGACAGTTAAAGATACGACGATTCAATCCGGTGATCAAGTGGCATAAAACCGTTCTTTCCCGTGTTCTCCTCAATTTCTCATCCATTTTAATTAATCGACCACGTCGTGAAATCGGCCGTGATTAATTTATATACTCAATTAATATACTTGGCTTTACGCATTCGACTCTCCGAGTCCGTTTATTTTATACCCCTATCACTGGTGTTATTAAGGAAAAATTAATTCACCACATGCTGGTGTCCGCCATATTTATTTTAGAATCAACACATTTTTAGGCAGATCTTCACTTGAGGAATATACAAAATAATTTTAAACATTCGGTCCTGTTTACCTTATTATTAATAAGCATAAAACATCGAAAACGTGGAAACCATGGCAAATATAATCACTTGTAACTTTGCGTAGGCATGGCCAACTTTTTCCATATTTGCACATAAATAGTAGAGATTTTCGTAAAGTAAATGTGAAAAATTTCACCCTTCTATCTTGTCTATCTATCGGAGTTACGTTCAGTTTGCACCCCACTCCGGGCTTTTGCTCTGACCAATTTGGCCCATTTTCAGTAGCAACCTGCCTGCAAAAGCTTCCGCCGAATTTGAAGTTCATATCTTCACTTTTGCGACAACACATAGCATACCGACCCAAAGACACGCAGATGGACGGGCGAACATAGCGAAACCAATTCAGAATTTCACGCTGATCAAGAGTATATATACTTCGTAGAATCTTCGAAGCTTCGTTCGGGGTGTTGCAAACGTTTTGACAAAATGAGTACATCTCCCTTTCTTCAGTGGTGGGTATAAAACGAAACTAGAATTTTCAAAAAGCAATTCATTCACAAGAGACTACTACTAATGTATAACAGATTCCTTTCTTGATCCAAGCTAAGTATGTGATAATAACATTCTTTTCAATTTACAGACGCTACTGTCTATTCATAAAGCTAGATGTGTGCAGAACCTTAGAAAACTTTAGTAAAGCGGATTCGATGAACCATGTTTTACAAAAAGACTAAGCCCTGAGTTGTGTCTTAGTTATATGTGGACCATGTCTTATCGTTCGCATATCGCATCCTTCGAATGTGTTGCGAAAAAGTTCTTGGACTTTAACTTGGCAGCTTTTCTAAATGAGTTAGAATGCAGTTTGAAAGTTGATCAACTTAGAGAAAACTGCACGAAACCAATTGGAAAAATATGAATTTTCTGATGGGTAATGATAAAGAGATTACTATTATTTGTTTTTTTTTTTCGTTTTAGTACATTGCATGCATATATATGGATGTGTGTGTTTCATAAGAGAGAATAATAAGCGCTACAGAGTACTAGACCGCTTACTTAGAAATTCACTAAAACAAAAACTTTGACTAAGTAAATTAGAAAACATAAGATGTTATGTTAGATGACATATCCATGTTCCCATTCTCTGTGCTGCCGTCACATCCCTTATCAACTCTCATCGATGTTTCTGCCCTAGATGGAAAGCTCTTGTAAGGCAAATAAATACACATATGAACTTAAACACGCACACATAATTGCAAGGAGAAGAAAAGAAGATTGTCTTTCTTTTCTTTTTTTTTTGATATTTCTTGCAAATCCCTTTAATACGCACAATACTCGCAATATGCGTATACATTATATTATATTGCAAATAAGAGTTTGTTGGGGTCTTTTGATTGAACTATTATGTGCTAAGTTAAACAATAAAAATATCATCACCATGCTCGTTGTTGTTATTATGGCTGTTTGCAAAAAAAATAAAAAATGAAAAGTGACAAAAAACCAAAATGTAAAAAGTAAAGTGAAAAAAAAAAAATACGCCTGGTTGAGAAAGGGGAAGAACAAGAAGATAAATGCATTCACTACCCCAACGCGCTCGCATTCATTGAAACTAAATACATTGAGTATTAAGTGAAATCATGTCAAGCTTCATTTTGTTTTGTTTTACTTTATTTTGTCTTGTTTTCTTTTCTCTTATCCATTTTGTTTTCACTAACATTACACAACTGCATATAACATGACATGTGTTTACTAAAGGATGTGACAATAAATCACAAGTATGAATACACAAATATCACTTTATTTATCATGTATATACATAACTTGGCATTATTTTGTGTGTGTGTTTGCATACAACGCCACACGTATATATATATATATATATATGTATATATGACATATGTATATATATACCTTTAATAATAGTGTGAAGTTAAGTGAATTTTAAGTATGGTTAAATAAATAGAAGAGGGAGCGAGAAGGGAAGAAGGGAAGTAGTAGTAGTAACAAGCATATATTACCCAGAGTTGATTTCATGGCTCTCTAAATAAAATGGAATATTTGCATGAAATATTTTTGAAATGTTTACGATTATAAAGTCAAGACTCTTGCAATAGTTGTAGTTATTGAGTTAAGAGATCGATAAAATTTAAAAATTTCAATAAATTTATTTAAAAGTAGAAAAAGAAAACGAAGTAAATGAAACAAGCAAAAAAAAAAAAAAAAAAAAACATAATATTTGGATCCACCGCCAAATTTAACCTTTCATCTTAAAAAGATTATAAAAATAAAATTTCACTAGTCTATAATATTGTGTGTCGACGTGCCCGATTTTTTCACTTTTATAATAGCACTACAGGATTATTTGTAGAATATATGGCGAAATTTATATCATTAAATTTATTAAAGCTTTTTGAATTTTGCTAACACGAGTAACAGCATTGACAGACTTTCATCCTTTCGGTAAACGATATGAAAAAGAGAAAAAAAACTGTGTCGGTATTTCTTTACGCACATTTTTAATGCCATGAATTCGTTGAATTTGAATTTGTTGCCTACATTCACTGAACATAGAGTGACGCGTGTATTGGGTAAAATTTACATCTGCCTGAAACTAACAAACTAAAAAAATTGCTTTTCATCTCTTTTGTTGTTTTTGAAGTGTATTTTCATTATTTTCAAATTATCTTTACATTACATACTTTATATAATTGAAATTTAAGTACTTGAGCAAACCGTATTTTATAAATTTATTACATAATGAAAACCACTTGAAAATTCCAAGATTTAATACCAATGAAAAACACATCACATAACCAAAAGTAAAAATTTTATGAACCGGTAATGAGCAGGTTGATGAGGTTTTTATCTATACAGCGTAATGTCTGATACATAAACTACAACGACTCATAACAGTAAACTTATCTACACAACCAGCGTTGGCAACTATTAACAGCATGTGGAGAATGTACTTGTGATAAAAGAGAAGAAACTTAGAAGAAAACTAAAAATGAAGATAGAAAGAGATAGAAATAGTAATTAGTTTTTTCATAACCACTTTAAAAATTATATTATGTTTGCCAAATATTTCTAATGAATAGAAATAACCGACGGAGGGGCTATAAACTATATATGCTCTTGGTCAACATAGATAGCACGATTGCTTTAATTATAATTCAAAGGTTAAATATTGTTTTAAGTCGTCGTTAAGGCTAAGTTTGAAATTTAGCTAATTTGGTTTATTTGATAACATTGCCTATGCGAGTTTCCCTACACGAGTCCGAAGGTAGTCGTACTGAAAACATGACATTATCATAACTGTTAGTAAAGTGCACTTAAGTTGCTCAGTTGAATTAGTTGTTGCTCGTAGGATTTCCCAAAGTTGGTTTCGTTTCGTTGGAGGAACTTATAGTACACTACATCTGTCTGTCGCTCACAAATGTAGGGGCCATAGGTGGTCAGATCCATTACATCGATGGTAGTTATTTTCCTCGAATGGAATTTTTTTTTTTTTTTTTGGCGCAGAGCTCGACTTACTCGAAGTTCCAAAAGACAACATTGTGCACACTTCTTTGCGATAATTTAGTCATGTCCTCGCTTGGAAAATAATAAGAAGCTGCTTCAACATTTTCGCTTTTCGATGGTATAGAAAAGTATTTAGAACTGGGTATACAATGTTTTCAAGCTGCAATGACGATACGATAGCCTTGTCATTGTCATGTCTATGTAAGCCTAAGTGCCCGCAGCTATAGCGAATGCTCGTTCAATAAGGCGTCAGGCAGGCTGTGGCCGTTCGCCTTATCACTCGGTTCCTCCTTCTTTTTCCCTGACCATCACTGTACTTATGTACGCATGGGAGATATCTCCTGAGAGACTAGTTGTAATATATATATATATATATATGTAATTACAGAGAAAATAATCCTGATAATACTGCTTACGGTTAACTGAAGCAATTATGCATTTGTAAGGTGTTACGAGAGACAACTAATCCAGTTATTTAATTCAATTATTTAATCTAATTTTAATTAACTCAATTTCAACTAATTAGCCCAAAAAGTTGATATCCATATGGGTGCGTAATGTAAAAAAGCTAGAGTGGAAAATATTTAATCCACTGTATTATAGCTGAGAGGCAGCGCACTCGAACGGCACTGTTGTTTGTTTTTGTAACTTACTTCATTTACGGCACTAAGTGTACGGTATGTTCCGACTAAGGGCTTTCCAGATTGCTTGGATGCAATCAAAATCTCAAACGATTTAAGAGGAGCTCCCTTTTCATAATCTTGTGGATCGTTTTAAACGTGTCTGTCCATTTCATGTCTATATTTTGTGTTGTTGTAACTTGCACTTCGTAACTGTGAAAATAAAAATTGACTGACACGTTTTGACCTAAGGACGAATCATCATCATCATCACTCCTTATAAAAGGCATGATGGGAAAAACCCGAAGTCATAATTCTGTAGATTATTGCACAGTTGGCCTTGTCCGATAATAACTTTTTGACTTGTTGTTGTAGAATAAAGCTTTCTAACTGGCAACGTTTGCTTTAAACCTACGAATCGTAGATCACAAGCTCTATGTCGTATTCAATATTTCTTTTCTCGGCAAGAATACAAGAACTTATTTAGTTACGTCCTTCGGCGTCATTGCGTGAACCTGAGCTTTCTGAAATCTCGACTACAAGCTCAACATTTTCTATAGAACTTTATTTCAAATTTGTATTCTCATTTTCTTCAAAAGCTGCGTAACTCGACTCTCGGGAGAGGTACCAGAAATGTCTGCATGCATGAATGCAGAAATGCATGAAGAAGGGGTGATCAAATAAAGCCTATATATTTTGGTCTTGACTTGAGAAGAAAACGGCACGAGATCTCAATAAGACTTTTCGTACCCACCAGGGAAAAGGATGGGGTAAAATTCATTTTGTCATTTGTTTGCTTGCAACACCCAAAAGGAAGCTTCAAAGACCCCACAAAATATATATATCCATGCTCAGTGTCGAACTTTGGTTTTCTCTTCATTTTGAATACTGATGCATGATTCTTAAGTAAACGGACGAAGAACGGGGTAATGTGCAGTGAGATAAATTGGATACAAGTAAGAATTAAAATTTTATCGTCAATTTTGGTAGTGTTAGCAAGCCGATCAGAACCATTTTTGTGGCTGTGACTAACATCTGGGCGATAATTGTTCGGAAATATCTTTGGGCAGACCATACGCATTATTTAACTTCGAATTCTTAATCAGTCAAAGAATTTTTGCAATAAATTTCATCATCCCATCTTCATTTTTGCGTCAAGTCGACCCATTTCGGTAGAATTAGGTATCTGTCATCTGCATTTCGTAAACGAAAACCTATAAAGGGAAATGGATTTTAGGAATTTTCATATAAATAGAAGTCACCAAAAAGTTTTAAAATTTTACATCCCTTATATCCCCATCCGCTTTTGTTGAAGCTCAAAAGTTGAAAAATTTACCCATTCGGTAGTTCTAGTGCTAACTGGTATAAAAAACAAAGAAAATCAGTATACTTGCGACCTATAGGTTGAAAGCAAGATTCAATTCGGAAATTGATTTCGAATCCTCATCCGAACCACAGCCGAACAACTTAATATACCCTTCCAGTACAAATGATGTAAAGTATAATAATTTTTTTGAAGTGGAATATTAAAGATAAAGAAAACATGCACGCAGACGTTTCATTCAACGTAAGGCGAACTTTATTTACATTATATATGAAAATGTAGAGTACTTCGTCATTTCTATTTCTGCATCGCACGTTCAGGCGGCTCTGGTTTAAATTTATACCAAATTTCTCGATCGACGTCTGTCTGTCGGTCTGTCGTAAGTTGAAATGTTGAAGCTATCGTATTTTTTCGTCGGTCCGTTTGAGGTCGTATCGCATTCATTTACTAATCTGATCTGTGTGGCCATCAATTAAGAGCTTGAGACAAATTTGAATTTTCCACCTGAACTTCAGTAGTATCAAACGGATGGACAGATTGCCAGGTTAAAGGTCCGCATTATTATCTATAAATTTTACACCATCGCCGATGGATTCTGCTTTGGTCACATATCGTCTGAGGCAAAAAAAAAAAAAAAAAAAAATGCTTTGCGTCAATATAAACCGTAAAGTATTTCTAATGACAAACATTAAAATTTTGTACTCATCTAAATTTAATTATTAATTATTAATTATTTTAGTGTAAAATCGATATACACTCCTTACAATACATGTGCAACGAATAAGCCTTTATTCTTTTTTTTAATTTCCGTAAAATACGATTTGTAATGAAAATAAAATTTGTAAAATGTGTGGTGTTTATCCGTTCCATGCCATAGCGTTATGAAGAAATAGTGATTACGAAAAATTCTGAATGGTTTGCTTTATTAAATATTTTTATGAATTTCCTCTGTTATATTGCATTTTGAGATAGTTTGCTATTGTCATGTCCTTATTGTCGTTTCTATATTGTTTTTTTAGCGATGGCAATTTGTGATATGCTGACCATAATATTTCCGGCTCCTGGCCTTTGGTATATGTACACGTTTGGCAATCACTACAAACCCTTGTATCCCCCATGGTTATGTTTAACGTATAACATATTTCATGAGGTAAGTAAATGCAAACATTTTAAGAAAGAAATCAAATAGAGGAACTGGAATGGAAACATTAAATATTTCTCATCATTTTAAGGTTAAAATAATTTTTTTAATATCGCGACAATGAAAAAGACATTTCTCTCTCTTGACATTTCCTGTAAAACAAAAAAGGGACTTCTCCTCTCTAGCGACTTCTCAGAGATCAGTGAACAATTCTGAAAGCATTTAAAAAATTTCATTTCTCCAACCGTCCAGTGTACGTCAACATAAGTCTTTTTGCGAAAATCGAAATGAAAATTTCAAACATTTGATGTAAAATATCATTACAAACGCGATCATAAGGCCTTCGAAATGCTTTTCGCCGTAAACTGCAATTAGCTTCTGAGACAACATTGGGATCCTTAGGTGAAAGGGTGTTTTCCTAAATGACCAAGCAATCTGCACCGCCGGGTACGGTTTAAAACAAAAGCGAAGCAAAAGTCGATAGCTTTGGTATATTCTGGCCTGAGATTACCGCGGCCGTTCTTCCCTGTCCCTTCTTCAGCAGAGTGTAAATGCGAACATTTTTCCCCCAATTCCTGATATTCTTACTTTTAAGTCCAACGTACGTAAGCACTATTCACAACACACCCCAGCTTCCCACTCACCTTACATCGCCACACTTTTCAAGCATTTCGAACATCTCCCAGCTTGTTGGTTATAAAAATATCATTCACTTACGGATCATATAACACATGAATCTAACTATTATCCCGTATATTAACCGCGCTTCATGACGATAACCAATCTGAAGGGCTCAGCCTATAGATTTATATATAGGCAACAAACATATGTATAGGCATATGTATATATATATATATATATGCTAAGCGACAACTTTCCCACTATTTAAGTCTTACACAGACAAAGTTTGTGCTTTGTTTGTACTGATAATGCTTGTAATCGGCTGTTGCTTTGCTTGAAGAACCATTGACACAAATTAAACGTTACGCAATGAAGAACCGTATGCAGGCGTAACGCGTAAACGCAGAAAAGCAATTTCAGTGAGCTCGGGGAAATATGTTTGCTTAGCTTTGCTTAGTTAATTCAAAATATTTGCTTCTTATAAAAGTTAATACATTACAAGTCAAAAGGAATTCTTCATTAGTAGAATAAAGGAAAATCATTATAATTATATGATATATCGATTTCTCGTTTTCTTTACTCAACAAACATAATTTTGTCTATTCTCTTGCTTCGCTTTATTGTAAGCAGACTAGTAATCTTATCTAAGAATGTGTAGAAGAAAGAAAGTGAAATTCAAACTATCGCACTTTGAATACATCACGAAATTTGTCACTGTCAAATCGTATATATGCAAATTTTGCATATGCATAATCACACACATGCACTCACATAGACATTTTTGCGTATATTGTACATTAAATATATAAAAACAAACAAAAAGCAAAAAACTATAAACTGAATGCTGACAAATATAAAAATTTTTCATTTCGATATGAATTCTGTCATAAAATGTAAAAACTTTAAGCAATTAAATCCGTTATAAAAACTTAAATCGAACGCTTACATGAAATATTCATATTATAAGCAAATTAAAACCAAATTTCTGCTTTATTGTTTTACATTGTGAATGCATTTCATGCAAACATATCTTTTAAAATAAAAAGCGTTGATTTACGATAGCGCTACAAGCTATGCACCGAAACAATGGAAATCTACAATAAAAACTGTTGGAGCGCATCTTTAATTCGCATCATCGACCTCAACCAAACATCGCTAGATTTTTCATTCACGGGAATTATTTCAACCAAATTTCTTTAGCATTCCGATTAGTACTTATGCAAAAGTCCAGATCAATAGGTACTATAAGTAATAAATTGTTTTTCAAATTTTTAAACTTTTTTTTTTAGAATTTTAACAAGAGTATATAAGCCAAGCTGAACACTTTATTTCAATTTAAGCACTAAAGCTTAAATAAAGAAAAATAAATAAAAATACCATTCGAATACCCTTCACCATCGTACACCACTTATTCATATACATATTTTCAAAATAAGGCGTGGTTCAATTCGAACCATTGCGAATATGTCCTTAGGCCAAAGGACGTCAGTATAACAAATTTCATTAAAGTATCGCAAAAATTGCGGCCTGTAGGTTAAACGAAAGCAAACCCGGACGGACCAGCGGACAAACTACCTCTTTTTGAATCGACCCATGTAATAAAAGGTGCGTCTCTCTCAAGTTCTTCACAAGTTATGTAGGGTGTAAGATGAGCGTAGACATGTGATTCTAAATTACTTATTAACATTAATTAATATCCAATAACTTGATTACTTCGCTAATTCGGTGCAGTAGTATGCTATTCGCAGTTGTATCAACTCGAATTACCATCGATGCTGTCGTGCTCAAACGTATTATTTACTTGCACTCTACGTTGCTTCGGTATGCAAACTTTATGTAAGATGTTATCGACCCAGCTTGCAGAACACATAGCGTGCCGATAACTGAGTAAGTAAAACAAAAGAATAGATCAGACCTGAGACATATCTCGAAAATGCACTGTGCGAAGTCTTCCAATTTGCGGGTAGACATCAGCACTAAGACAACTTTTCTCTATTTAGCGAAAAAATTCCATTCATACAAACGTATGCTATCCCCAGGAGAGAGCTTCAGACACCCCCTCGCCCCCCCCCCCCCCCCCATCCCCGGAAGTGCATACATTCTAAATCAGCATCAAATTCCAAAAACCAATTTAACCATGTCCGTCCGTCTGCCTACGTGTTTGTTCGTCTGTCTGTCTGTGTAACATTCTCCTGCACGCGTAAATCTTCAAATTTGCCAGAGACGTTGAAAGTTCTTACAATTAGGTTGGTCTTGAAAAGCAAATAAAGCACACGCCCACAGTGAAGCGTAAATCGTGCATTTTTCCTTATCACTCATAAATTTTGAAAGACACAAAGCTTAACTTTTCTATATTCATGTTATTTTGCGGACATGTACAAGAATGGAAAAAATTGGCCACGGCCACGCCCACGTAAAGTTATATGTGATACATGCTAAACAAGACAAAAAGTTAAAAGTTGCAATCCTGACCGTGCCTCATATGAAGATATATTTTCTAGCTAAAAATGTGCTGATACGAAAATAGATATAGTGGACCCCACAACGCGGAGGATTTCATATTTTCCTAGTAATACAATTAATTGAGTACCAAATAAGAGAACTTGGAGAGTTGAATGCCACGAGCTAAGCGTGTTAATCCTAAAGTGAATGTTGCGGACGTCACTATGTGGTGGATTCATTTCTTCTCCACAATCTCGTCGAAATAGGTATCAAATAAAAGGACTCGGAAAATAGTCATAGATAGAAAATGGTTTCCTGTCGATAAACTACAACAGACGAACGATATCGTTCGTTCGTCGTAGACTTTCCACTTTTCTTCTACAAATATAGAAATAAATCAGCCCCCTCCACGCAATATTACCGGATATGAAAATTTCGGTTTTTTTTTTTTATTCTTTTTTTGAATAATGATGATGAACATAAAAGATTCGGTCGCGACCGAATATAATTATCTTAGTTATTATTTATTATTTATTAATAAAAAAAATGCCGTTTTTTTCGCCAAGAATTGTTTTTGATTGATTGAAACACGTGCAAGTAATATCTCCTACGTATTCTGCTAGCCGTAGACCTTAAGGTTAATTCTTTTCTTTTTTTCAAAAGATTCAAATTTACCCCAAGAAGCATATCAGTCGCAGAGCCTCGGGATAAATGCTATGCTGTTGCCATATTTTAAACATTTCTTTTTACATTTAAATACATATTCAATACGATCCTTGAATATTATTTAATCGATTGCTTTTCCATCCGCTTGAAACCAAATAATCGAAAATAAGCTTTTTGTTAAGATAATTATAATGGCCTCACTTCTGCAAATTTAAAAAAAGATTTTAAAGTCATCATCCCTAGCTCTGATAAGTTGGTTTAAAGAGGAATTCAGAACCCGGGCGGCGCTTGTCGAAGTTTCAGGCCATTTCGATTATTTGCTTACGACTTACAGTGAGATTATTTTTTCCGTTCTCAAAATAATAGACAAATCAGAAATTCGTATGTTAACTAAAAGTCCATTTCCGATGGAAAAAATATCGTTCGATCTCTGTATTGACTTCGAAACTGTTCCTGTCAACGGTTTTTTGATTTTACACAAAATCCCGCGGATATCGGTGACGGTGAACCCAGTGAACAACCAAAAAATATGCGTAAGAAAATGTGAAAAAAAAATTACTCTCGATAATCATAAAATGAAATAGTAAGACATAGCTAACGTCCTTCAGATGTCGAAAGACTTTCTATTCATCATTTCGCATGAAAATTTGAGTATGAGAACGTTCTCGTCTAAGTGAATACTTAGCGCTTACTCGTTGTGAAATAAAAACATCGATGTATTCCAGATTCGAAACGCTTGTTAAATCTATTTAAACTCATTACAAACAAACGAAACTTGAATCCATAGCCCACAGAGAGCGGAAAAGGTCTTGCCAAAAGCGTGCAATGTTACCAAAAGCAAAAATCGCTCACAAAGTTTAAGGCCCCAAACGACGAAGACAAAAGCGTTCTTTCCCCAAGATAACGAAGCGAGCCGCAAGCCGCTGGCTACAATGGCAAAGTTGCAATTAATTGATATTTACGTTGTTACTCTAGCCGCCGTCTTTTCCAGATCTAGCATTCAGCGACGATTAGTTTCAAAAAGGGATGCTGCAGGGGTAACGATTCGAATCATGAGATTCGAATGATGAGGTCATTGAAAATAAAGAAACTATTAGTTGGTCCAATAAACTTAAGCAAAACGAAACAAATACCTCGGGTTTTTATGGCGTCGCTTACCAGAAGTAAATGAGAACGTACGAGATATTTTTCAAGCGCAAGTGTTAATAAGTAATGCAGTGGTTTCCAACCTGGGAGGCGCGATACCGTTGCAAGGGGGGCATGTAGCTGTTTCCAAAATATCATTTTCAAGCAGTATACGTAATCCACAATCCTCGCCGCGGATTTTTGGTGTACAAATGCTAAAACATCCAAATCATACTCTTCTTCGAATCCAAATATCTCGCTTTCGCGTTTGGAGCCGAGTACCGGTGGGGCGTGGAATCAAAAGAGAAGCACTTGCAACATCCCGGTTATTCTCGTGCTTACTCGCGCCAAACTTCAGTAAACAGAAACATCTGATTGTTTCGGTTTCTTTTTTTTGCTTTTTGAAGGGGGGCGCATTAATTTTTTTTTTTAAAAAGGAGGGCGCCGGTACAAAAAGGTTGGAAACCACTGAAGTAATGATATAAAAAGGATTGTTCATTAATTATTAATTAGTAATTATCAAAAAGGCATACGCGTTGAGATGCATGTGTCGCTCTGAAAGGCTCCTATATTGATAAATAAAATCGAATTTTGCGAACTAAATGTTTTTAATCAATAGTCCCGGGAATTATTGATCAAGGCACTAATTAAAGAACTTTGCCAGCACAACACAATATTCATAAATATTTTTTCTCTTTAGCGTCACTGATTGCACTACGGCATAGGAAGTGCAGAGATGCCGCACAATTTACAAGATGCAACACGTCGCCAATTCATTTAAAAATCCTACGTCCAAGCTTGACAAATAATTTTGGAATACCAAAACAAGGAACGTGTTGTTTTTCTTTAAATTGTAGAAATCGTTTAAGGCACATAGCAATAAATTCCTAGCGCACAGTACTCACTTTATCCTCTCTAACCTAACGACCTTCTAATGTGTTACGGTACATAACTTAGAATACAGTCAACATTTATGGGAAGATTTGGAGGTCAAAGCGAGAGAATTAGAATGACAGACACAATCTTTAAACGGCTTCACGCATTATAACAAAGTAAAGTGTTATATGTTTAGGAAAGGCCGACTGTGAAGCACCCTACATCGTTACGGCCGGTGTACTTTTGCATCCATCTCTGTCAAAAGACATCAAAAATGATATCTTAATGCCTTGTCGACGCCTTTTTGTCGTGAGAATCCTTGTAGAAGGAGAGCTTTGAAAAGTAAACTTTTGTAGTCCAACTTTTTTCTTTCTTTTTTTCTTGTAAACGAACTTTCCCCCTAAACTACCACAAATATCATGTAAGGGCTAAGCTTTTGCAATTAAGTTTATAAACGAGAGAGAGTCTCATTTCACATTTAATTAACATTCCGGAATATTGTATTCCACCGCTTTTAGGCTAAGAAGTTAAAATTGCTTTCCAATAATCGACTTTTTCAAAATGGTTTTCAACGATTTTACAGTTATAAAGGTTAAAAAAATGCGTCTAATGTAATCAATTTTCAATGGAATTCATTCTTCGATCAAACATGCCAATGTGTCCAGCATGTAAAATTTCAGCAAAATATCGCAAACGTTGCAAAACACATGGAGAGGCCCCAGACAAACATGTTTATGGCGTTATAAAAATTGAATCTAGCTCAGCTCCTATTGTATGTTGCGTAGGTATAGTTTAAGAGAGCAAAAGGTCGCCTACACTTTTCATATCACAGTTGAGTGAACGAATCTGCATCGACTTGCGGCCACATCCCAAACAGGAAATATTTTAAATAAGACAAGACGGGGTTAATTTTTGGAATACAACTCACAAAGCTGATGCGTTAGTCTATGCCCAAGAGCATTCCAGTTAATTGCTTGAGCCTTATTCTCAACCACTATCGCTGACGCGTATCGGTGTGCACTAAAAACGAAACTCAGCGTTGTCGCCCCGTATTTTTCTGCTCCGCAAACGATTCTTCACTAACGTGTAGTGGTCATGAAAAGACGACGTTATGTTCGTACGTCGCTCATCACTGTGAATAATGTTTGCAAACTGACTCCTTAAAAATTATTTCTTGTACATATAATCGCATTGCATTAAACTCTTCATCTATCTTCTTCTTCATCCTTATTTCACATTTAGAAATATGTGCTAATGGTATGGTAAAATTTTATGTGCGCGCACACTACACTGTTCGCCTTTCGTCAATGTTTATTTTTTATACAATTGATTTTCTTCATCCCGCACTCACAATAATGTATTTTATGCTTCAACCATCTGGTGTTGTCTCAGTTAAGTGAAATGTTGTCCCAGCATAAAAATCACTCATTTGTTTGGTAATTGGCTGAGTGTAAAAAAAATTGAACTGAAAATTAACTAAGGCGATGTATGAATGTTTTCTATTTCAATTATCAACTCGCGCAACAGACAGATAGACAGATATGCAAACAAACGTAAAAGAAAAAAAAAAAAAAACATTTAGAAGCCGAAAGAACGTACAACAGAACCAATGATAAACCATGATAAAGAATCGCAGATGAAATGACGCTTTGTCGAGTTTTCAATATACGCTTTTATGTATTGTTAACGCTATGACATAATTTTATATTCTCCATGTCGAAGTGCTGGGGACCTAACCGTACATTTGTAGTTAAAAACAAAAACACTTTCACTAGCTCTTATGTCGCCAGCACAATTAATCTAATCTTTGTTTTCTTTCCTTTTTTTTCTCTCTCTACAGATATTGCCTACTATTTGTCATACAGCATCAATTTGGTTGACGTTGGCTTTGGCTATACAAAGGTATGTAAAAATTTTGTTTGTTGAATATTTTATTTATTATCCACAAGAATGTTAAGAGGATAAAGCGTGCTGTTAACAAATGAACCACTAGAGCAATTCACAAAACAAATTAAAATATTTTGTGCAATCATTTCTATACTGCGTTACAGTTTGCATGGAAGACATCTCTTCGGCAGTAAAAATTGTTGGTTTTATCTTTAGACCCTGCAGCACTTGCCGGGTAGATTTGTTCATATATATATAACATATAAATCTACTTAAGGTACACCTAATTATTTTTTACCTATGTGTCCGTCTCTCCGTCCGTCTGTCTGATATGTCTATATCGACAGATTTTGTATGTGTATTGTGTGGAAATTGATTGAATTGCCCCATTTCTTCTGACCACTCTGCACACAACGTCTTATTTTGGAAAAGACATTAATTATGTGGGAAAAATTTACGATTTTTTATACTTTTTGATAAAATATTTGAAAAATATTATTTTGACATACAAAATGAATATGGAAAAGGTATATGGAATACGTCTAGTCCCCGCTCCCTCGGCGACTTCCCCACACCGGCACCACCTTACTCCCCACTTACTCAAGACAATTGAACGTTTTGTAGAGCGACCAAGATAAACTTTTAAGATTTTAATATAAATGTTAGTTTATTATAATTATGATTATTATTATTATTATTATTATAAATTTAGCCAGAGAATAAATTCTAAAACTAAAGTCTCAAAGCACTAGCACCTAAGGCTTGCGGCTTGATTAAAAACTCTACCTCAATTGAGATTTGCACCCACGACCATTGAATTGCTAGTCGAGACTCTTGCCTACTCGGCCACTCAGGCGAATGGATGTTGGTTTAGAATAGCGATTTGACGTACAAAATTATATTCCCAAATTTGAACCGCATTGTTCTACGTTTCGCATATCCTCACATATATATTTTGTTAAAAATTTCCGCTTTTCTAAGACACGGTCCGTATCACTAAATCGTGGATATTATTTTCAAGAGAAATGCACTTCAGAATTCTGTTAATTCCAAGTTTCTTTATTTACAATCTATTCTTTAAGGCTTAAGGGGATTATTTACATTTTACTTTGACAATACTCTCGTCTTCTCAACTTTAATATTCTTTTTCGACTCAAATGTTCTCCTACGACTTAATGATCTCGTATGACTCAAATGTTCTCGTACAACTCAATGTTCTCGTATAACTAAACTGCCTTCCGCAAATAGTCTACTTATGTACATTTTTACAAGCATGTTACGATCACCTAACTTCATGGCTTCATTTTTAATCCGTTAACCTGCTTTTCTGCTAATCGTTTTCCTTGGCCGGCAATTGTATGACGGGCCGCAAATATGCACCCGGGAATTTATTGCTTATGAAACTCAATTAGTTGGCATTAACTGAATTTGAGATTTTCGTAACAATATAATGGATTTTATATGACAATCAAAATATTGGCGTAGAGTATTTAATCATCCAACTCGCCCGATTACACCACTTTAACCTGTTTAAGGTTATGTTTGAATTTATTATTAGTCCTCATAGGCGATGAAAATATTTGTGACTTGATCTCAGATTATTGCAGATTTTTTCTATAAACACCAAAGTAAAGTACAATTGTATGATTGCATGGCTTGGCATACATCTCACATATGAGTATGTTAAATATATTTAATAGAAGTAAAAACTCTAACGAAATCGAATTTGTACAAAAAAAATCTTGGAATTTGTTTTAAGAACGTAATTATTTGTCCGTCTTCATATCTCTACCTACATCTGTCTATAGTTTATATTCAGTAATTAATTCATTGCAAACGTTGAAATGCCAAGCACTACTCGCTTAGGTTCGAATTAAAATTTTATAACGGAATGTCACTTAGCAGTGGTGAGTAATTAAAAAATTCTCATTCGAATATCCTTCAAATTCCACTGTTTGGCTATTGTGACATTAATGTGATGGAAGATAATTCCTTGTCTACGGCCTCTAAGGTTGCATACTTTCATATGACAGGTACGTACAGTCAAGTCTCCTATAATGCGTTCTTTTCGTGCGTATTACCGTTAAAATGCGGTTTTGCATACAAGAACAACTCAAATGGCCTTGGAAATGAATCAATTTATTTGTGGCTGCGCTTATTATTGTTATGTTAAACTTTCGCGGTTAACCCTTATGCGCTATTCCTAAATCGGGTTATCAGGGAATTTCGGTGAAAATGAGCGAACTAAAAAAGAATTTGCTTTCTTTTTATTTGAGATTTCGCCAAGAAGGTGGTGCGAATCATTTACTTTGTATTGATTTTGACTTTCGTATGAAGCGGTCTTCGTAAAGCCTTTGCATATAAAGCAATACAATTTAATCTGATTTATTTAATTCTATGTTTGTCTTAAAGCGGTTCCCACAGAAAGCATTTGATAAGTGAAATTAATTCTGAATTTCATACAGCACGACTTCCATATAAAGCGATATGAATTATTCACATTATAATGTACTTGACTGTACTCGAAAATTTATCGGGTCGCGGGCGATATATATTCACAATAAACAGTAAAAAGCAAAAAAAAAAAAAACAAT
This sequence comes from Glossina austeni, assembly GCA_000688735.1. Lineage (NCBI taxonomy): Eukaryota > Metazoa > Arthropoda > Insecta > Diptera > Glossinidae > Glossina > Glossina austeni. The sequence goes on from KK502456.1 coordinate 774,079, forward strand.
AAAGAAAACATTATATTCAGCTGTGGTCGAAACTTTTATACTCACGACCTAGTTTTTGAAAAAACACACACGCGGCATGCACAAATTCTTCCATTCTTGCGCAAGTGTTAAAAGATCGATCACCCATGAACGCTTGCCGCACAATTCATGCAGACAGAGACAGGGACGTATAGACGGATAGATGGACGGGCGTAAATCGATTCAGAATTTGATGCTGACTAAAAATGTGTATATATTTGATGAAGTCGCTAAAGTTTCCTTTAGAATATTGCACAGATTTTGACAAAGTAAACACACACACATCGTTCGGTGGTGATTATAAAAAGCTTTCGAACTTTGCAAAATCAATTTTGGGAAAATGTTTACTTTAGCTCTAAACTGCAATGTCTGCCTCGTATAATTGATATAATGATTTTAAACTAGTATAGGACTGGTACGATGGCTAATCATCCAATGCATTGTTTTCAAAGTCACGTTTGTCAACAGGTTACATACGTTTTTTTAAACTTATTCTCTCGGATGTCATGAGCTATAAAGGTGGCACACTTTAACGCCTTTTAGAGCGTCAGTAATTGAACAACAAACGACCGCCTTATTCGATTAAATCGACTTTTCGGGCAATTTCCTACGCCCATTATAGGGCGTTGCAGAGATATGAGATATTTAGATCAAAATACGCCCATTTTCCTTTTTGGCGACAACTATAAAATTCTGCTCGATTAAGGAAAGCCTTTATGTCATTATTTCAAATAGCTTGAGAGTGGCTTAAGAGTCGCTACGCTTTGGAAATATTAACGCTATCAAGCCGCACTAGAAGGTCTGTACAATTTTGCAATATAGGGAGAGAAATACCACAGTTAAACCCGTTTTTGTGCGGTTTTTTATGCGCTTTTGATTTGTACGACTCTTTTTGCGCATTTTTCTTTTTATCCGGTGTACACATAGCTATAAAAACAAAGAGAAAATTGTTAACTGCTTCCATGCGTAATTTACTTATTTATTTTGTTTTGCAAGTCCTGCCTCTCTGCTTCGTTAAGCTTTCATATGTTATTTCATAATATTCGTCAGGTGAGACACTTTTTTATGCCGTACCCGTGCACTGCATAAAATAAATTTTATTTAATGCGCTGTGAAAAACCGTTCATTGTAGTTGTGTATAAAATTTGTATAAATATTTTTTCTTTCCACCTTTTTTCCTGCGATCCCTATGAACTTTAAGAACATTTGTTGACTCAGTGGAAAACAATTGCGTTTCAAAAATTAATTAAAATTCGGCCTATTGCATAATATCGCTTTACACAAAGCGACGATGTAACGCGAATTTTGCCAGGAAAAGTTCGCAGTGTTTAAGGTAAAAAAGATGTGTAACAATTAGCAACACATAAATGCTTGGCTCATTTCAAAACTGAAAACTTTCTTGTTGAAGACGCCTCGCATTCTGATCCTGTAAACGTCGAAATGCTTTAAAACATTGAGAAAAGCCAGCACATTTTATTCGACGACACAGTTTACAAACTAACCATTGTCTAAGAAACAGTTTTAAATCATTTGTATAAAGTTCGATATAAAAAAAGCTCGACATTTTCATACGATTGGAATTAACACCGTGAGAAGGGAAATCAAGTCATCTTTAAATAAATTAGCAAAGGGCAATAAAATGTGGGTGATCAGGATCATCATATGGGTCATCATATGGGTCATCATATAATATATAATAAAAAAACTACAAAGTCCAACTTGATGCTAAGCATTATAATACAAGACTTTGGGTTGGCTTGACTTGGCAGAAACTGAATCGTGGATCGTGGATACGATTGATTCAATACATAGTNAAGTTCAGCTTGATGCTAAGCATTATAATACAAGACTTTGGGTTGGCTTGACTTGGCAGAAACTGAATCGTGGATCGTGGATACGATTGATTCAACACATAGTCTGTCAAAAGCTAATGCGATTAAAGCGGACAATTGAAGTAGGATTACTACGAATTGACGAATGGAAAACCAGGGCCTTCCACCGCAGTCATGCCAGACTGTACACATTTCTAATGACTCTTTCATTTCTTTCGCTGTATGCAGATCGCTTGTAATGGTGTGAACGTTGTCCGTAAAAAAAGTCTGTAAAAATCTGTCAGTTCAGTTTTTTACCCAGTAATGGTGGATGTGTCATGGAGGGTGAACGCAGTTGTTTCAATAGAAATGTGGCAAGAAGTTTTCGATCGAAATGACTCGTAGTGCGTTTAATAAAAAGTTCATGTAAACCATAAGAGAAATGCATTTAAATTTGAATGAAAAAAAGGTCGTAACCTTTTTCCTTGACTTAAATAGTCTTAAGGTAGAAGTTTTATGTTAGTAATGAGTTGTTGGCACAAGTGAAGAGCTTGCAGTATGTAACAAATTTAATTTAAATACATTTTAATGATTGAAATTCTGTCGTAATTCTATGTACGTAGAGAGTTTACCAGAATGTAAGTGATTGTCTTAGAATTTGTGCAAATTTGTTTGGGAACCGAAAGTACTTTCGGTAAAAACGGAGAATTCAACAAAAGGCAAAAAACAATTTATCTAAATTTCTAGTTTTGTTATAAAATTTTTCTATTGAGATTTTCTATGAAAGTTTACGCTAAAGAAAAAAAAAAAAAGAAAAGTTTTTAAATACTCGATTAATTTGGTTGAATTGATGGCGTAGAACAAACAACAACAGAGCAGCGAAAGTAAACTAAACAAAAACTGATTTAAAACACTTTTTAATTGATGTTTTTTTTTTTTTTTTTTTGCCAATTTTTTATTTCTTCTTTTATGCGCTTAGCATACGCATTGATTGCGTTATGCTACCAGTAGCCGACATTAATGATTATTATGTTTGTTGTGTATGTAATTAAATTGAATCAAATATTTATGAAATGCATAAAATATGTGGAACAACCGCACTGTGTACTTCAAATTCATATAAAGCCTTTGGTTTTTGCAAAATAGAAGCGAAGGCGTAAGACAATCGCTCGCGTTTATTTCATTCTCTATTCTTATAAAATCCATTCAATATAAATTAATATTTATGGCAAGTAATACAATTTGATGTACGAGTATGTGCTCGTGTAAATGCGCGTCTTTAGAAGTGTCAGGGACACGTTGGTGGACACATTCTTTGTAGTTGCTTAAGTTAATGCGGCTTGTTTGACGGGTTAGTTTCTATCTCTTTAGTTGCTTATGATTGTGTGATGTGTGTAGTAGACATAAGATTTCTCTGTCTATGTGGTTGTCGTTCGCAATCATCGTTTGAAATTTTTATTGACTCAACAGTTGGGTTCACTTTATGACGGCATTATAAAATGCTAACAACTTTTATTAGTATTTATTGATCATTAAACGCATTCATCGCAATCACGCTTATGTTTTCTTTTCCCTTTATGTGCGTTTCTTTTCAGATACATTTACGTCTGCCATGCTCCTATGGCTCGTACTTGGTGTACAATGCCGCGTGTTAAACGCTGCACTTTATATATAACACTAGTCTCGATTTTGCATCAAAGCAGTCGTTTCTTCGATCGAACCTACCTACCGTTAAACATTATATGGAATGGCGAGCCAGTGGAAGTGTGCACCTTCGACTACTCGGATTGGGTGCAATATGTCGGCGTAGATCTTTATTTTACGATTTACTTTTTGTTTCGTGTACTCTTCGTCCATTTGATACCCTGCATATTGTTGGTAACATTTAACATACTTCTCTTTGCGGCGATGCGTAAAGCCCAGGAGCGTAGAAAACTTTTATTTAAAGAGAATCGTAAACGCGAATGTAAGAAACTGCGTGAAACAAATTGCACAACATTGATGTTAATTGTGGTAGTAACTGCTTTCTTGGTAGTCGAAATACCTCTCGCTGTGGTTACTGCTATGCATATTGTCGTCAGTCTAAAGAAATTCACTATGGACTATAGCGTGATTAATGTTTTAATAATTTTTACAAATTTTTTTGTGGTCGTCAGCTATCCATTAAATTTTGGTATTTACTGCGGGATGTCCCGGCAATTTCGTGAATGTTTTAAAGAAATTTTCTTAGGCCGTATAACGGTGAACAAAGATCAAATGTCGAAATATTCAATTGTCAATGGACCCCGCACTTGTACGGCTACCAATGAAACTGTGCTTTAGTAAAAATTGCTGTTGGGGCCGTTACGCAAAAGTTGGCAACATCGTCGTCGCAGACGACGTTCAAGTAGTGCTTGCAGTGCCAGTACAACAGATATTGGTTTTTATGAAACAAATATTGATAAAATGGCAAGCGAGATCGATGCCAAAAGCAAACGTCGCCCTTCGAGTCGTAACAGTGAATACCAACAAGTTGTGGTCATGGATGTAATCAACGAAGACAAGGTAACTATTTAAGTTTAAATTTATTAAGGCCATATTTATGTTTTGTTAAATTTTTATAAAAATTAATAACTTTTTAAAGATTTTCTACATGCGTATTGAACTTTTTAAGGAGTACAAAGAAATATTTGAAAAAAATTTTATTTTTTAACTTAAACACAAAATATTGTAAACATTAGTGAAAATAATAATAGAAAAATTATATTGTATTTGAATTAGATCGAACTTTTTATAGCGATGTGAACTGAATCGCAACCACAGCTGGCATGCAATTTCCCATTAAAAACGTATTTGAGCGAACTGTTTTTGTTTTTGTTTTTCTTCTTAAATAACTCGAGACTTTCACCGGTTAAATGACTTGTAGTCAGTTCCATCTTGTTGTTGAAAGGCCTTAGAGCATACACACATCTAATTTTCTACGATTCGCTTCATAAGTATTCGACTAAAAAAGGTTGGCATTTGTTTCCGTAACAATCGGCCTTGTTCAGGGCACAAAAAAGACTCGCTCGTACACTGGTGACCGCTAATTTTCACTAAACAAGATCCTCGCGATGAAAAATAGTCTTTGTGGTTGACACTAGTCTAGCGATTAAAATAATTATCTTCTCTCTTCTCCTTCATACAATTCACGTTCATGACCGAAAATTATGCAGTGCGGGGCATTCGACTGTACTTCTTAAGTTAAGTTGATTTTATGTGCAAAATAAATTCGAGTTTACACCAAAAGCTTCATGTACAGCCGCAAAGTTTTCTGGAGACTTTAATCTTCCGATGCCTTATTGGCACTAAAATGCTTATGTTTACTAAACGGTTTTCCACAAAAATTTCGTCGGTATCAGCACACTTCAAAGTAAACTTTTGATAATTTGCCAAAATTATTAAAAGACGGACTCTAAAAGAACTACAAAAAAAAAAAAATATATATATATATGGGGCCACACACCGTTCTATGAAAAAAAAAAACGAAATTTCTACTTCATTCTCACCTTCTCTCTAAACTATTTTAAATGTTTCTGATATATAAATTGTGTCTTCCCGTCCGATGACAGAGAAGAAGAACAACAGATATTTATATAGCACTAAAAAATGAATAAGAAAAAGAAGAAAGTTCGACCAGATTCCAGAATAAACCTTATACACGGCAGACACCAAGAGAACAAAACAAAAATACCTTTCGCAGCGTATTGAATACAATATTAAAAATTAATTAAGAGAATAGTACTTAAGGTTTCATTGATTGTTAATTTTAGTCAAATAAAAAACAAAAGAAATGGCATTTTTTCAAAATTATTATTTTAAGTAACAATAAATATCGTAAATAACTAATGGAAAAAGTTTTCTAATAATAGATGAAATTTGTAAAGAATTTCTTATTCATTTATTATAAATTAAGATTTCGAAATTCAAAATTCCTATGAGATGTTCTTCTACATTATACGTTGATATTGAAAATATATTGAGAATGCTTAAAGCAACACACAAATCTACGCACCCACAAATATTTTGCATGAAATTTAAATTAAATCTTTTGTTTACAATACTCATAAGAACATTTTTATAAATAAACCAAGTAAAAACACTACAGTACAGTAGAGCATTGCCAACCATTAAATAGCCTACGCCTTCCTAAAGTTAATTATACGACGACATTTCAAAATAAAGCGTGCTATGGGAAATGGTCGAAAATGTGGTCCGACCTAAAGTATTGTCAATACATCAGTGCATAGATTACACAAGACGGACAGATGGACAGACGGACAGGCGAGCTTAGATCGATTCAGAAATTGAATCGAATCGACGGGTATAATAAAAGATGGGTCTATCGCAAGTGCTTTTGAGTGTTGCATACATCCACACAAACTTAATATGCGCTTGTATCACAGGTGACGTAAGATATGATTTAATATTAAATGCAAAACGTTCGCTTAAGTACTTCGCAAACATTATTTGAATGCCATTTTCATAAACATGAATGTTTTAGTATCATATTCGGCAATTGTTTAGAACAATGAAAGCAATAATTTAATGGTTAACATAACATGGTTAACAGACGTGTTTTAATCGCAAGACCACTTGATCGAAATCAATAATGAATTGCTGGGAAATTTGCAATAAAAAACATGTGCCATCAAAAACAACCATTAGTCATTTAGTGAAATAGTTCGCAATTTAAAAATTTGAAAATTGTTCATCAATCGCAGTTTGATGACGAGTCGAAAAGCTTTTGCTAAATAAAACAATTTTATGGGATGTGATGGTATTTCCGTTTTTTTTTTTTATTTTCATTTCGACTTTCATATACAAATTTATTTCATAAAATTGTACACGACATCGTAAATATAGCGTTAGTATGGTCCAGCTCCCAGGTAATATAATAATTTGCATTTATATTAAACATAAATCTTTTGTCATATCATTGAAATTATATACGTCGAGTTAATATTAATCTCTATTTGATATTTTTTGCAAAAGTAATTTGCATTTATTTAAAGCGAAGACTTTTCATTTTGCCTAAAATCATATGTGAAATGCATTCATTATGAATAAATCCGAACAATTTTCTTGGTATTAACTAAGGATCACTTCAATGCACTGTAAACTGCAATTTGTTGTCTAATATTATAAAACAAGAATATCTTTGAGTGACACACTCACAAAGTTTATGTGTATTGAACCATTCAATAAGAGGCGTCACCTTGCAACTTTTCACGCAAACGTCGTCAACATTCATAACAAAAAAAAGTCAGTCAATAGTGTTCTCTAACGCAATCTATTCAAAGAATGCCGTGCAGACAATCCTATATCGCTGTCAAGGTTATGCCATCAGTTATGCCATCAGCGATGCGTGTGCATTCGTTTTTGTTGATTGAATCTGAAAAGGAAAAGTAATTAATAGCGAGTATTTTATAAACTTATGATACCTTTTTGGTGATGTAATCAAGAAAAGATGGTAGGATTTGACGAGAAAGGTTGTATTTATTGTTTTACCAAAACAATGCTCCAGCTCGCCCATCATTTAGCGGTATGGGAAGAATCAAAGCGTTTAACGTTCGCACCCTATTTTTTACATATAACTTTTTGGAGTTTTTCCCCTTATCGAGGTTGAAAAAATGGCGCGATACCAAAAACATTTATCAAAAATCAAAAAGTTTAGTTTAGATTTGTTGGCTGTTTTAACAATCTTGACGATTTTTATTAAGAACATAACGTATCAAGCTAAACGGCACCTGTGTTGCCTGTATTGTCTTATATTTGCAAAGCTGCTTTAATCTTGACACCTAAACATTAACAAGAGAGCAAAAATCTTTAGGTACCACCTTTTTCATGTATCGTAACGCAATCGCCTTCTAAAATAAAACTTCTAAAAAGTAATTTCTTGTACTGTGTCCAATAAATGTGAGTCAGGCCGCGGGTACCGCCGCTAAGTGTGCTCGAGTTTGGTTTGGTCGTAGCTACAGCGACTGGTCAGTTGGTAAAGCATAGCACATGCCGATTGGACACACATCCACTTGGCTGCGGACGCCTGGCTATATCTTCCCCCTTCTTTACTTCTTTCTCACCGTCACAGTGTTAAACGAATAACAGACATCCCGGGAGTGGGTGGTTATATTTTAGAAAAATGATCCGATCCGAACTATTTTCAATTTCAATAGCGTTCATACTTAAACGAAAACACATCGCAGTGTAGCAAATTTCATAATAATAAGCGGCCTGTATGTTGCACACAAGAACACAAGGCAGATAGAGACAAGATTGGGTGAGTTTACCTAAAATCTTTCTGGGTGTTGTATGCATTCACCTTCTATCAGAAGTGACGTAGAGTGTAATAATAAATATTCGATCGCATTTCTAAGTTCAATTATTTTCGTGGCTCTTGCTGACAACTGCTGACAATAATGTGCGAGCTGTAGGGGTGGGTAAGATTGAAGTTTGACAAAGTTTAAAGGTTGCCACCTAAGGAGATTTAATTGCATTTAATAACACTGAAGACGTCTTGTGCATCAGCAGGTGTGGGCACTAGCCCATAAAAGAGGCTTGCATACGCTTACTAACTACAATTGCACTCGTAGCCCCTAACAGTTCCAAAGAAAGTACCGAAACTTCTCAACTGAAACGGGGGCATGTATCCGAGTTCATAATACCCGATTACTCCTAATAACTTGTTAAAAATTAACAAACCAGCAGAGCCTTGTACTTGTCAGCGTGAAGCTACCATTAGTTGTGGCCACAGTAAGTGTCCATGAATGATATTAAGTAAGATTGAAGAGAGAATTTGTGAAAATAGTTTGAAGGGAGGATTTGGTCTCGTGTCACATTTACACGCACGCAACGTGTGAAACGTGTCAAATCTCGATTGGTACCAAAAGCACTCAATGATATCTAACAGCTAATCGGCCGTGACCCACATTATTATAGGAAATGAGACTTGCGCCTATGCATACGCAGAATCGCGCCAAAGTCGCTCAAAAATCAAAGTGACAACAGTTTCGATTATCGCGGCGGTGTGCCTTTTAAATTTCTTTCACCGCGCCAAACTGCCGATAGGAAGTATTGTTTGAATTTGAGGATTACTTTGAAGGCAACGAAATAAATTTGGAATAATGAACAGTTTTTTTATCTGTATTTTTTAATTTACTCACACATGAAATTCAATTAAAATAAATTAACAGCCGACAATTCAATTGACTCCTAGAAGTCAATCCTATGCTAATTGTTATTTATAACTAATACAAAGTCTACAGAGAGAAGTATAGAACAAAAAAAAAGGCCAAAACTATATAAAAAAAATATAATTCGGGTATAAATTAATGAAAGTGAGAGAATAAAAAAAGCACGTGCACAACTAGCATTGAGGCATACCTAGAGCCGGTATAGATTCGGTTTGTGAGTGAATCCCAAACCCGATGCAAACATGCAAAAGCTTGGCAATCGATTATAGTAAACAAATTCAATTAATTTTCGAATCATAACCAGGATGTCAAGATTACAAGTTAACTTAAATGAGACAACGGCAAGGACGCACACAGAAGAAAAGAAAGTTGATTTGGAAGATTTTAAAGAAGCCGATATGGAGACTAAATGATAGGTATCCTTTTGATATTTGCAAAGGGCTCTAAACGGCTTGAAGAGCTTATAATTATATCTAAGCTTGACTAAGCTTTATGAAGATAAAGCTGCTAGAAAAACGTTTCGTGACACTAAAATTTATCTCACCAAGCAAGTGTCAAGGAATCGATAACATTTTTTATTAATTTAATTAGGACGAAAATGCCAAGAATATATCCATGTTTCTCACGTGACGTTAGAGTTAACAAAAGCAATCTATTTTCATAAGGAAGCAAAGAGACAAAATTCTTAAGGGCATAGAGAAGGATTTGCTTTTGAACGCATTCTATTGAATCTACGTAACTCTTATTGGAAGGAGATCACACAATCGAGGCTTACTCAAGTATTGATCTGACTAAGTCCATATATAAAGACTCGCTAAGCTCTCTGGCCCACCGTTTAATGAAACCCTACCCACCTACCGACCTAGCTTTACTTAAAAAGAACTCAATGCGCAGATTAAAACGTAGGCTTTGGTCGACTAGGACCTCTAAATCCTCTAAATCTGCGATTCCCATTCTTAATAATCAATGGAATACTCAGTACTGAATGGCTTCCTCCTTGAGAAAGAAAGCTTCTTGCGTTTTTTTAGATTGGATTACTGGAACCAAATTGTCTAAGTCAGCTTGAAAGTGATACGAGTGTGATTTCAAGGCGAAGTAAGAAAACAGTTTAAGATCATCAACATACATTAAGATATGACTGGATTTAATCACTTAAGGCAGATCATTGACATATAGAATGGATAAAAAGAGCCCCAAATGGCTATCTTGAAGGATGCCCGATGTTACGGGAAATTCTTCAGAAGTTATGGAGTTAAACGAATCTCCGAATGATCTGTTATGGCAATAAACTTTTATTCATTTCAATTTTGACCAAATCTTTTATACCCATCACCGTTATCCTAAAAAAAACCAAAACAAGTAAAAGAGTTAAATTTTCATGCTCTATATGGACAGGGAGTGAGCGCTGCTGATTTTGCTATTTTCAAAATCAAAGTTTTTGCCGCATAGTCGTGTGGCCCATGTAGGCGCATCCTTGGAACAGTTTAAGTCACATCTAAATTCTTTTGCAAATTTGTAGGCGATATCTTGTTTCTTGCAAACGGGGAAATGTTTGCCGCAGATAATACATTGTTGGGCAGGCGGACAAATGGAGAGACGAATAGCAAGATATGTTTAAATGCATTCCAACTTTGAATTTGGCCAAGAGTTTACATACTTTGTGGGGTTTTTGACGCTTTCAACATAATATGATTTTAAAGAGCGCTCTCTTCGACATGGGAAAATGCGAATAATATGCTCGCAAGGTACGAACTCGTGCTATGCTTTCCATTTATTAAAATCTTGTAATTTGTAAGAAAAAAAAAAAAACAGTGAAAAATCATTTAATTTTTATGTATAAAAATCGTTATCCACTTTCTTAAAACACATGTAAGAAGGATTGATATCATATGATATGGCCTTTACCGCAAATAATGTTGTAAATATTTTACTTATTTCACCAGGCACACAATCACACAAATTAAGCTGAAATAACTTGACCAAAATCCCTTTAGAATTTAATAAATTCAAAATTTTTTAAAGTGATAAACTTATTATAACTTTTATCAATAAAAACAAAGAATAATAATTATTTTATATAATTTTATAATTATTAATTAAAACAATTATAAAAATTTATAATCTTGTTAATGTATTAAAATTGAAGAATTTTGAACAGATGTCGGTTTGTACATAGTAATAATAAATGAATAAAAAAAGAAGAGTAAATCCCTTATTAATCAATTAATTAGAGGAGATCAGATATAAAATTAACTTTTAATACAGCAAATAAAAAAAAAGCCAGCAACAATAAAAACTTAACGCTGTAATAATAACAATAATGACATCATCTATAATGAAAAACAGACATTGTACAGAATATTATGAAATACTTTGCATTTAAATTTTTAAACGAATACGAGCCCCAGCGTTTATCAATTTAAATGATAACAATTTCATAATGCCAAGAAAAAAAAGTATTCATAATAAAGTAAAGTTTGCATAAATCTCTATGATAATCAAAATAAAAAGTAAAAATGCAAAAATAACAATAATGTGAGAAAAAGGAAAAAAAAAACAAAAAAATTATTTATTAAATGTTGTGTAATTTTGTATTTATATGAAAATATGCATTGTTTTCTCAATGCAAATTATATTCACATTATTAGGTGGTCTGAAAAGTACTTAACATTCTGGAGATGAAAAATTCATCCTCACATACATGAATATATGGAACACTAACTAAGGCTATTTTCCTTATTAGGCTCAATATTTTTTATGATGATTTATTTTCATACCGTAAAGTATTTGTGCGGTACTTGTGTATTAAGTTTTTGGTGGATGTGTGAACAACTTCTTGGAGGACTTGAAATTTACCCACCTGTGACTCATTTTTTGAATCGATTCACGTATATCTGTCCGTGTGTCTATGTAACTTACTGCCCCCAATCTACAATCGCAGTCTTCGAGGCACTTTGATAAAATTTGGTGCCCTGTCATGCATTTGGTGTCATATCGCAATATCCAACCATATTGAGATGGATGATGGAGAAAACTATGGAATTTTTTTCGTTATCTTCGCTATTGTCAAAGATAGTTTTGGGGCGAATATAATGATTGTGCAAAATTTGAATCAGAAGGGAACATATTTAGATCCGTCCGCCCACCCCCCCCACTGCCATCGCACCCACCGTCCGGGGAAAAATAAAACTAATATTCCAAAAAACAATTTTTCCAAGAAAAACTTTATATGATAAGAAAGTGAAATTCTTAATATTTAGGGAGAAAAAAGTCGGCTCAGCAAACGTGATTTCAAAATTTATAATTGCTGCACTATACACTTGAATTATATTGATTTATTTGCCGGACTTCCTTGTTTCCAAGGATTCGCATCACGGTATTTATTTTTATAGGCCACAACGAAGGTGTTCTATAAGGTATTGTGTAAGGCGAAGTGGTGCGGAGTATTTAATAGTCGGGCTGATGTGATTATAAAATTTTCAGTTCTCGACTATAATTAGTTTAACTTATGCTTGATTTTTTCATTTTTATACCCATCACCCAAGGATGATAGCGGACGCTTATCCGTCTGTCCTTGTGTGTAATGTCTCTTGTGAACATTTTCCTGGCCACAAAAATGGAGCAATCGGCTTCAGATTTGGCAGTAACATTGGAAGTTATTGCACGCAGGCTGGCATTGAAAACGAGGCCAATCGGTGGAAGGACACGTTTACAAAACCACGGAAACTCAGAATATCCCATTTCCCCAAAAAGAAAAAAAAAGAAGTGGCTTTTTGCTCATTAGCAAATAATTGTACAAACATTTGAAGGCACATCCTATTGGCGATGGTAGAAAAGTTGAAAAAATTGACGAGGCCTACCCAGTTTAAGAGAATATCAAAATTTAATTTTTTTTTCAATATCTATATAAGAAGAAGAAGATAAGAATCAAGCTTCAAAACCCCCTAGATTATATACACTTGTAGTCAGTTTCAAATATGAAGTGCCCTCAAATATATCCATCTGCTCGTCTGTCCATGTGTCCAACTGTGTGGCATCTGTGGTAAACATTCTCCCGTTAGCGCCTACAAATTTGCAAAAAAATTTAGAAGTGATCGAAACTTTTCAAAGAGCACGCCTACTACACCCACATGCCTATCCAATAGAAAAATTTTATTTTGAAAATATTATGGAGAATGAAAATTTTGTTCTTTTGCCTTTTCGGTATATTTTAGGTTAACGGTGATGAGTATAAAACATTCGGTCGTGGCCGAATATAATTTCTTTCTTTTTTTGTTTTTTAATTTAATCTTGCATATGTACGCAGTGAGTATGCAGACGATGCGGTAGAATGCACACAATGCTTGTTTGGTATGCAGCCGTAAAACAAAAGTTGTGTTTTTCGTATTAATTAGCGAATGCAAATATTAAGCAGAATTTATTAAAAACAAGAATATTATGTTCGCTTCAGGATAAGTCTTGGGGAGCGATCCCTTTGTCCAAATAGTTATATGTGTGCAAGCATTGCACAGTAACTTGTTCGTTAAGAATATATATCAGTTGCTCTTTAAGATCATTCTTTTCATAAAAGTTTACGCTTAAAGTTGTATATGAAACTTTCAAAGTCTATTGTAATCGGATTTGTGAACTCATTTTGCCTACACTTAGTCTTAATGTGCGGCCATTAAGCACAAAGCGGTAGAGTGTCAGTTTTGTAGTTCGATTCTTTGGAGCCAAAATCTTAGACAATAGACAATAAGCCATTTAATAGATCAATGGGCATGGCAACATCGATGTGGGCATGGCAAATCAAAATCAGCTACCCCTTGAACGGGGCTTCATTCTTAACTCTCGTCGCTGCAAGTGCTTGTAGCCATCACCGAGTCTCTTTGAAAACGTTATTTTTTGTAGCTATATTTGAATAGGCAAAAAAAAAGAAAAAAAAAACAAAACGAATGTTTACAGGAGAATCTCAAATTTCATTACGTAATAATTATTATGAATTATCTGTAATTATTTACATTCGTTTATTTCCGCGTTATTTTAACTGAAATTTTTTACAAAACTTTCATGAAAAATATTTCTAGTTGTGTAAATATCACATAAGTAATTGTATAAACTATTAAATAAAAAGATAACAAAAAAAAAAAAAAAAAAAAAAAGTTTATTTTAACACAAAAATTACATCAAGGATTTTTTATGCATTTTGTTTTATTTTTTTTTTTCTTTTCAGAAACATAGAGTAAGTATAAAAAGAAGGATATAGTATATGGTTTCGATAGAAACTGTTTTCATGGTCACTGCTTCCTTGCAAGCACGTGTTGCTTCTTCCTTTTTGGCTTGGTAAACAAAGAATGCAATTCTGCAAAGACTAAACGTGATATGATTTTGAAGATTTAGTGGAGCATGGTATACATTTGTGTAACATTGTGGCTTACATATGAGATTTCCGTCATATTTAAGCGCTATTAGTAGAAAATCATATAAACAAGACATAACATGTACCCGCTTATTTAGCATAGAAAACGCCAAACACTTAATGTACTCGACATTAAACAGTAGAAAATAATGAAAATATTGTTACACATAAAGCTATAAGGCGTAGATTAAGAAATTTGAAATATTTAGTTCGCTACCTTACAGTGAAGTTGTTGGTGAGATTACAACATACATACATGTTAGGTAATCCGTAAATTTCTTGCGATTTTTCATTACGAAATAAAATAATTTGACTTTTATATAAACAACAAACATGTTGTCTTGGATGAGTTCAGTTTTCCCGCAATCTGCTGATCAGGTTCAATCATAACCTTTGCGTAGTCCTCATCAACGGTATTTGGCCTTTCAGAGCGCGGTAAACCTTTCACTGATAATTTCCAAGACGCAATTTCACAAAACAATTTTGGCAAATGCGTTCTACCGCAACCTGAGCTCCTTATGCAGAACATAGCGTTCTATGTGCTTCAGCGGCTCTTTTGCATGTTTTGAAATAAAAGGGTAAAATATACCTTATATGCTCATTCCGATCTTCCAAGTCTTATTGATGTCTTACTACCATTACACAACCGATCATTTTGAAAGTTTTTACAAAATAAACATAAGCCTCCTCTGCATAACTATATCTTAGATATCTGTTTATTTATCTGAAGAAAGTATATTCAAGCCGTGTCTGGAAAAGCCGTGTGAGTTTTCCGGACTACCTAATATATCCAGTTGCTCTTGCAACTTATGTGTTCAGCTGTTCAACACGCAGTTAACGTATACAGAAAAGGTGAGCTCAGACTTTTGAAACGAAACTGAATACTCCTTAATTCTGATGTTAAAGACCATCACTTCATTACATATCACTATATAATATAACAGTTTGTGTGCAAGATGCATTCGTGCTCAACTATTTTGATCTATGCATTCGGTGTGTACGGAACACAACAGTTGCGTTACATAGTTATTTATTTAATCATTTTGCCTATACGCGCGCATATGGATATGTTCGCACCCATGTATGTATAAATTATATATATGTATGTATGTGTATATGCGAGGTGCCCAAGGCAATTTTCAATTTTCTTTAATAAATAAATAAATGAAAATTGCAAGGAAATGCAAAAACTGATTTATTCAAAGTATCGTCTGCCACGAGCCACCCCGGCTTTTAAGGAGAATATGATTTCCACGCGAAAAAAACCCGAACGTTTGGAGACGATGTACAAAAAGACTTACTTTCAGGCATTATCATAAGGATGGATACCCTACATAAGCACACAATGGATCCCCGATTATAATGAGTATTAAACAAAAGCGTTACCGACTACAGCAGTGAGGATGCCACGTGGGGTAATTATGGGTGAATTTCGTAAGTTCGTCGAAAACTTACAATATCATTACGTTTAGCATGTTGCCCCCACCTTGCGAACGAATTTCATCAATTGTCGTTGGTTGTGTTCCCTCATGATATTTTTCAGCTGGTTGGAATAAACCATAGCACACCATATGCATATGCGATTCCCTCCCCGCCAATTTAGATGCCATGAGTATTCACTCAAGATTTATCTGATGTATCAAGATTTTTTAGACTTTCGATATTGTAGGATGTTCAACATTCATCGCCCGTAACGCAGCAGTATCCTTCGAAATAAAATGAAAAAGTCACGTTTTCCGCAATTGATGTTTGTTTGCCTACAAAACCCGATATTTTCGCTGTAAAAAAATATATTTTTTGCGTTGTGAAACGATTCGATACTACAACTGACTATTGTTAGTAGATGTCCAAGTTATAAAAAAAAATAAAAAAAAAAAAAACACAAACACAATTCCAACATTTGCAACCACAAGACGTGTCATCCGCACCAGCTGTGTTTGAAACCCAGAAATTTCTAATACAATACGTTACCTTTACTATACATGGTTGGAAAAGTAGAAAATGAAACAATTAATGCCTAAAGTCAACGAAAGGATTTAACTTTTATAAGCTTTGGAGTTACAATTTAAAAAACTAAAAAATAAATAAACAAATGGTTTTGATATGACTTCCTGTCATACAATCTAGTCACTTTCTTTGAGAATGTAACGCTCACTTCAACTCCAGCTATAGAAATAAATATTTTTGTAAACAAACATAACCGCAACAATTTCGTATATCAGTATTGCTGACAAGTATTGCGAATAAAAACTTGAAATATTTATAAACCGAGAAACGTGCTGTTCATATATCCATTGTTTACCCTTTCTCTCTCTCTCTCTCTCTCGCTCTCTCTCTCTCTCTCTCTATCTTACTCACTCTCTGGCTCTCTCTCTATGCCGCCTCGCTTGCAAAAGACTAAAACATAATTACCTCACTATGAAATAACGTCAGTGTATCACTCATACGCCCTAGAAGCTTTCTGGGAAAAGTATCCCGTAACTGCTGTCAATTAATTGTAAAATAGCTAACACTTATGCGAACATACTCCCACCCGTTTATAGAAGGACACACAAATTAAACACTTAATACATGTCCGTAAACAATGAATCTCAATTGATCTGCATACCGCAAACATTAATCTGCTACAGAAGCTCTAGCTTAGATTTATTGGTGCATGTAGTGTGTGGTTTTAATTATGTTCACTGCTTGACGTTTTCTATGTACATACGCGTCTCTAGGAGTACTAATATCATTGCAATGACGGAGCACTAAGTTAAAAATTAACACCCACACATACAAATCAATTAATGCTAAAGCATAAACAAATTGATGCTGAATATGGTCTGTAAGCAGCAATGGCAATAATATGTAAGAATAAACGCATGAATATGAATGTGTTTGTTTATATGTTTATTTATGTGTTTGCGTAAAATGATATACTAATTTTTACACACAATGCAATTTGATTACTTTTGATTATTAATGCAGTTAGACGTATGCAAGTGTGCTTAGAAGGAAATCGAAGCAAATATTTTATGAAAACATAATAAAAAATAAAAAAAAAAAAAAACCAAAAACAAATACATGGAATTATAGATATTTTAGGGTCAAATTCTCAAAACAATATTCCAGTGTTTTATTTGTAAGTAAACGCATTTGAAAATCTTGAGTTTTGTTACTTCTGTATAATATCTGTTTGCACACACAAGCAAATTGCTAATAAATTGAACAATTGCTACCTACGAATCTTGCTAATAATTTGCAGTAGAATCGTTCTTGGAATAATAATTTGTGTTCTCTGAATGTTTACCAAGTAGGTCAAACTCTCATATCGTCAATTCTAATGGAAAAATTCTTTTTGAAAAAATGCGTTCATATATTTTAATATGCCGTTAAAGTGATGACAACAGTATATCTGTCATATCTTGGATTTTGACTTTACACTGGGCAAAAATTATAATCTGCTATGGAAAGCGTGTCAAGCGACTTTAGAGTGAATTACCAGGAAAAACTTAAGTTAGCTTATATGAGATCTTGAATACCCTAAGTAAGGAAAATATCGGAAAATCTTGGCTCTCCAATAAATAAGGCGATACAATTAAAGCAGTTTTTTTTTTTCTGAAAAGTTATTCTCTTGGCGCTGATAAATTTACATATTACGCTTAACGCCGATATTTCCTAAAGCCCCTAAGATTTTCAAGAAGATATTTGCTTAACTCTAATAATTAGAGTGATGTCTGTTAAGCATTGAAGTTTTCGATTTTTGTGAACTTATTTCAGTTTTTTCATTAGTGCACATAATGCACTTTTATTTTCAAAGCATTTGCCGTAGGTCGTCATTTTTGCGACATCAAATTTTAGACGAGATAAGGACGCATTAAGCGGACGAAAAGCGAATATAACAAAAACGATTCGGAATCTCTTGCTTACTTAGAACATATATGATGTGTGCCATCGATACTAACGTTATGAAATTACCCACCTGAAGCGATTGGCATGAAAAAGACTGGTAACGCTACAACCGATATATCAAATCTAGTAGACTAGTATCGTTATTATAATGCATTGAAGACTGTAAGTTTTTCCACTTGTGTCAAAAATTTCAGTGTATACTATCCTACCGACTATCAATACCTCCAGATCTCTTATTTGCTCTTTTTTTCATTGCCTTCATACTCGGAAGGGGATCCTTAACTCACGTTGTCTTGAATCTCTGATTTTGTTGTTTGTACGTGAATTAATGGATCATTAATTTTCGCAATTAATCTCAGGAAATTAATTATTTTTTGATCTGGAGTATGCCAAAAATGATGCATAGTTTTTATGGAAATGCATAATTTTCATGAAGCCTCTCATATCTCAGGCTGGTCTTAATTTAGCAAACGTAAATTACTTGTCAAAGATTTTATTATTTCCAAGATGCTTCCGTCGTAATAAATCGAAAATTGATGGCTTTGTCGCCA
This sequence comes from Glossina austeni, assembly GCA_000688735.1. Taxonomy (NCBI): domain Eukaryota; kingdom Metazoa; phylum Arthropoda; class Insecta; order Diptera; family Glossinidae; genus Glossina; species Glossina austeni. The sequence goes on from KK502456.1 coordinate 792,962, forward strand.
TCAGAACAGATTTATGCGGTCTACAAAATAAATCTGTGTGATCCAAATTCCCTATGGTTAATTTACCAAGGACAAATTTTCATCATAAAATATTAAAAAATAGCCCTTTTTGGGATACAGAGTCTTCCCTTTCATTAGACCCCTTATATATGTCGTCCAAATTCGCTAAAATTAATTTTTATGTCAAATTATTATTATAAACGAATTTTCATTTAGAAATATTCGAAATCAGGCGTTTTTACAATATTAGGGTTAAGTTAACGTAGAACCGGTTACAAGGTAAGTGAATCGAAAAATTGCCCCATTCGACCCACAGATTTCGCACGAATTTTGAATGCTGAAATACTGGGCCTAATCAAAATAAGGTGTCATATAAAGAGTGTTCGAAGAAGTGGTAAGACAATAACGCTCGCCCTTTGGTCGAAACACATCAACGCACTAAATTCCATTGAGTAGCTCGAAATTGACGGCTTGCATGTTAACACAAGAATACATGGACAAACATCAGACGGACAGACATCTAACGCACCGGCGGAAAGACAAATTCAGCTTTTATTATACCGATCGAGTCGGAATCACTTTCTGCTTCTACCCACGGTGATCTGTCAGTCTCTCCATCCATTACTCTGTCCGTGTTGTATTCTGGTATACAACGTACAGGCCACAATTTTTGAGACATTTTGAGACATTGATAAAATTTCGTACACCGACGTGTTTTGGCCCAAGGACGCATGATGTTCAAAATGGTTCGGATCGTACCACTTTTCCAACGGGTTCCAATATGACTTTGTTTTGCAAAGTCTTCTTATGGATAAGTGTATTAAGCGAAATAGTGTAGGGAAAGAGAGTGAGAGAGAGAGAGAGAGAGAGAGAGAGAGAGAGAGAGACAAAAAGATAGAGAATTTTAAAAATTCAATTTTCTTTACTGACAGCCAATGGTCTCCGTATTTACAAAAACTTTAATCGAATTCCAGTTCACACTCTTGGATTTTGACTTCAAGTTAGCTATTCAGGCATATGCGCAAATATACAAATTGCTTAGTTAACAATCAATTTTTTCGCAAATCAAGTTAATTAACTGAACTCGATTTGAACAGAATTTGATTGCATTCGCTCACCGCGAAAGTGCGCAAAGTTTTTCGAGTTCTTTTACGTTTATTTTCATTAATATTTATAAAGAAAACAACAAAAAATTTTACCCGAATAAGGTTGGGCATTAAATACCCTACACTAGTTTGCCTGCGAGTATCCAAAGTTAAGAATTCAATAAATATTATGAGTTTTATACAATAATAAAAAATAATGTCTTCAGAATTACTTTTCCAGAAATTGCTTTTAGGGGATGACCCACAACGTATTCAGTCTCCATAATATGTTTGTCCAATTTGTTTGTGTTCTTCGTCTTCATCTACTTTTGTCATAAGATATCAAAAAGTCATTGCTGTACGAAGTCTTCCCTTTCATAAGAAACTATCCAAAAATATTACATACATATAATAAAAACTTGATGATATTTTTTCATCAAAATTGAAACACACAGTTACATAAAACTTTTTTAATTAAATCAAATGTTTCGTTTTAATCGATAACCTTTTGACATTTTTCTGGTCAAACACTCATGTCATGCCGGCACTATAGAGCTTCTGAATTTTCTGCTAAAAAAGTTGAGTCGAATACTTTTGACATTTCTCGTTTGAAGTTGGCTTTGCACCGTTAAGAGAATTCTAGACAAGATGAAATAGGTGGTTATCGGACAACGGGAATATCAAACCATCAAACCAGCTCAGCTCTTGTCAATTTGGCCGAATCATTTAAAATTTGTGTAGTCTAGCATTGCTATGACGGAAGTACATGTTTTTCCTACCGATCAATTCTGGATGCTTTACTTTAATTCCGTGCTTTAGTCGCATCACATTTTGGGAATGAAGAGTGAAATCAACCATCTGGCCCTGCTGGAGTCACTCACGCCAATGTGCTTCAAATTTATTTATTTATTTCAACTTTGCTGATCCCAAATAATCACTGCGCAAGTAACGCTAGCAATGCGAGTTCAATAATAATTGAAAACATTAAGAATAATAAACAAGTAAGCAAATTATATTCGGTCGTGACCGAATCTTTTATACGCAATACTGTCATCTTAGAAAAGATTAAAAAAAGTAAAATAACTACATTTTCATGGTCTATAATGTGGAGTGGGCGCGGTTGGTTTTTTCCATTTTTAAAATAAAACTTTCTATTGGATAGGCATGTGGATGTAGTAGGCGTGCGCTTTGAAAAGTTTCGATTACTTCTCCTTTTTTTTGCAAATTTCTAGGCGATATCTTCGTTTTCCCTAACGGAAGAATGTTTACCACAGATGCCACACAGTTGGACAGATGAACGGACAGACATGTTTGGGTGCACTCCAAATTTGAAACTGACTAAGATTTTATATAATTTAGTGGGCTTTTGCAGCTTGTTTCTGCGCGTTATAAAGGTATAAAAAAAAAATAATTAAAGTCTGCTTTTGATTTTTTATCTTGGGTGGGCGTTTCCAATAGCAAGCTGCATGCAAGAACTTTCAATGTTTCTGAGTAATTTATTCCCGATATTCCCTGTTTGTGAACAGAAGAATGAGTACAACAGGACTTACACACATGGACAGATGGACAGACGGACAAGCGGACATGCTTAAATCGATTCAAAATTTGCGGCTGATAAAAAATATACCCATTCTGTGGGCTGAAGCTTCCTTGTGGCATTACAAACACTTTGACAACACGAATGTACCGCTCATCCTTCGGTGGTGGATATGAAAAGAATGACTTAAAAATGTTAATATTGACTTTTATGCGTTAATTATAGCAAGCGAATGAAACAATGAAACAGAATCGAAATTAACAAATGAAAAAATTGAAGATAATATCATTTCAGATACTGCTACTGTAAAGCGGTAGACTGACAATTGGCATTAACAAGTGGGATGAATCCGGCAAATTAAGATTATTATCACATATTGTTATGAAGTTGCATTGCGGTATGTAAATCGCTTCAGAATGACTCGCAGATCTACATGGTGGGTTAAATAAGATTCCCTGCAGCGAGAAAGGAAGAGAAAATATGTCTCTTATTTATTTTGCAATCAACATCACACGATGCTGTGTTTCATGTTTTTTCTCTAACATGTGTAGATGAACAGGCAGAGAGCTTCACCGTGTGCGGCGTAGAGCAAACAGGTACGGATACAATTACGATAACTGCAACTTGGTACCTAACGTTTAGTAATACTTGTACACAGATTCCAGAATTCTTTGGTGGATTTAAGGGAACGTACTGGTTCTAACAGCCTTATTCTCATATATATTCAGAAAATTTAAAGATTTCAAAAAATCTCACAAATTTTTGCGAACACTTGAGGGATAAAACAAGAGTTTAAAAAGGAATATTTTTAACCACTAAAAGAAAATCTTGAACAAAATGTACAATATGTTAGAAGAATAAATATTTAGACTGCGTTTATGTGATTTTGGGGAAAATAACCAACGAAAGACGAAAGGCGTATATAAAAACTTTACTTTCTTCAATTTCATTACATTATTTTTCTTTTTGTTTTCTTTGTTCACACGAACGATAGACCTATAGCCAGCTTTTTCGATTTCCCAAAATCTAGTTATGACACGTTATGAAGGACTTGGCTCGCCAATTATATCAAAAAGAATTACTTAATGCTCCGCTAAGTTAATCCTCAGTCTCGAAAGCTGTAAAGGACATTTGCACTTTTAAGTTCTGATGAACTTCATCTTGCAGTCATTTGAACGTTTTTTTTCAAAAATTTGATATAAAAGGCATAATAGGAGCAATTAACTGTATTCACGTTGCAATTATATCACCAAGACGTAATAAATAAATGCCTATGGTAGGGTGTTATTTATCTCTAGTTTTGTATTAAATGCCTCTGATATGGCGGTTTGTGTCTCTCGCGAATTCATTCTATATCTGTTACGTCTAAAATCCACCATAGACAGATATTAAAACTAACGACAACGTATCAACACATCTTATATCTGTTAGAACTTTCCTGTCAATAAATGGGTCAGTTTGCAGCTGATCAGGAACTCAAATTTCTCTATGGCTCCATATTTAAACTCTTTCAGCCCGGTCAACCGGTACCATCCAATGATATTTCACTTTTGCAAGCTCTGGATCTCAATTGCTGTCTTTGATGGTTTACTGACTGCAGGACGAAAACTGCATTCACTTTCCTATATATGTAGTTGTATATTTGTAGTTACTTCTTTCCGCTATCGCGGACGTGTGATCTACCCAGCCATACTCTTTACAGTCGCAGACAATTTCTATCCTATGTTTTTCCTGTGCTGTGGATTTTCTGGACTTGTCCCCTTTTTTGTAATTTTGGGTTTTTTTTCGACAAACATCGTATAATATGGCACGTGGCTCACAAAACGATCCTATGCCATCCAAATTTTATACGTTCAATAAAGTTTTTCAAAGATTATAACCTAAACAAACATTAGTAGGACAGACGGACAGACCGAGTAAAGTAAGGATCGCAACTATCAAGTCAGTGTTCAAGAATTCTAATCTCAAGTGCGATAGAGTTTACTTTGGTCGTAGTCATAATGAGTTCTCAGTCGGTGAAGTCATACCAGTGACCGATTGGGCACACCTACTACGCTGGGATCGTCTTTCTATCTCTTTCTGCTTTGTCATGTCTTTCGTGTTACGCGAATAAGGGACACCCTGTCATATAAATAAAACAAGAAAAGCTAAACTGGTTTCAAAGGCATGTCAGTGCATTCGAAATTTTTCGTGGGTGCTGCGTGCAAACACTCAAACCTTAACATATGGTATGGTATTTTTCGATAAAATCAACTACACTGAATTTCGATCAGGTGAGGTGGATATATTTGCTTGGCAACCGATGCAGAAAACAACACCAACTAATTTTCGGATGATAATCAGACATTAAGGTTAAAAGTTAGTTTAAATACGACATAAGGATATCGCGCGTATTGATCAAAATTGTTTTGACAGACTTTATGGAATCCGATATTGAGATTAAGTGATGGACATCGTTTAGGTTTCTGCAAACAACTCTAAACATCTCATAATTGTATTTACATTGACTCAGTTTAACGAACATGAAGTACCTAGAGAAGCGGTTATGGATATTAAAGCTTATCTCACCTAGGAACGTCGGCAAATCGATAGTACTACTATTAATTATCTTAATTAAGAAGAAGACACCAAGAATAAATCTACGTTTCTCAAGTGACGATAGGGCTAACAGATGCAATCTAGTTTTATAAGGAGGTAAAGAGACAAGCGGGTCCCAACCCAAATTTCTAATGGCAAACACGGTCAAGAATTGCTTTTGAACTGATTCAATTGAATCTACATAACACTTATAGGAGGGAGACCACACAACCGGGACATACTCAAGTATTGGTCTAACTAAGCACATGTATAGCTTTTTTATAATGTGAGGATCCTTCAGCACTTTGAATGAAACCAAGCGCGGACTAAGCAGAGTCCGAAAGAGGACCCAATGTGCAAGTTGAAACGTAATCTTTGGCCGAATAGAACCCCTAAACCGATGAACGAACCAACGTTTCCCAGACCGACCACGGTTGGTTCACATCTTTTAAGGCTGACATCAAAATCTCTTTATTGAACGAGTTGCAGATTTCTATCTAAATTTGTCGCATTTTAAAAATATCAACAACACAACGAAACATAGATAAGACTAAACCTATTCGAAAATAGGCCTTGAATATAGTGCTTGAATAAAAAAGAAAAACAGAAACACGATAACTGTATACTTGTATTGTCCTTAAATACGTACGAATAAGAAAAAGTTTTCTTCAACCTTTTAATAGATAAAGACTACCAAGCCTTTGGCAAAACGTCTTGTTAGCAAAACGATGCTATAAAATATCAACTCTTGAATGAGCCAACTAGAGACATACACTTGCATAAATATAAAAATGGTGCTTGTTGCAGAATACGAGCTAAACACGCATATAGATAAAACGCTGTGTTAAAAACAAAAATTAATAAACTCTTGTTTAAAAAACACGATGAAAAACATGCTTTTGTTTTTGTACTATTTTCACTGAACATGTTTATGTTATTATTATTATTGTCGTCGTCATTGTTTTTATTCTAATGGTTGTTGCATAATTTCACACCCCACTTATTTCGTAAGCTGACAGATATATACTCCTATAAAAATGTATACATATGTGTCTGGCATTTCGCTATGCTCTAAAAGATGAGCTACAATTGTTTTTTCTTCTTGTTCTGAAATCTGAAAGTATATTACATTTGCAATTTTTCAAAGAGATTAAATTTAAATAAAAAAAAAAAAAAATGTGTACACTAAAGGCAAGTTACAACTAGTTCATGTTAACTGAGTGTTAGTTAGCAAGAAACACATCTTTTAACACACGGTCTCTCTCTCTCTCAGCTAGAAGTTCAGTTATTCGCTTTTCAATAACATATAGTTTAATAATTGCTAGTTGGCTATTAGTTCCATAAATAAATTCTCGATAATTTTTGATAATATTCAAGTTTATTGGAAACAAACTTCCTGGAAAGGTGAACCACCGGATTGGTCGCCATCGCTATCTACGGTTTTTAGCCATTTATCGGATAGCTTTCGCAAGCCCGGACGAAATAGCCATGTAGCTAATTTCGGATATCTTCAACTTCTACGAACCGCTGATCTGCTAAATATGATACGTATATATATGTGGTAAAGGGACGGGGTCAAGTCTGAACAATACGTAGCAATCGCAAGATGTTCCCACTTCAAGTTAAACATCACTTACTGCATCGGTTTTTCTGACGACGGATGGACGTATGCAAATTTTCATCGTTTTCAAGACTACAAATTTCCGCAAACGACTTTCTAGCTTAGTGAATTTTCACGTTAAGCTAAATTAATGATTGCCGCAGTCGCAGTTGCATTTTTCCCCAGATTAAAATAGAATGACACGCAACGCCGCAAATTCCGCTTGTTGACATCCATTTCTTTACGACTCGAAATAGCTGGAGCTTAAAACGTATAAACACCAAAGTCAAAATTTTTGGAAGAATTGAATCCTGCAGGTGGACACAATTACCATTTCTCATCATTTTTCTTTTCTTATTTTATCATCCGTGCAATTGCTCTGTTTATCAGCCTTATCCTTCAACTTGCTTTGCCACTTAGTTCTTAACTGGCAAAAAAAGCCCTTACTATAAAATTTAGTTATCGATTAAAATACAATTGAATATCGTGGAATAGGTTTTGTTTTAACTGAAAGTTCCAGTTATCTAACTGCCAGTTTAACTTTTTTACGAAAACGGCATTAAATTATTTCATAAATCAAAAAAATAAATCCAATAAAAAAGGACAGAGTGGTAGAAAATAAAAAAAAAACCTTTTCGATATATTTACTATCCGGTACGTTATAACAAAAGTTGTAGCAGACATAGGCCGCTCTTAGATCACATTAGTGTGTCTGATTAACATACAAAACTTATTGGTTTTATACTTTTAAAAATATGATTTTCGTAAGCAACTCTTGTAAAAAACGTTTAGTCTCCCGCAAACTGGAAAACGGGCAATCATTTGCTTGAAAGTGCTTCGAAGTGCTTAAGACACTTGCTCAAGATAATACTCATAAATAAAGGAATCATTAGCAGTAAAAAGCTCGCTGCCAACTGCTAACTCTCTGATTAACTGACGAACAGATTCTTGCAATATTGTGACGTAAATATGTTTGAAAGCTGTGATGGTTTATCTTATTTGATCCATTCTGGCACGGCAAAGATGGTTGCAGAAAACCTGAATAATTGACTTTAGACGATCCTTTTTAAATTGATCCACTGGTGAATTGCCCTAAAATTGCCATCACGCGATTTACGTATCACGTACGTACGAAAAATAGTTAGAAATCATACAACGAAAGTGATGATGAGTTAATTTCAACGTTTAAGTGAAGTGAAATTTTTCATCAATCAATTAGATTGAAATAAGTGACGTACATATGATGTGAACTTTTTCTGGTACGTGCGCCCTAGAAGATGGCAAGCCATAAAATAGAAACGTCAAACGCATCACTATCGTCTTAGCTCAGTTTTAGCTGAAGCTTTAGATAAAACTTTTCACTTTGATCTGCACGAGTCTGTGAGAGATTTTTCAAGATTCCAATAGTGCACAAGTACAGACAGATGTCCGTGCTGATTGTTCAAAAGACGACCAACGACAATATTAACTTAACATCTCCGAGTCACTGAACGAATGTGTACAGCATGGACCAGTTCGACGAATTGCGTTTTTGGTAAATGTTGCAAACAGAGTAACAGAGGCAATGTATCTAATTTTTCTTATGGTAGGTACAAAAGCAGAAGGCGTTACATAACAATAACAACAATTTCCCGCTTGTTATGTTCAAATGCAAGGCGCGAAAAAAATCTCATGAATAATTCTAAAATTAAACGTGTTTTCATAGCGTAAAAATAAAACGTACGGAGCAGAAGTGGAGCAGAACTATAAATATTTATTGCCTAACAAGCACATGGAAAAAAAGGACACGACACGCTTTTAAACTTACAAAATGAATGTTTATAATGGTTTAATGAGAAAATTAAAAAAAAATTTACAAAAAAAAAAAAAGACTCTTCTTCACTTCTTCACTTTACTCGAACATTATTACATCTTAAATATTAAATATTGAAATCTTGTAAACTGAATTTTACAACTTTCGATGAACACATAATACAAGCATCGCAAGAACAAACTCAACTAGCATCAAATTTGCACATCGCAATGATTATCATACTTACATACATACATACATTTAAAGTACCTTAACAAATATATGTCTGAAAGTGTAAACTGTATTATAGAGCAGATTCCGTTGGCGCCGTTTATTCATGGAAGACTTGAAAGAGGCCGAATTAGAGCATTGTAAGTGACAGCGCACTTATTGCATCGGTACAAAGCGTTTCGTTGGCTTCCTGGCCTCTACGTCCGCACAAAACTGTCCATGCAGCGGCAAACGTATTTTTTCCAACAGAGTTGAGTAAATCAAGCGAATGCGAATGCGAATACTTTTAATTATAGTCTTTTGACCCTTTACGCAGTAAGTAAGCAATCTATTCATTAAGCTGCTGTGCTGGCGACAAACTTTTTATATTGACGCTAAGCTGGCTCTATAGCTTGACATGACGGCGATAATAATTGTCATCGCTGTGTGTGCTGTGAATGTTGCTAACTAATGGTGAGTGTGTGCCTTCTCCCTAGCTATGTCCCTATGTCTCCCTAGATAGTCTGAGAGCTAAACCAAGTTGAGTGCAGCTGCTACTGAGCACTAACTACGTCCAGTGTCACTAACCACGGCATGCCCAGGTTGATAACTTTAAAATGATTAATTCTAGAATCATTTGATGGTTTTTCTTTCTAGTAGAAAGCCAACTGATGCTTTAATAATTTGGTTATGTTTCCCATTTTACTTCATTGATAATTCCAGCGAAGCGATATACGACTCAACGTTCCTAGGATCTCCAAGACATAGGAAATTTAATCTCATTCACAAGATCGCGTGGGTCAGGGAGCTTACGAGAATGGATCTGCCTTCGAGTCAGCGGAATAGAGAATTCTTTAAGAAATTTATTACTTTGATGCTTTTGAGATTGAAAGCAGAAGACGTTCAAGATAGTCAACAAATATTAAACGAAGATCACTGCCAACCTCTTAATTAAATAACAGAGGCTTTAAATGTTCGCGTAGCTATAGTTTCCTGGCAATTGAAACAAATTTATTAGATGCTAGCCAAAGCCAAAGAGTGAAACGTCGAATGAGGTTTTTTCGGCTTTAGCTGTGCGGGAGCAACAGCAATCTAATCAAATAATCTATGGTTAAAGATGTAAACAGCCCTTCTCTTTATTGCACAGAGAGTCGGACTCCACTGTATACTGTATGCAAAACAATATGTGCTTGGTGTTTAAAGCGGGCACTTTTATAGAACTGCTTACTAATGCAGCACGCATGCGGGATGAAGCTTTAACTGCCACGTTCCAATGGTTGAAATCAGATCATCTGTGTGGACCATTGCACCCTCTCCAAGCAAGGAGGGGGTTATCTTACACCTCAAATATTAAAAGTGCCCGCGATTTTAAATTATCACAGCTTCCACCAGCTTTAAGAGATAAAATCGTAAGTAACCTCTCTGCGTAACCGTGATATTCGTCATATCTTTAAAAATATTTCTAAGACCGAAGGCAATAGTAATCCATACAGCTGCATATTTATCGGGATATTCTATTATTTTATCCCACAGATTTTCAATGTTATGCGTTCAGAGTCAGCTACAAGTTCCTAGGCCCGTAGTACTGACATTAACTAAAATAATCTTCATAGTAAGACAACCAACATCGAAATGAAGTCTTGGTGGCAAAGAGGAAAATTCTTCCGAAACATCCCTTGACTTCTCTTTGCAATTTTATTTTGCACCTGCAAAACCTGGCAAAGAGTCGCTTTGATCGCTGATACCTATGATTTTCCAATACCGGCCGTGCTGTCAGTTCCAATTGCCAATTATTACCATCAATTAGTAATCATCTGCTGCTAATCGCTGCTTTGGATCTTCTACAAACATCAAGAAAGTATGCCTTGCTTGCACCGATGGACAGATTTAACGCCTCATAAGCAAATGAAAGAAACGATGACTATCAGTGAACAAATTTTCTGACCGATATATTATTTTTATATTATTATCAACTAAACGTCCTGACTCTCTTTCAAGAAAAAAAATGAAAAAGAATTGAAATTCTGAACAACTTTTTCATTACATACTTAATTGAAAAACTTCAAAAAATACCATTGTATTCATACATACCCGTTACCCGTTAACGTAACAGAGAGACATTTACATTCGCAACGTTTAAAGTTAAAGCCTTACTTAGAAACTCCAAATTGAAATCGATAACAATAAGGAAAGTATTTTCCATTTAGCTTTGATTTTCTTCGTTGTCGTGGCCGTAGACATTGTCGAAGGTGAAGAAAAGATAAAAAGAATTCATATTTTGGTTATAAGATCAATCAATATTAAGGAAATTTTTTTGCGTAAATTTCAAACTCATTATAGTAAGTAACACTTAACACAATTATGCTTTTAAGAATTTTAAGAAATGTTTCATAAGTAGTTCCTAAGGATACTTTTTCAAACTCATTGCCCACATCGTTTTTGTTTTTATGCCAAAAAATATTTTAATAAATCACTCCCTTCTTCCTTTTCCAATTACGTTGCGTGCTATCGCACGAGAATTTGAATGTGAATAGTTGTGGTTTGACAAAAGTTTGCCATTAATTTACAAATTTAGCGTCACACAATAGTAGTAGTCAACTTTTAAACCGCAAACACAACAACAACAAAAACAACAACAACAACAACAACGATAAATGCAGTAAAATTCCTCCATAAGTATTTACGATATTCTACTGAAAATTGCTTGGAGTTTATAAAACAATACTTGAACAAATTATCTGGTGTTGTGTTCTTGTTTCGATTGCTAAAGTGTAACATAAATTTTAAGGAGAAATTATGGTTAACGATAGAATAATGTTTTCAACAGAGGAGAGCGTGAAACCGCCAAAGATTTACAATGAAGAGGTTTTTTAAATAAATTATCACATAACCTCAAACAGTTAGCTTAACCATTCTGAATTTAATTATACGCGTAAAATTAATAAATTAATAAAAAAATAATAATAATAATAATAACAAAATAAAATAATAAAAATAAAAATAAGACTAAGAACACTAAAATTGAAAAGCAATTGAACTGAAATGAAAAACATACGCGCGTTAAGAAATTCTTCCACATCAATAACATTAAACACGATAAAGCATGTTCAGCGCAAGATTTCATTTAAAAGAAATATATTTTCTTTTAAAGAAAATTAATATTCTAGAGAGAAAAATGAAAAGCAAAAAAAGCAAAAAACAAATTGATTCAATAAACTACCGGTAATCGTATTCAATTTTCACAGAATATCCGGCTCACATATGAACAGCACTTTGAAAAGTTTTTAAGTTCCTTGCCTGCCTGTCAGTCAATCAAAAGAAGTCGAAATTGTCGCCTCGCTGTGTTCATACTTTTCCATTGATTTGAACGCCAAGAACTTTTCTGCATATATTAGGTATTCCCATAAATAATGTGGTCCTTTTAAACAACTTTCAAAATTGAAATTCAAAAAAAAAAAACGAATTACTGAAGAGAGAAATTTAAATTTCCTTCTTTCCACATTTACATCTTGCAGCAATTAGGATAGGAGTAGACTCTGCAGGAGGTCTTAGCTCTTTTTATATGTCACGCTGATGTATTTAGCGTATGTTGTAGCGTAAGAAGAAACGCTAGGGAAAACAAAAAAAAAAACGCTATAGTGGGTCAAGGCGCGATATTATTTACCCTATACAACTCTACAGTTATTCATATAACGACTTTTAAAAATAAAGTGTAGAATATGGGAAGTGGACGAGAAAGTAGTTCGATTCGAAGCATTCTTAATAGCGTTTTTCCTTGGGCCAAAACACGTCATTGTACCGAATTTCAGCGAAATATCTCAAACACTGCGACCTGTAGGTTGAACGCAAAAAATCGTGACAGACAGACAGACAGACATAGAAACTCCGATTAATTTGAAAAATAATTTAGAATCGATCGATATAATGAAAGGCCTCTAAAGGTCTATTTCAACTCCTCCTGCATGTCGCTTATGTGTCCTTGTCCTTTGAGTCCCTGTACTATGAGTTGAATCGAACAATTCACTCTTGCCTATTATTAGGGAGACCCATAACAAATCAATTATTTTGCATTCATGGACAAAATGTTTTCGTTCCTGCAAAAGTTCAACCCCCCTCATGAAAAAGTGGGGTAGGCGTGACTTAAAATATAACTCAAGGTGCGTTTGGACATCGGATAAGAAATTAAAATTTTTAATATTAAGACAGTTATACCAAAACGCATTTGCTATTTTAACAAAAATCGATGCACACTAGTTTCTTGGCATACGAAATAAAGATAAAATTTTCATGCATTGCAAAGCTCGCCCCTATAAAAAATTTGCTTTTCGTCGGAACTTGATACCAAGTTCTAATTTTACGCATTTTATAATGAAAATTGATACGCAAATTAACTTCAACTAATTTACTATGTGAAGTTGGACCTACACTAGTCTATTCTTCGAACGTCCTCGCCATAAGAGATGTAATGAAATTAAAAGCCGGTCCTTATATGGCCATAAAAGCTAATTTGTAAATTCTCAAATATTTCGTTTAAGTATTTTTAAGAGTGTTTCTTGATGAAACACTCATTTCGATAATCTTGCTACTGCCAAATCGCTCCTATTTATATATCATTAAGACCCAATCCTGAGTAAGACGTCCAATCATTAAATTCGAGTCATCTCGTTCAGCATATATTTTATCGCACCGAATGTGCGAGTGTGTGGATATATAATTGAAAAAAGCATTCAAGTGAATAGTTCCGGGTAGCTTTCATTGCAGCCAAGCATTGCACAGTCATTAGAGTAGCATTTAAGCGAATTACACGTATCCACAAAGCAATCTACTTAACGTAGATATAGTGAGTAGCGTACTTAGCATAACATATTCAAAGTACAAAAAGAATAATCGTTGGTCGAAAGATTATTTACTATCCAAAAATACCTCAAATTCTTGTAATTCTCAGATATTTTTTGACTATTATCGAGCCTAGAGGCGGCTTTGAGTAAATTTTGCAATCAATTTTTTGAAACTAAATTTGTTCCTCTAAGCGTCGCAGTTTTCATTGAGGCGGTTTCCTAATGAAACCTTATTAAGCGGCTGATGATGATGCCGACCGAGTCGTGAGCACGGCAAATAATTTCTGAGTTCGAGCTGATCGCATGAAAAAAAAAACTTAAAGTAAAAAAGTACTTTTACAGCAAATTCACGTAAGTGGTTTTTCTTTTCCCGCTGCGACTATTATTGTAATAAAGAAAACCGCATTATTTGCAGAACGACCTTACGATGTTCATATGTTTGACATATCATATAATCAACAATATTACGTTGCGTCATCTGCACAAACATTCACGACTGAATTCATATAGACTATTAGGAGTAAAATTGTAGGGAGTAGAGTAGAGTGTAAGGTCGTCAAAGAACCATGACAAGTATGCAACTGAGTTAATTGAGAAAATGAAAACATCAAATTCAATCTAGCGTTAACTCTCTTCATAAACAATATTCAGTTCTATTATTTCTTCCATGCTTCTGGCGGTAAATAAGACTTACTTCTTGGGCTAATATGCATACTTTGACGGGAATCTATGAATAGCGCAATCAAACCATCGCCAGCAAAGCCTAAATCAAAGTGAATGCCAATAGGCCTTTGCAACAACTGTCATTTTGTAACTTTCATATTCAAGACAATAGATTCGAAGACGATTCGTACAATATGGCCTTCGAATGTTATTACATTTAAAAGAGTGAAATTTCGACCATAATTGCAGACACAAAAACGGAGGTGAACCAGTGAAATAGCGGAACGCTGGCAAATATCGATGCCTCGTTTTATATATAAAGAACAACAGGACAGTAGCTAATAAAAATTTTGGCACTATACTTAAAAGGTTATGCACACTGTACACGCAACGTAAGGTTTTTTTCTCATATTTATGCAAAAGTGCACAGAAATGTTTTGAAAAAATCAATTTGTTGAACCCCTTCTATGTAACTATTCCTGCGAAAAGTAAACTTTTGCATAGAACAGGATCTAATTGGTAATATACTATAATGAAAATTGGTTCATAATAGTAATTTGACTTAAAAATTAGTTACACTAAATTTGGACCGCGTGGATATGTTTTTAGAATGCATCCCATTTAAGTGTTCTCGTGAGAACTCGGCCTTTATACGGTAAGAGTCTAACGTTTGGTACTTTCAGACGAAGCTATGCAAAAAGTATGAAAATATCTTCGTCATGAAAAGTGATTGCATTAAATGTGGACCCCGTCAGTTTACGTGTTGGGCCTTCTCCCACATAAAAGAGGGGCCTTAAAAAGTATGCCTTTAGGGCATATTTTTTTCAGGGGTATTTTTTTTTTTTTTTGGTATTTTATACGAAAAATGAGTGAAGAATTTTACTGGACAGACTACGATACACCGGACGATAACATTTTCCACAACCTTGTGTTTCTTAGATATGCAATCATTCTTATAACTAGAACTCTTCACAATTGTGACGGACGCACATTAGAAATCCCATGAGCCATATCTACAAAATTAAAAAAAAAAAAAAAATCGAAAAAAAGTGAATATGTCAATAACTTAAAAACAAATTAAAATAAGTGTGCAGTGAAAATGCAATCCATAAGTACACGCAATATACAAAAATTGAAATTGAAAGTAGGAAAAAAAATCCATTTCAAAATATTCCTCTTTACTTGATAACAAGCGTGAACGTTTGTTACGAAATGGATCGAAGATGCTATCGTCGACATATATGTCAGACCTATATCTAGCACAACTGTCAGGTTTGAATCAAATGAAGAGTTTCGTTCGTTATTGTAGAGCAAGTCTTCAACACATATGTGGGCATAAACCGACTGACGCCTAATCGCAGTATTTTCTCAATTGCATTTTTGGTGCTGTACACACTGATGCTGTGAGTCACTGTCAAAAATTAGAATTTAGAAAAAAAAAAATGTTTCAGATTTGTGGTACAACAAAAAATTCATGTAAAAAAAGTGTTCTTGCTGTCATTGGTGAACCGCATTATACAAAAATCATGTAAGACCGTGTAAAAAAAGTCACAGACACAGCTAATAAATTCGGCAAAGCTTTGCAAAAATGTAGAAATAGACATAAGAGATACCGTACGACACATACAATGTTAGAATCGCTAGTTCAATCAGTCTGTCTATCTGTTGGCTAAAATCAACTTAAGACACTTGGAAACTTATCCAGAAGACCAAATAGGATCTTCATTTGTTTTTTTTTTCTTTCATCGCATTAAGTGAACACAAAGTAAATCTTTTTACAGATGGGCCTTTACAACAACTTTTCCCAGTAGATTTGTTTAGAGACCTAAACTTGATTTTAAATTATATTTTCCTAAGATCCAAAGTGCACTCGAAATGAAATTTTATATATTATAGACTTTTCGATCGCCATAATTATATAAAGTTTTCATGTAACTAACTATGTGTATGATAATATACTTATTATCATTTCTTGGAAATAATTATATTTTCAATACAATGACAGATAACGTCGATAACGGAAAATTTGATTTACATCGGTTCGATCGAATCTCTCTTGCGCTTCTCATTCATTTACATTTGCGATGAAAATTAATTTTCTGCCGTCACTTGACTTGATTGTCTTTTTCTACTTACCGGTTACCGGTTACCGGTTACCGGTTACCGGTTACCGGTTACCGGTTGAAGCAGTTATGTAAATGAGATAGATTCATATAATGGTCGTTATCTATTGCCTTTTATCGTCTTTCATTAACTATTATTTGTGAGGTGAGATGCGATTCATTGCTTTTTCCGCTTTTTGTTCTTTCCGTAAAAAATTACACTTTTGCGTTTTAAAATAATTGCCAAAACGTTAACGGAATACCGTAGCGATATCTTTCTCATTTTGCCGCCTTGGCAATAAAAAATTTCCTTCAACATTAAATATTCCAAAAATATATAAAACACTGAGTTGTGTATGAGATGCATATCCTGGCCATCATTCTCTTAAGAAGACAACATAATAAAAGCCAATAAAACCTTATTGGCCTTATCTTAGTATGCACACGTATTTTAATCTGGTTAAAAGAAATTGTGCATCGGCGGATTGAAATTGCGGTGACGATGGCGGTGACATGCTGCGCGTTATGCTTATGTCTGTGTTTTAAAATGATACGCTGACGTTGATAAATATGCCAAAGGGTGCAATGGCTTAAAAGAACTTTATAGGAAATAATAGCTAGAATAGCAACAACTATAGATTACGTTCGTTCTCTTTCATTGCATTGCATCGCTCTGAATGTCAGACGAAACAACAAAGGACATATTAATTGCATTCGTTGGGGAGATTTAGGAAAATTCTATCGGTAAATTATCATTGAATTCCTTTACTTCTTTTTCGCATACATATGCTATACTTGTGCGGCGTCTCATATTTATATGCTCTACTGGTAGCGGTGCAAGAATATATTTTGTATGAATTTATTTACCCTTTTATTATACTTGAATTTTTTTGGCTTTTTTTTTTTGAAGATGACAATGACTTTTGATTACAGATATGTCGATGAAATAATTTTTTTTTTTTCTCTTGAGTAAAATTCCATTGCAATCTCTGGTGAAATGCTTGTGATGCTTGTGAAAAACTTTATGATTTACAATCGACAAGTGCTCGTGATAATATTCAGTCTGCGTAGAGCGAATTAATTGAATTTTAGCAAACATCGGGGTTTCTTAAACAATGATGAAATTCAACGCTATGTTGTAGCCAGTCAGAGAGTCGATTTGAACCGGCTGCAAAGTTGTGTCTCGGCTTTCTTTCAATTTATCTCATTATTTGAGGACAGTTGTCTGACTGTCCTAGTCTGACATGAGCACGAAGCAAGAAAGTTGCATTTGTCATGACCCAGTTGGAATTCATTAAACTCAAATTAATGTCTTACAACATTAGAGACACTTACAATCCAGTGGACGTTTGCTGAACATGATTTAAACGCATTAGCCAGCCTTTTGCAATGCAAGTGCAAACGAATGAAATCGACAAAGACTCGATCTTAAAATTATTTTATTTCAATTTCCCACTGCGATTGTATTCAAAGCAAACAGAGCCAAACAATGTACAAACAAACAAATATGATTTTGTCTTTGAAGCTAGCTTCGAGCAGTGTTTCGCTTTTTTCTCTTTCCTAAGCACAATCGTTTAACCTTATGTGAAACATAAAACATTTCTCTTCCCTTCGATAGTCTTCTATACCTCGATTTTTGTTGCAAGAGTAATTCAGTGAACACATAATTTATGAATTAATTTTCAAGTGTTTTAAATTCGTTTTATATTCTTTTCAAACATTTTAAGCAAATCTTATGCGCTTTATAGTGATCAATAGCTGATATCGGAGACAACGAAATGCATAGATATTCCAACATTTTATTCAAATCTGATATTAGATGATTCTCAGGGACCTTTTGCGTGTGTCTATTATCAATAACAGTAGCAACGTTGTTAATTAGTAGCCATTTGCCAGCTTGCTTTTTCATTCTCATTATTCGTGTGGGCGCAGATTCTGTTAATAGTTTCTTGATATGACGTCGCATTCTTTGAACCAGAAAGCAAAGCAGAAGCCTATGTAATGTTGTGTTTTTAAGCGAGTACGAAAAATGCCCAAACAGCAGGTATCTGTTTCCTTCTCATCGTTTATTTCGAAAAATTGAAGAATTTTAAATTTCATGTTCGCCAAATGCTTTCAATAAAAATTTTCATATCCACAAGCATGAAGAATTTTTTTTTTATTATTAAAAACTATTATGCTGTAGTTTATTTATTATATTTATTATATATTATTTTTATTTATTATTTATTTTTATTATATTTATTATTATATTTATTATATTTATTTTCATTTAATTTTTGTTATTTTATTAATATATTTATTAATTTTATTTGCTTACACACGAATTATTCTAAGCGGCGTCTATTCATTTCACATTATTATTGTATTGTTTATATTCCGGATATTGAAAACTAATCTTTAGTCCTAGCTTATGCAATATCAACAGTTTTCGATATTTCCGTAGAATATATTTTAAATCGGCATGCTGTCGGGCCAACAAGACTCTTAACGTGAACTCCAGTAAGTGGCGTCGATGCTCGCTGCAGTCATAGTCATGCAAACCAATCATTCGTTTTCTCCATAACATATTCAAAATTAGTTTTCTAATACCTAATCCCGTGTTTACTTTCATAATAATCTGTTACGTACATTTCCTATTGGTATGGACATATTTCAAAAATTCTATTTTTGGGGTTTTGTAGAGATGGCCTTTCTGCACAATAATTTTTACGTTGTATAAAAGTTTTGCTAAAACCCGTTTGGTCATGAAAGCCAAACCTTTTTCACAGCATAATTTTCTTAAGATATCTGCATATGTGATACATTTTGCATGCTTCGCTATGAATATTTCCGATATGCATGCTTCGTCAACACAATGGGTATACGGCAACAAGCCACTCGTTACACGCCACTGGCAGATTTTCTGTTCTTTGCTGTCCTTAATCCGTAGCCGAATCTAAAAATATATTATTATCCTCCTACGCTGGCAAATTGTGAACGACGAATCTTCATGGAGAACAATGTTGGCGAAGATCGCAATTTTCCGGAAAGTGAACTGACTGCGATGCTGCTCACTATTCCAATTTTCCAGAAGACAGATTCCGATTTTATTATACCAATCAAATCTGAATCATTTTCTAAAATTTTGTCTGCCTATCAATCTGTCTAACGTCTGTCAGCCGCATTTTGTAAGAACGTTCTTAGCAAAGAGAAGCTTTCATATGGCAGCAAAGTACACATTTTAACACACACAGTTCACAGATCACAGTTTGTCCAAAATAGCGATTCGATATCTTAATGCAGTGTACTAGTGTAGATATTATGGGTCAAGTTATTGAACAAGTCTTATATAGTAGTACTTAATGTCAAGCATAGGTGAGGGTATAAAAATATCTTTGACGCGAGAATTAATTCTTGTTAAGTGTCGAAATTTATTTTTTATATGGTTCGTCCTTGCACTAAAAGATATTAGAGCATCAAATTTCGCCAAAATATCGCAAAAATATCCTGCAGTTGAATACGAAAATTACATCCGATACAGACACAAATGCATAAAATGTGAGGAAATGGTTCCGAATCGATCGGTATAACGAAAGTTGGATGTATTGTAAGCCCTAAATTCGAAAAATTCCCTACACCAGAAGTGCTACAGGGAATAAAGAAGAATAGTTAACTATTTGTTGTTGGAATGTTAAATAAAATTGCATTGTAACTAATAGTTTGCAATGCTTTACCAGTTCGCTGCCATAAAATAATTATGTAGCAAATAATTAATAAAAATTCAACAAATACCACTGGTGAGTATAGCAGTAATGGATGAATAAAATAATATATGAAATAAGCGTAAAAGTAATAACAAAAACAACAAATAGCATAACTTTGTGTTCGTGCTCGGTTTAAAAGACTTTATAAGCAAAGGATATGCTGAAGGCGAAATTATTACTTTCTTTTAACGCATCACATAACACAAAACGACGCGTTGCGGTAGATGCCGCTCGCTGTTTACGCACCGGTTTACATTACACTCAAATGTAATGGAAAATATATTTGCTACCTTTTAGAAATCTAAAGTAAAATAATTAGGCAGAAGATTAAATTTTAATAGATGTACTAATCAGTTCACTGAATTGCTTCATAAAATTCGTTCATTTTCCACGAAGTCGTAGATATACGTTGCGTAGGCATTGTACGTTTGTAAGTTTCAGTTTACAATTTGGCTTTCAGTTGTACACCCAAGGGTAAAGAAATGGATGTCACTTACTGCACAACTTTCTTTTCTGTCTTTAACAGGATTAAACTGAAAAACAAGTAAAAAAACTATGATGCGCTACGCCCATCATTAACTACCCAACATCACCCTACAGTTGTTCATATAATGACTTTTTAAAATAAGACGTTATATGGGAAGAGTTTAAAAATTGGTGCGATCGGAACTATTTTCAATAGTGTCCGTCTTTAGGTCAAAATACGTTGACGTACCAAATTTCATCAACATATTCCGAAAATTGCGACAAGAAAGTTGAACACAAAAAAGCAAGACAGATAGACGAATAGACGGACAGACAAGCTTAAATCGATGCAACAAGTGATTCTGACTTAATCGATATAATAATAAAAGATGGATCTATTTGAAGTCCTGCATCAACAACGCACAAACTTAACATACACCTGTACCACAAATGGCGTAGGACATAAATATGTAACTGGAGGTGCGGAAATGATTACATTGACTTGGAGTGCAAATGGAGTAAGCTATGGAAGCTATAGAACAGTTAGAAAGCGGTTTGCAAGCTGTTATGCAAAAAATTGTAGTCTTGAAAGCAATAAAAATGCGCATAAGTCCGTCCGTCTCTAGCCAAATTAGCCCAAGAAGTGATCTTCTCTTTTGATTACCTCTAGTTCGAATCAATGCAGTCATATTTAGCGGAATCACCGATTTTCGAAGCGTGAAGGTGTGCGAAAATTTCGCTTGGAAATTATAAAACTTCTGCCGCGAGTTTAACAAGCAAGTATTTTTTAATTATTCTTCAATTTTTCAAAAAAAAAAAATATACCGAGAATTAATTGCTACACCTATTATTTAAAATGCTTTTATCTTTTTTCCTTTTTTAACGAAACAATACATAATTTGCTATCGCTGAAATTTATCCGATTGATAGAAGGATCGAGTGACGATTGTTATGCGTAAGCAAATGAAATAAACAAGTAAAACTTTCAACTTATGATGATGGAATGACGTTAGACGACTGTTAGTTAAAGCAATCGATGCCTCCAGCACGAGTACTTTGGCCCCTTTTCGAAATGACTGCAATGGAAATTTCTAAGTATTGCAAGAATTTCACTTCCGTGATTGTACTTCTAATTCTAATACATCAGAAGTTCTTAAAGTGTGCGCTTTGAAGGGGAGTGAGCAATGTATCATCACCAATGCACAATTGATGCAAAGTAAACAGCATTTAAATAATTTATTATATAAATAAAATCTATTTACCCAATACATTATATGAAATGGTATTAGCTTTGAAATTAGTTTGATGTGCTCCATGCAATAAAGTTGGACCAAATACCATTTTTTTTCTGTTCTTTATGTTTGTTGAATTTTCATTTTCACTCATTTAATAAATATACGCATGAATTTATCACACATTCATAAATGTTTACGGCAGTGGTTTCCAACCTGTGGGGCGCGCCCCCCAAGGGTTGCGCGATACTGTAGCAAGGGGGGCATGTAGCTGTTTTCATATTCTTCTTCGAATTGAAATATCTCGGTTTCGCGTATTAATTATATATTATATATATTTTGTAGCCCATTAAATAAATTATAATATTAGTTGAGTATTTATGAAATTTGATTTTTAGATAAATTAACGGGACGCAACAATTTGTTTTTTAAAGGGGGGCGCATTAATTTTTTTTTAAAAAGGGGGACGCCGATACCAAAAGGTTGGAAACCACTGGTTTACGGTGTGCATATACATGCATCATATTTTGTCGAGAGGCATAAATATTTACAATTTTTAAACTTTTTACAACAGTATCAGTGTCGGCACACGCACACGCTTGCATACTCTATGCTTACATATTTGTCAACTAAAAACTTTCCAAACAATTAATTATATTATGAGTTGCATATGAGTAAATATTCATTTGTTTTTTATATATAACCGATATATTTGTCAAGCAATTCACTCAATCATCAATCATCGGATGCGTGGAGATAATGACAAAATATTCGATATTAAATGTATTCTTCCATCTATCTATCTATCTAACTTATAAATCATTTTGGGAATGCAATAAATAAAAATGGTAGCCAAAGGCGTATCTTTTACATGAGGTTATCGATCAATCTTCCGCTAACTAAGTGAAGTTGAAATACATACATACGAAGCAGAGGGTCACCAGTGTACCACGTCTAGTGTGGGAAACTTATTGTGCCGTCCATAATATGAAGAGTGTATACAACGATATGACAACGATGATGTACATTAAAGTTTTGCGCCCAAGCCGAGTGCAATTCATCTTTTCTCCACAATTGGGATTTTCGCATGTGTGTCACATTTCGTTCATATGCGAAATTACGACGAAAATATAAATCAGGATAAAATTTCTATCAACTTTTGCTCATCGAAATAAATTCTGT
This sequence comes from Glossina austeni, assembly GCA_000688735.1. Taxonomy (NCBI): domain Eukaryota; kingdom Metazoa; phylum Arthropoda; class Insecta; order Diptera; family Glossinidae; genus Glossina; species Glossina austeni. Next base: position 815,991 of record KK502456.1, read on the forward strand.
AATAATAATGACGATAATGTGGTTTTCGAATCACACAAAATACTTATGCAATGCATTTCGAATGCAATGAATGCAAAAATAACAACCGTTAGGTTTTAAAATTATCGATAAAGTGTTGTACAAGAAGTTATATGCCACGCGTACGGAGAAATTGTGAACAGTTTGCAGTACTTTTTGTCGCTTCTTCGCTTCCATAAAGCCGAACGAGCACAAGGCAACCAGAAAGGAAAAAGTGAAAAGTTGTTTGCTTTCCTTAACTTGAAAATAATGAATGTTTCCTACTCTTTTGTTTCTAGTGGTGGTGGTGGTCATGGCGACACAGTAAACTACTGTAATGTTCAGTTGATAGATAGCTTTCATCGTTAGCCCTTATTACACTTTTTCTCCCATCCTTTTTTCCTTTCTTTTCTTGTTGCTTTTCTTCTCTTTTCACAAACACAAACTTTTGCCAAACTATCATAATATGCTTCAGTAATTTTTTTATACCTCATATCACCTCAAGTAAACATCACATAAATATTTAAAAAATAGAAAACTCAACAAAGTTTCCAAGTTTACGACTTACTTTTTTCTTTTGGAAGAATTTTCTATAGAAAAAGTACGCAACCCAAAATTTGGATGGATGTTTTCTCATATGTTTGTATGCCTATGCGCAGTCGATGATAGAATTTATAAAATTTATTACAAATCCACACAAAAACATTCACTTTTTTTTAGGTAAGTAGTTATTACGTATCTCTTGAATGTCTGTCTCTCTTCAAGTTTAGAGAGCTTTTTTTTCTAAAAGAGGAATGCTACTGAACCAAAATCGAGATGAAATGAAATATTCGACACACAAGTGCTATTTATTAAAGCATCATTGAGTTGAAATGTTTAGTTTCAAAAAAAAAGATTGAAATCAGCTGATTGAAGCAGCTTCCTGCGATGGTTTTTTTTTTAAGATTTTCAATAAGAATAAGTGCACAGATTACATCGGCTGGTGGTGATCAAGCTCAAAAGGGGTGGCATCAAGTGTTGATTGTTTTAGAATGATCGGCCAAGTTCTTTGTAATTCTAACAAATTGAAAAAACCCTGCTCGTCTTATGTACCCTCACCATTGTTATTTATTAAGGTTATCATCAGGTATTCAATCAATACCAATGAGCTGAAAAGGAGCTCTCGTTGATTAATCGAAAAACGACAGATATTCGGCCGTGTCGGTCAATATGTTAAAGAAACTTTACAAGGTCGCAGGTCTATTTGCGTCTACGATCCGAAATAAAACGATATTAAAAGATCATAGAATGAAATTTTCCGAGAAATAAGAAGAAAAGGTTCCAAATATTCCTAAGAGCAGCAACTTTTTGCATATTCAAAACGTCAAATTCATACTAATAACGCACGCTGTACAGTCCTCAATAAGTACCTGAAGATTGATTGATTTTTATTGTTACATGTGACGCGAATAAAATACATAAAGAAAAAGTTTCAAGCAGAAAATACTACTAAAAAGCAGGTTTTGTCAAAAGAAAGCCTGCTAAATAGTCAGTTGCTTTTCGCATCTGCAAAAACGCATTCATCATCAAGGAGAATATATTGATTGCTTCTCAATGATTTGTCACAATACACATCGAGTGATCTGGGCATGTAGCCATTTGAATTTTCTACAAACTGACGTATAGACAGATGAATAACAGGATATGCTTCCATCGATATCCGAATCCGAAACTAACTTCGGATGATTTATGGGATTTTTGAGGCATATTGTCGTGCCATGTGGCATTGAAAAAACCTGAATTGAAAAAACTACTAGAAACTACTACCACTACGCGCTCATCTTTCGTTGTTAGAAATAAAAAGTTCCCAGTTCATGTTAAACGTATCCTTTGACCGACTTGAGCCGTTTTCAATACCAACCTGCGTGCAAGAGCTTCCAATGTTTTTTGCCTAATTTAGAGTCAACGTTTCCCACAACACAGAGAAATACTTACCATACTTTTCAGAATTTCATACTGATCAAGAATATATATAGAGAATTGATGGGCTTCTCTAAAGCTTATTTCTGAGTGTTGCCCCCCATCCTTCGATTCTTTCTTCTTCTTTCGTAAAGTTTCATTTGAATATACTCTCGAGACCAGAATAATCAACTGGCTCTAGTTCAGTTGTGTAAATAAATAAACCGTCTTCGTCTACGAGAGTAGTGGTAAAAGTATTGAATATTTACGATAACGGTTATGATAACGGTTCTTTCATAAAAAAAAAAAAACCACGACAGTCGAAAATATCAAACTAAAAAGACTTAAGAGAAAGGTTTGAGAACCATGTTATGCTGCGTTGTATTTCCTTGAAGAGTCATTAGCTTTGCGCTCTTTCAGTGAATTTATGAGAACGAGAAAAGTTGATTATCGTTATGTGGTAGAATAGTTTCAAGCCAAAGATCCCAGGCCGCCCAGTCCTTAGTAGCTCTAATATATTTAATAACGGACGCGATTCTTATTTTGATACGCTTCATAATACGATACGTTTTAGAAACGTTATTACCGTTCCATAATACTGAGTGTATAGCAAGTACTCACCACATTAATGATCTTTGTACGAACTCTTCTTTCCCAATCCTTATTCGTGTAGAATGCTTGAGCCCATTCTAGTGACATTATTCGGTATGCAGTCAAGCCTGGCCACGTTCTAATAAAATCATGGAAAATAATTTCACAGAAAAAAACAAACAGATAAGAAAATTATAGCCAATCTTAGCCGAGCCTTTTACGTCCACTACTTTTATCTTACAGAAAAACTAAATAAAAGAAAGTGAAAAATCGAAAGAAATTTTGATATTTTGCAATATTGAGTGGGCGTGGCTGATTTTTTAATTTTTATACTGTAAGACGACGATTTGTACCACCTCTTGTGTTCGTTATAGTTAATATGCTGCCATATTTCGGTGATATGTGACAAGATAATCGATGCATCAACACTTTCAACTTTGTATGCCTTCATAGGGTTTACATAATAATTAGCAAATTTGCAATAATATACCGTCCAACAAATAATTATATATGTGGAAATACAGTTTTATTTACCATTAAAATTAATGCTAAATAGTTTTTGGGTTTACGGCATATTTTTATGTATGTACACTCCTCCTTTATCAGGTACTTTCGTCTTCGCTCTTTCGCCCTTACCCATTGTCCGATTACCTGAAATTAAATAGTAGGAGTAAGTTTGTAATTTAATAGAAAATAATTATATGTGTGATTGTCATAAGTCGAGCTTTTTCCGCTCGTAGGTGAATGGATAGCCAGGACATTTTCAATATATTTTAAGGAATAATTCTGTTCATAATTTTGTTGTTAGTTGAAAATGCTTCTTGGAAGTGAACATTCGGATGAGCGGAGCGCGAGAAAATTGAAGAAATGAGACTTACTGGTAAGACGATTGGCGAGATAGCAGTTGCGATTAGTGGGCACCGCAATACGTTCTCAACTTATTTAAAAGTGCTTGATAATTATGATTGCATTAAACGCAATGGTCGCATCCCAACCGGTGAACAGAGGACCAAACGGAATATTAGATACTTAGCAACTAATGAAAAAATAATTGCAAGGAACGAAATATAAAATTAGGCCTAAATGTAATATGAATACAAAAATGCCAAACCACGTTTAACCCAGCGCCATACTTACAGCGCGCCCGTGTTAGATTGCATATATAAATATTTAACGGCTATACATCACATATATCCTTAGCCAGAAATAAATGCAGAAAAACTGCGTCTACTTAGCAATTAACGGCCAAGATTCGAAACATTACTAGGTTGCGTGTTCGAAACCTAGTAGCACCCCATAGTATTATACCCACCAAAAAAGGAATGTATTTAAAATACAAAAAAAAGCTTTAGATATTCGACAAAGTATATATATTTCTGATCAGTGTGAAATTCTGAATTGATTAAGCCAGGTCTGTCCGTCTGTGTGGTTGTGTGGTGTTTGTTGTTGGGAGTCTCCTGATCGCAAAAATGAAGATATCGACTTCGAATTTGATAGAAAACATTGGAATCTTTGGCACGTTGGTTGGTAATAAACTCGGTTGGATTAGAAGCCCGCAGTGGAGCATAAACTGAACGCAACTCTGTTTCTGTCTTCACAAAGATTTGTGGGCTTTTGCTTCTTCCCCAGGAGTTATAAAAATTCAAAGACTGACATTTTCAATATTTACCTTACGAAGCACTGTACCATTTACGTGAGAAAATGGAAGAAATCGGCCATGCCCACACAAAGTTACAAGTGATGAAATTTTCTTTTTTTCAATCTTTAGAGATTATATGTTTATTCATCGTAAGGCAAACAAGGCGGAATGCTTAAATCTTCTTTTTTTTGTGCCTTCCCTCAAGTGAAGATCAAGTGATCTGCCTAAAAATTAGTTCATTCTAAAATGAATTAATGGTGAATTAATTTTTTCTTAATGATACCAGCGATATGGGTGTCAAATAAAAGAACTTAGAGAATAGAATGCGAAAAGTATAGTGGCGGGTATGCGAGATTCGGTCGCCGACGAATATAATTTTCTTACTTGTTTTTAATTTATATAAAGCAAGCGAATTCATTTTTTTTTTTTAAATATTAGTGCAATAAAGTGAGAGCAAAGTTGCTAAAGACAATGATGACAAGGGTTAAATCTCAATTAACAAATCATATTGCAATACGTAGCAGGGTATATTTATTTATTTATTTATTTATTTATTTATTCCACTTATACAGAAACTCAACTAAAACAAACAACAGTCGAGTTCAAATGACTCTTAAAGTAAATCTTAAATTAATTATTATTAAAAAAACTTAGTATAAGTAAAATAAAACAAATAAAAGGAAAAAAAGAAAAAAAGCATGTACATAATTAGCACAGAGCCACACCCACAACCGGTACACCGGAACCTAGTTAGTTGCAAATGAACCCCTAAGCCATCGCAAACATGCATTAGCTTGGCAACCGATAATAGTTAACAACAATTAATTTTCGAATCATGGTGACTTTTTAGGATTAAGAGCTAGTTTGAGTACGACATTGGCAGATCTCGTGTATTAAGCAATGTTGCTTTAATGGACTGTAAAGTGTCCGATAATGAAAAAAGGTGATAGACGTTATTTAGGTTCTTGCAAACAACTCTGAGCGGGTTAAACGGCTCATAATTATGTTTACAATGACTAACCTTAACTAAGGTAAAGTGCCTAGAGAAGCGGTTAGGAATTATGTAAAACTTTTTCGTTCACTGTAAAATCTTTAAAAGAATTTACCGTATGGTCTTACAGCGAAGACGTCCGGTATATATCCAAAAGAAGACCCCAAATATTAGATGATCTCCTGGGCATTTTGCCAAAATACGACAAAATGCTTTAATCCATCGAATCTTTCCTTTATAGCAGAAGAAATTTAACTTCACAGATTAGCTCACCCATATGCTTACATCAGACGCATATACATATTTTGAAGATGATCATTAACTATAACCAAGAGTAAATTGCGTCTGTCTTCTTTCTTTTTGCTTGTAAGAACCAAATGTTTGATTTCTAATAGCCATGAGGAAAAGTTGTGCCTAAGTCTGTATGTGTTTTAAGGTTTGATAGAAGCAAAGGAAATCAAGGGTGATTTAAACTGACAGTCAAACCAAAAAAATCCAAGATCACTAATGACGAACTGTCGTTTCGATAGGCATATGTAGCGGTGAGCCCAGGTTACATACCACATGAGAAAATCCTTTTACTGTTAACGCTTTTTTTCTACAATTATTAAAAGCGGTATCGATTTTGAAAAAAGCTTTCTTATGCCTAAATATTTGGCAAAATAGTGAATACTGAATACACTGCCGTTTTATATCTTTTCGGATGGATGTCAGCTGTCTCTTGCAAGTTTACTTTTCCATTATCGAGAATAGTTTTCATGATTTTTTTTAAAATTTTTTTGTTCTGAACGCTCATCTTGTGCGCCCACTGCCCATGCAATCGCGTTTAAAGTCAGAAAGCGGTCAACAAATTGTTGTTATCGTCGTAGAAGACCTGCTATAACACTTTCAAGTCGATCCTGACTTTGAACGATGCATTTAACGCTTCAAAAGTCGGTATTTAGCCAACAAACAAAATTTGAATTTTCCGCTACTTTGATAGTAACAAAAACAACGTCACTAAAAAGGCTATCAGTCGTAACCAAATGATCGAAAAAGCATGAAATTTTGGTAGACGCCTTCCGTGAAAATTCTGGGAACTTTTTAAAAATAACATGAATTTTTTAATATAAATAATATCTAAGTGTCAATTCAGTCCCAAGCGTGTAAATGTTCGTATAAATTAGGTGAAGGGCGTATCGTTATCGCTTCAAACTGCATACACTATAGTTTACTTATTTGATGTTATGACTAGGCTAGACTAGACTAGACGAGGCTTTTGTAATCAATTATCTTTTTACTCCCTCTCTCTGTCTCTTTATTTATCAATCTAATTAGGTCTAACACCTTCTTAATTTTAGGCAAGACGCAAGTAGCTTATAATGCGCAAGATCATCCATTTCGTAGTTCCGAAAGTAAACGTGAGTGAAATAGACTTTTATTTGAGATGTGAATCAATATTTCGTCCAATACATTGTTTAGACCGTGCCACTATTTTATTTATTGAGAAAAAGAGGTCAATGATCGTACAATCTCTCTTTATGATGTAACTCTATTGGACTTTTTATTTGGGGTTATGTTAGACCATTCGCTGGCTTACTTCAATAAGCCACAAGCGTTCAACACATCGAAATTATTCGTCCTATTGGCCCAGATTTATGAAGAAAATTTACAAAAATTGGTGTCCGAAGACTGAATTTTTATAGAAATCCAAAGGCGGTCATTTGCCCGAAATCATTTTTACATAAATCTTTTACCGCTTAGTTTTTGTTAAAAATTTAAAAAAAAAAAATAAAAAACTTCTGTTTGATGACCTTATAAAAGCTGTCTTGCGAACATCTGCCTGCACTCTGCATGAACGAAATATTGAAACGCAACTGACGCGTACCTCAAGCATTTTCGGGAAAAAGCATGTCGCGCAAAATGTTCGCTTCTTCTTATTTAAGCAATTACTTATATTAAAGCAGTTTCTAATCGTCTTTATTAGCCTTTACGCACTTCAAGGACATAGTGTGCATAATAATAATAGCAATTAAGCTATAAATACAATATTCTTTCATTCACAGCTAATTATTGACAAGTAAGAGTGTCAGCCTTTTTACATAAACGAGTCTGTAAAAGACATTTCAATTACGTTTGACGTTAAGGAAATAAGTAAATAAATTGATATGAAATAATGTTAAGTACGTCGAGCAATACTTGTTAACAGGGCAAACATTTATATATCGTAAGTACTTTAAATAAATTGTAGACGCACGTAACCTAATAAAAACATAAGACAACAATTAAGAGCGTTATAGTCGGGCAAGGCCGGCCATTCAATAGCTTACATACACTAACTCACATAGTACAGTTATTCGCTGGTTTTTTCATGCAAACGCATATTTTTCCATGAAAGCCCGCATATTGGAAGATGCCCGAAACATCATACGACGTGATCCGAATTTGGCAAACTTAATTTACTCCCCAAAAATGTTATTGTTTTTCAGTTTCCATCATAAAAAACTACAAATTACTCTCTCTCTCTCTCTCTCTCTCTCTCTCTCTCTCTCTCTCTCTCTGTCTCTCTCTCTCTCTGTCTCTCTCTCCAAATAACAGATTGCTTGTCATGATAATCCCCATATATATTAGGGTCTACAAAATAGGCCTAAGTGGTCCAAATTCCGTATCATTAACTTCTTTGCCGGCTCGCTAGTATAAACTAATTTTCATAATAAAATATTAAAAATTAAACCTTTTTTCGGAAGCGCTTACTATTCATGAGAACTCTTATATGGAATAGGGACCAAGAAATAAACCTACGTGGTTCATATTTAGCGCACTTAATTTTTATATGAAATTACTATCACGAATAAATTTCCAACACAAAACATTTCCAATTAGGCCGTTTTGGCATATTATGGCTTACACTTCCTGAGAATCCTTATATGTGGTGACAACCACAAAAATAAACATAAATTGTCAAAATTTGGTAAGGTTGATTTACTACTGTATGAATTTACTACTGTAAACTAATTTTGACTTTGAAATATTGAAAATTAGACCTTCATTTCATATAAAGGTGCAGTTTCCGTTATATGAGAGGAAGTGTAAAAAATTACGCCCGCCGATTCAGATTTTTCATATCAACTTAAAATATCGAAGAAGTATTTATTTATTACTCAACGAGTTTTGTCGAAAAATTTGGAAAAATTGAAATTTTTTTTTTATATATCGAAAAAGTGCACCGATCCAAACCACTTTCAATAGTGTTCATCCTTATACGAAATTTCATCATATCTCAAAAATTGCAACATCGGGCGGACGGACGTATAGACAGACTTATACCAATCCAGAAAGTGATTCAAATTCGATCGGTATACTAAAAGATGGGTCTATCTTAAACCCCTCTGGGTGCTATATATATCCGCACAAACTTAATATACACTCTATGCATACATGGTGTAGGATATAGAAATTAGTAGTGTGTAGTGTGGCCATATCGGTTCGGGCTGAGTCCTTTAACGTACAAACAGGATAAGACGTGCAAGATAAAAATTTCGAAGTCCATTTTCTGGCGCCACAAGTATTTCATAGGACTCAAAACGTTTTCTAGCCTGCATTCTCTTTGGATTTAAAAAGCCTTGGAGGAACAAGAAAGTAGAAAATATACTTTAAAGAGTCACTGGCACAGGTACTCACAGTGTAAAGCATTGATTTGGTGACGACCAGCTGTATTGAGCTATTAAAAATAATTTTTTTTTTTTTTTTATGATTGCGCTCTCCGCAGGGTGATCAATAAAGTGCGTAACTTTTCCATATCGACGAAATTATTCTTTATAAAATTTGCGGCGAATGTAATCAAACCCTGCGTTTCTGATGCAAGGTTCACAACTCCGATCCATGACTAGATCCATTCCTCACTCAGGCTAACGTAAACGACCCTTTTCGTTATTTCGTCTGGATGTCGTTTATTAAACCTCATATAGAGTCATGGGAAATATTCTGGTGTATATGATGGACGTAACGTCATTTGACATGACTACGGCATAATTTACGGCATATGTTGCTAGGAGTGATAGACCTTTAAACCCAAATAAAACGCAATGAATGACAAATAAGAAAATTATATTGCGCTTCGGCCGAGTCTTTGATACCACCTTTTTATAACAATCCAATAAGCAAATGTTTATTGTTACAGTTTATGAGCAACAAATTAAAAGCCAATCTGTTTTTTGCTTTTAAATGCCGACGTGTTTTTACTTTACGGTAAATTTTGGGCACGCCCCTTGAATGATTTAGCCCATTTTTAAGACCAACCTGCGTGCAAGAGCTTCCAATGTTCGTGCCAAATATTTTGCCGATGGCTTTGTTTTGCGATTACCTAGATGGACAGGCAGACACACAGCCACAGCCAGATATGCTTATGATTCTAAATGTTGACACATAGGCTGATACATATACTTTGTAGGTTCTTTTGAAGTTTTCTGGTGAACATATATTTAGGTATAATAAGTTTTATGGGAATTGGAACGAATTGGCTTAAATAGTCATTTACAAGATGAGAACGTCATATGAAGCCATATTCGACAATGACCTTGCACTCTTGGATTCCCCTTGAATTTCTTGTAAAATTCATTCTTAAATGAAATTTTTTCAAACTTATCCCCGAAATTTAAATCTCCAGTCCCTTGCAATCACGGACCACGTGACGAACTCGTTATTCAATATTCATATTTATAAAAAAAAAAGAAATAAAAGAACACGAAAACAAACTAAACCTTCATCGAAAAAATATACTCGTAGACGGTCTTATACGGTATAGCTTATAGCTCTAAAGTCCCCACTACTAACAATGTAATATTCGGAGAAGTCCGGCTGTTAAATGTCTTACTAAATAAACTTCACTTCACTTAACTTATGTTCGTTATAAAATATAAATAAAAATTATCTCCTGTTTGCACTCTCGTAGGAGGAAGGAGATCGAAGCTAGTTCAAACTTACTATGGTACATTTTTAAATCAAATCAAACTATTCTTAATTAATTTACATCTTAAAATGTTAAAAATTCCGCTTTGTCCCAATACAAAGCCCTAGTTTTCATAATAACGTTTAATTGAGTCCCGGTGGCATCAAAATTTTCCAAATTCACTCAACATTCACTCAACAAAATATTATTGCTAAGCGAGAATTATTAAAAATGAAACATTTTTCAGACAATGGCTTTTCACAATGTGGCTGCATACCTGTGGTCGACATAGCGGTAGTGGTTTTTAGAAAGAATTCACTTTTGGTCCTAAACATGTCAGTGCACCAAATTTTATCAAATTATATCTCAGTAGTTCGAACATAAATATGGTTGAGGCGAAATGCGACGGACTGACAAAGAAGTCGTTGTGGTAAGGCCGGATGTGTACGACATCCAAAAACAGTTAAGATAAATCCATTATTTATTAGAACAATTGATTCAGAATTATTTTCTGAACTTATTTGAACGTATCTGTTGGTCTACGCGTGTTATTGATAAAAATTGATTCTTCATTTTTGTGGCGACCTAATGTTTTTTGTCGAAACAATACAAATTCAATATAATAGAGAAGAAAATACCTCTGCAGTTAACATCACTTATTTGACATAATTAGTGCGGGTTCTGTATATCCTACATACACTAATTCGTAACGGATTGTTTAAAACACCGCCTTGTATGGGGAGCGTAACAATTCAACTTCAATCAAATCCAGTTTTAATGTTATTCATCCTATGATCTAAACTTCCCAACAATGTTCAAAGTTTCATAAAAATATTTCCAAAAATTACACTAACCAAGGGATTGCAAAGAACAAATATATGCAAAGACAGACAGACATGTTGCTGCATCCGCACAAACTTAATACACTCTGCACAATAACTGGTACGTGTGATAATTGGGTGGTAAGGGGAATATGGACACGGAGGTGTATTACGAATTCGCAGACATGTTTGCTTTTCAAATTGCAATCGTCAAATGTAGTGGTTTACATAGCTATGGGAATGGCTGCATCAAATAATTGCAGTTAGTATATAAACTGAGGTTTTGTGTTCTATTTTCTCTTTTTGGAAGAATACCTTTCAATTTGCAAGTATTCTCCGCTGACATTTTACTTCAAAATGTATACTCAATGCTACTAACGAAACCTCATTGATTACCTAGAAGAAAAAAACCATTTTGAGATATGCATAAAAGACATCATTTTCCATACTACGACATATAGTTATTTAACATTCTAGCAATTAAAGCATATATTGCAGGAAATTTTTCACCAATACATCCGAAACTATTCTTACTTGCTTACGCGTTATATAACATAAATGCAACATCTAACGTATCGATAAAATAATATATTCTTCCCGATTTTTCTATGAATACCTAAAGGAATGTATTTTTTATAATTTTACGTCACGCACAATTTTGCCGAAGTCTGCTTTACTTTCTATTTCGAAAATCCTTTTGTTGTACGTTTCGCTGTCGATTCGCTTAATATTGTGTGCAGCGATTACATCGTTGCGGTCCTTCTTAATTTTTGTTCTTCCGAAAGCTAATTATATCGCATACAATGTTCCAAAATTTAAAAATCTATAATCAATTTTTTTATAACTGGTCGAGTTTTCGAGACACCGATGACATATAGATATTTCTACCAAAGACGGATCATTTTGATCGTCTCTTTTTTTTGGGAAGTCGCCACCCTCGAAGAAATACAGATAAGAAGCTGAAATTTGGCGCAAACGTTCCCTAATCGATTAGAAAGCAGCGATTAAAAGATGATTGCGATCTAGTTACACGCACGCCCACAATAGACCATAAGTTGAGACACCTAGAAAAGACACCGACAGTTTTTACATATTTTCGTCTATAACTTTCGATCTCGAAACAAAATTAACGATAAAATTTGAAAGCAATTTGTTTCCAATTTATCATCTAACGCATATTAACGTGTCCTTCATCCAATTACAAATAGTAAATATAAATATTTTATAACATCTGAGCAATAATCAGACCAGCACAGGAAAATAACACTTACTCTGTATTTTTATAATAAAGTAATGATCGATCAGGCAGCACAGCTGTATCTTATTAATGTAATAAGTAATTTGGCCATTGCCAGTAGGAGAAGAGAAAGCAAACCTTAAGCCATTATAATTATATAATTGTATAAAGTATTCCCAGGTCGGGCTTGCATGTCTATAATGATCTTACCATTGTAGGCAGACAAGACTGACTTGTGCATACCTTAGACCATTGTGCCCAATGTTCAATTTATTTTCGTGGCGAGACGCTAGGAATTTTTTCTTATTTTCATGGAAATGCGTGCTTTTTATTACAGCGTTTGTGCTGGAATGGATCAAAAAAAAGAATTGATGCGATCCAAGTTAAGCAAAATAAATTTTCCTATCATTCTTGGTCTTATTATTATTCACTTATTTTCATTGTAACGTAGCAAAAAGCAGACTTTATTGCCATATGAAAGCTAACTTTTCATAAGCACTTTTGTCTTGAAAACCCTTATGAGGTTCAAAAAAAAAAAAAAAAAAGAGGTTAGTGAATAGAGACTCATATTAGATACAATTGTGTGTGTGTGCGTGTGTGTGTTATATATGTATAATTGTTATTATTATGGATTTCGAACGGAAATGTGCGGAATAAACGTGATCACGAAAATCGTTGCTTACATTCCGCAGCAGACATATTGCACTAAGACCGAGAAAATATTTGCAAGAGCAATTTGGCAGTTTGATGATTTGTACAACCGATCCGACAACATTAAAAAATGGACCTAAAGCAATTTTATCGACACCTCCGAGAAGTGTTCAGGACCATGTTGTTATTAAATATTTATACCTAAATTTGTGTCGGATACTCCGCATAATCTAAAATAACAATAATTTTTTTAACGTTTTAGTAGATCAGTTGTATCTGAACATATCCGGACAGCAAGCTTACAAACTCTAATTCAAATTCTGCTACTATCAACCTTTTGCAAGCAAAGACCCAAGCTGGCCGACGGACGGGCAGGCTAAACCAGGATAAATAACTTTTAAAATTGAATCTGAGGTAATAAATAAATAAATATATATACGACAGTTGCTATTCATGTTACCTAATAGAGGCAGAATTATAATTATTATTATATGAAGGCATACGTTAAATTTATGCTTACGTACATAAGCACACACACACGCACGCCCACACACACAATTGCACATATACAATTTAAGGATTCAAATTAAAAACACGTTTCAACATCAATTGGCTTCGTTGAGTGCATGAGGGTAAGCATTTATTGTCGAAGAATCTTACGTTTATTTATTTGTATTTTAATATTCGCATTTATTTGCTCAGTTGAGAAATCCGCCGAAGGAAATAATTTTATTTTCCTACAATATCTACCAAGAAATACTACTAAACAACATTTGATTTGTTTCTCAGGTATTTGCAAACATAACAACTTTGTATGTAGATGTATACAATGTTTATTTTCCTCCCTCCTCCCTCCTTCAACGCAGCCATATATATATATATACACGTCTAATGTTCTAAAGTGGATAGAAACTTTTTACTGCAATAAATTCGTATGAAAAAAAAACAAAAAAAAATAAAAAATAACAAAACAATAAAACGATAACATAAAGATAGAAAATTTTGCTGAAAGCTACTATCATTTAACCTAAACTTAAATCCATACCGTAACTGTGAAGAATTGTTGTGCAAATGCATTCCATAAGGACCCATTCAAATACATCAATTGTTTCTATATCTTACATAAACGCATATATGTAAAAACAAATAACACAATCGATTTCTTAATTATTGAGATAAATGTTTGCAAGACTCTTCTCTCTTTTACATAAACAAAAACAAAAAAAAAAAAAAAAAACTAGAAAATTAAAAGTATTCAACTTCTCGTAACTTCTCTTCAAATTTTCTTTCCTATTAAAGCGCAAACATATGTTCACGTAATTACACCGAAACTCAAGTCATAGTCTCTTACTAAAAAGGCTTGTTTGGAAAACATTATCGTTTTCGAAGCAGAAGACAAGGAAACGCCTGAATGGAAACCGCAGTTTATGATTTTCTTGTTCAGGAATAATTTCACGAAACCATATGTTTTTTCTTCTAACGTTTCCTTATCTAGTCCAAGCCAGAGACCCCTATACTCCTGCCTCGTTCCTTAGTTATAAATCTGCAAAAGAGTTTGTTAGCGCTAGACCCCTTCTTAGATTAATTGGTCTGCTAAAGTGGTCGGCAGTAATAACCTGATAGCACCACGTGGTTTAAAATTTTCCGTTCGGCTTATATTAACTTCTGCAAAGTTGTCTGACATTGTCTACGGAGTATACCACATATCCCGTCTCGTCTCGTTTTAAGTGAGGGATAAACTGCCTGTAAGTGAGGGCAATACAGGAAGATCGAGTCTTTCGCCCTATCTGTCTAGTACCTGTAACTTGTAATTAAAGATAATTTTTCTTCTTCTCAAAACTCTTGTTAGGCATAAAAATGAACTTTGCCCCAAACATTGAGCAGATTGTTCTCGTTCCAACCGGGACTCTTTTGGCGGACGGTTGTTATGGGTTTCGTAATTTTTTATTTGCCACTTTTTATTATCACTGCTGAAGAGATGGCTCGACCCGGTTATGTTTTTTATAGAAATCAGCGAATATTAATACCGTTGAGTAGATTTTCATGTTAAACTACATTGCTTCGCTTCCCAATTCACATTAATTAGCTTCCAAAAGCCGGCTTTCAACATAATCTTCGGTAGTCCATGCTCTCTCACATTTCAGCTAATAAGACTACACGATATGTAAAACTTTCAATGCTTTCTACGGCACCCAACATCTAAACAAATACTGCTTAAAATTGATCAAACAAATAATTTTCAAACTCAAATCAAGCAAAAACTAAATGTAAACTTTAAACTTTCCGCAATAGAGATTAGGAAACTTTATGGGTGTTTTCTTTAGCTAGTTCACCCCCCCCCCCCCAACCCCTCCCTAACAAACATTGTCTAAAGGAAAATTTTATTTTCTATCTAGTTTCACAATGTGTGAGTAATGAAAACTCGTTAGGGCTGTATGTCGATGTGGATGTGGTTAGGAGAAGGCGCACATTAAGAATAGTTCTTTAGCGGTTAGTACGACAATTGAAGTATGTTCGTTATGACAGTAAGGAAGAAAATGCTTTGTGAAAAAAAAACAAACTGAACTAAAATTGTAAATGAAGTGCAAATAAATTTCAGCAGCGGTCGTTAAACGAGCTTCTATGGGAATAAAGACACATCATGTTAGTGGTAAATTCTTCCTATAAGTTACACATCATCCAAGAAATCTCGTGTCTGACACATATATGTCATCACTGTTGGCGTACACATTTGTTTTCTGGATAGTATCAGCCTCGAAACGCTACATGCGAGAATTTCATGACGTGCTGACAATTGGCTTACAAGTTGTAGTACTTTCGTCATTTTGAAGACAATGGAAAAATGTGAACTTTCCGTGCCGATTAATAAAACGAATGCTTTTTTACTCTTCTCTCTCGAAAATATAAGTTTGTGGCAGTCTTCTAATTTTAAACACAATCGTATCGACAGCGATAATGCTGAACGGGTCGGATCGCCCGATATGGTCAGTTGTTCCAAAAAAAAAAAGTAAAAGAAGTGCACAAAATCGTTTTGTAAGACCAAAAGATGAAGTTGCTTGAGATAGCTGACACTCTGAAGACATCTGAAGGCAATGTATTTTCCATTTGTCTATGAGAAAAGTCTGTACGAAGTGAGTATCGCGGTTGCTTACTTTTGTCTACATTGTATGGTGGACGGGGCAAAGTTAGTTGTTTAGGCGAAATAAAAAGGATTTTTCCGTGCTATATGTGAGAATGGATGACACATAGGCTCATCAAATCGGCAAGTCGGCCGAATGGATGGCAACCAGCAACAGCTGTCCAAAGCGAACAAAAAAGTAGTGGCACTAAAATGACTATAAAAAATGTCATGAAATTTTGACGCGAATCGTTTGAAAGCTTATACTATCCAGAAATCGTGCCAGCCTGTCGTATATTAATGTCATATATCTGTCAGATTGAAACTGATTGAGTGGTGTGATATGAGATCGCAAATGCAAGAGCGTCCAATATTCGTTTCTTGTCTCTTAATTATTCTTGAACTGTATGTGTAATGCCTCTCTATACAAAAATACGTAAATCGTTTATTACAGCTTAACACCTACTTATGATGTAAGAAACATTTAAACATCGACACACACACACACACAAATGTACACAAATTCATATATACATACAGGCAAACTATGCAATATTACGGTTTGCCAATGAAACGTAAGTTTAAACACATTGAGGAAAACATGTTCGGTATATTTGTCCAGTTATTAATAACGTTTCACATATCCTTACACTCACGCAAAGAAACACATAAATGCACGCTGTATTAATACTTACATCTTCTATCGCCCAAAAGGGGATAAAAGTAAATTAGTTTTGCCACTCCGTGTACGGTACACATTAGATATCTCAGAAAAATACATAAGCCATTGATCAGCTAAGGATTTCGGATCCTTTAAGTCATGCCGCTTTATCAGCACGCCTGCCGTCTATTATATTGTCAATTTACCTTTTCGAAATATGGAAGATACATAAGCCCAGTTCTACTAAAAGTGTAGGCAATTCAGTATAAAACTATGCTCCCAAGACAATTTATGACGTTATTCGACTCATACGTATTAAACCTATACGCCTATAGTGCAAGTCCTCTGTGTTAATAGAAAATTCATAAATTTTAAAATTATGCCGACTATCGATCTGTAGTGTAAACGGCATAAATGGCGTCGAAACTTTGGACTGGCTGGAGCAAGGTTTTAAGTCCCCTCTCATACAAACGTTCCGACGAAGATGAGATCCTTATATGGTAAGGTATTCTAATTATCAATATCCCCCGGTAAAAGTTTGTTCATAATAGCAAATCGGCAACCAATTAACTTTACGCATTTTGGGTCACGTAGGTCTATTTTTTGGATCCCAACCGATATAAGAGTTCTAATGAAAAATAACGGATTATATGCCGAGAAGCTCTGATTTTTAATATTCTGTGATCAAAATCTGTTCGTAGTAAATCAACTATATGGAATATGGATCACATGGATCTATTTTTTTGAACCGCCCCATATATAAGGGCTCTTGCTTCAATAGTCACAAAGCTTAATTTGTGAATTGTTAAGACGGAAGCAACTGGGAAATAATGAAATCTTTGAATTAAGTTTACGAAATATAGACCACGTTAATGTTGCATCAGAGGATATACCTCTAACATAAGAACTTTCATGAAAATAATATATGGTTTTTGTTATATCATTAATTAAGCGAACTTGCCTGACGATAACGTTCTCACTTGTTTAATTTCTATCCAAAGGAATATTTAACGGGAAACCAGTGAGAACATAATAATGGGCTACGACTCATCGTTCAATACTTTACACCACTTCACTTGATACACTTATTTATATAACGATCTTTCAAAATAAGGCGGTATATGGCGAGTGGTCCAAAAAGTGGTCTGATGCGAACCATTTTCAATAGCTCGTTCGTTCTTACGCCAGAACACATCAGTGTACCAAACTTCGTCGAAATATTTCAAAAATTCCGACCTATAGGTTGAACGCAAGACGGACAGACGAGATTATATAGATTCACAAAGTGATCCTGATAATAAAAGGGGCATCTGCCTCAAGTCATTCTGGATGTTGTACACATCCACATAAACATAACATACCTTTGTACTAGAAGTGGTACAATAATAAAATGTGGCCATCCATCTCCTCAGGCAGTTTCATTTTTAATAACTCGAAACTTTTGTCAGCATTGTGCCAACGATTCGTTGATACGCTACACATTGTTCGCTGAGATGCGGAGTTTCGACAGGCCTCTCGTATTTGGTGAATTTAAGTCTTCATCAACAGTAGTCTTTCCTTAACTCATTGTGCTCGTGTCTCTAACTGGCACGGGAATACTAGGAAATTTCTAATCGAATTACAAAATTTTCATTGCACGCATTGAACAAAAAATGGCAGCAATTGTGAGAAAGTCCGTACAAGTGTTGAGCCAAATTCAGTACTAAAGGTGAACATACGACAATCGTCACATCTTGTAAGCCCATTATGCAAACAAATTATTGCCTGATCTTGACACATATTTGTGTTAAATTCCACATCGATATTATTTTCAAACTATAGTTACATCTTGAGATTGTTTCGAATTGTTTCGTGTTTTTTTTTGTTTTCAGTTATTCTAGAAGTGTTTTGGTGGGCAACTAAAGCCCATTTTCAAATGTGGCTTTTAGAGCTGATTCTAAAATATTTAAGCATAACGATTTCGCTTTGCTTTTAAATTTTTAAGGATTCTTCAGAATTCAAGTAATGGATAAACGGATACACGGGTGGTTTAATCCATTGAGATTCTAAAAAATGAATGCATATGCACTCACTCACCAATACATCTTTTCGATTGTTACAAGTGCAACGACAAACCTAGTATAAGCCGTTCACTTTGTAAGCATGAATATAAGAAATAGTTCATAAAGTAAACCGCAAGCATTGCTTTTTGTGTAATCGATATAAAACATAACCATTTATTTGGTTTACGTAATAAACCTCACTTATGATTAATTCTTGGGCGTCTTTTGTTTGTATTTTATTTTTTCTACAGCAACTAAGCTTTTCTTGTGCTCCACTTTTTCCAAACGTTTGGAAATATAATGGAAATTAAAAAAAAAAAAATTTATTCGTTATTTAGATATTTCGTGAAAAGTGCTAAGATTTTAGACTTTTTTTTTTTTTTTAATAAGCTTTCAAACAAACTTTAGTTAGCATTTCTTGTTATAGCGTTCAACGAAGGTTGAAGGTTATCAAAACGTTTACAGCGCCCAGAAAATGGCTTCGTGATCAGCATCAAAATCTAAGCCGATTGAAGCATGTCTCACCGCCCATCCATTTGTTTGTTTGTCTATCTGTCTATTGGTGCGGATGTTTGTGGTAAAAACATTCCTGTTCGCAAACGGGAAGCTATCGGATTCGAATTTGGCAGAAGCAGCTTGGAAGTTCCTACGCGCAGCTTGGTATTGAAATTGGATCAAATCGATGAAAGGTTACATCCGCAGCTTAATATACCCTGAAACCAATAAAATAAAAAAAATTGTTTTTTTTTTACTCGTCACGTATAAAAATCGACTCGATATCATAGAATAATGAAATTTCATTCTTTTGTCGAAACGTATTTGCAGCTCCTAGGGGAAAACTTCAGAGGCCCTGTAAAGTCTACATATGATTGATTAGTAGCGAATGTGAACCATTCTAGACATGTTTATTAGTCCGTCCATTCATCTGTCTCTTAATTGCTGTGTGGTTAACACAATCTTGATCGCAAAATATATAGTATAGTGACGTTTTTATTTGGATTTTCTTCTTTTCTATGGTTTGCACTTTTAAAATTCCAAAAAAAAAAAAGACAAAGAAGAAAAATATGCATAACGTATGCAGCATACAGCAAAGAAGCAATTTAGAAATCATTTTATAAAAATACAGTGAAAGGAAGTAAGAAATTGGCTGTAATTACAAGCAACAATAAGGAAAAGTAGAGG